>RJVU01043382.1:262064-276416 GCA_003731715.1 Anabarilius grahami
TACTATTTTAGCCAAAATGGTTTTGGAGGGCCGAAATGAACAAATAGTTAGCACTTTTCTGATGACACATTTTAACATTGTCAGTGTATATTTCATGCACACAATGTGGATACTGTAAGCTACAACATGTAAACATGTCAGCAGTGTGGACGGACCTCACCTTGACCAAAAATTATGCTAGAGTGTGACGTGTATGTTCAGTTTGGTCTCTGTTTTCTCTGTTCCTGTTTGCCTGAGCTAGTTAGTTTCCCTGGCTTTTAGTTTCCATACACCTGTTTCTGTTCTCCTTGATTATGTTCCCTGTGTATTTAAGCCTTGAGTTCTTTCTGTTTAGTGTCCAGTATCGTCTAAGTTAACGTGGTTGTGTTATTCATCTGCAAGCTCTTGAATGTTCCTTGTTTATTTAAGACTGTTATTGTTCTCTATTTCTTTTGCCGGGCACTTCATTACAGCCACCCGTGACAGAGCTGCAATTGGTCAAATTAGTTTGGCTGAAATATCGAGAGGAGGCTCATTGCCAAAGAACTTTACTACGACTGGTTTATCACCTGTGAGCTACATCATTAATTGGAATTACTCTATGCACAATACGCATCCAACAGCTCGAGAATTTGGTGGGATTAGTCTCTACCTATCCCTGCCACCTCACATCCGACCCAAAACCTCATCACTCACACCATCTTGTATGTTTCCCCTGGGGTGTGTTAATCCAGAAGCTTGACCAGTCAGCACAGCAGGACCCCATGCCAAACCCTCTGTAATGACATCCAGACTGGCATTACTCAAAGTCCTAGTCTTAATTCACTTTAATCTCCACCATAGAAAAATGATTGTGTGTGTTTGTGAGGGTGTGTGTAGTGGATCAGTACAACACATGGAGGTGGCCCATGGCTTTGTAATGAAAATGGAGAACCCCCCATGCGGCCTCCTGTGGAGTGTCTCTTCATTCAGCCATAATCTCATACAATTAGACTCATGAAATACAATGAGTATCCCAGAGTGGTTCAAATGGGCTGCTCTGCAAGTGATGATGGTGGTTTGGTTTAAAGCTAGTTTGGCTTGTACTGTACATAACTGAGGCCCTCTATGTTGGTCATACAGTCATGTTATGTTATGCTTTTCTCTATCTAAAATGTTTTGAATACCAGTGATGAAGGCTTCTCTACATAATAATGCATATATGGCCACCTGACCTGACTTTCTTGAGCATCAAATAATCATATTAGAATGATTTCTGAAGGATCATGTGATACTGAAGACTGGAGTAATGATGCTGAAAATTCAGACTTGCATCACAGTAATAAATAACATTTTAAATGTCACAATATTACTGTTTTTACTGCATTTTTGATCAAATAAATGTCTTGGTGAGCATAAAAGACTTCGTTCAAAAACATTAAAAGATTTTACTGAACCCAAACTTTTGATTGGTAGGGTATATAACAGCTACAGAGATAATTTATGATTCAGTTGAAGGTTAGTGACATTTTATAAGTTAATATGACAGATTACGGAGCCAATTTAATGACTTAAAAACATAGGAATGTACTGATGTCGGAGCATGATCCAGCAAGATGTGGTGCTCATGTGGGAAACACAAGTTCAAGTTTGGCTTTTTATTTCCAGAGCCTCTTGTCCCATGTTCTACCCATTATTTTCTGTCTTCCCTCTAATATCTGTATTAATATAACAGTCAGACAAAATTTACATTGATATTTAGTGATAATCTCCTATCCCAGTTTAAAATGCAGAGAAAATTTCACAGTTTGATTCCCCTAAAAATGTATAAACACTATCAAAACATTGGTGTGTTTGTTTCAACCAATAGTGTAAGTTTGGAGCGGGGTTACCTGTTTGGCTAACCAATAACAGCTGGAAGAATTTTAAAAATTGGAAAACCTTATTTTATGCCATTCCTTTGGATATAACATACATCACATTTAATTTAACAATTCTAGTGTCATAAAAGCAAAGAGCAGGCTGACCACCACCACACATGATGGTGTCTGCAACAGTCTGTGTCTGAAAGGACCATTAACTCTCTGTGATAGCACATAGCATTAAGCTGTGAGAGGGTAATTACCAGAAAATGGACAGATTTGAGAGAACATGTTGCAGTCATTGGACCTATTACCCAGAAAACTTGCATAGCGGATTTGCTCCCATCCCATTCACTAATGGATTCAGTATTGAAATCTGCAGCAGATAAGCATGCGTTTCAAAGAATTATGTGTAGTCCAATGTCCAAAACAACATTTGTAACCATAGCCACTGAGTTTCGTCTCAGTAATATGACATTGTGCATGCATCGTTCCAGTTGGCAGTGGATACATGTGAATCGTGCAGTTGAGCTCTGGTGTAACAAAAGGAGACTGAGAAGATCATCACACTTCCACCCCCACATCCCCAGACCCCTGTGGGTCAGACCAGCTGGCCAGTGCTGGAATGACCTATGCAGAAAGAGAGAGAGGTCATGAACCTATGAGGTGTCCATCACCCTGATGGTTGTAGTCTAAGCACAGCCAGTCTGACAACACCGCTCAGTGCTGCAGTGATTGTGAGAAACATGCTCACGAAAACATATCACATTGATTTCACCATTAAGAGGTGTGACATAAGAACCTATTGATTTCAGTGGCTTTGGGAATTAGCTCAATACTGAGATGATGGAGCCACTGAACGCAGCACCATGTGCCAATCAAAGTGGTCAAGCTGTTCAGATGTGAAAGGTTATCTCCAGTGGCACGCAGAGGGGGAGCCAGAAAAATATGAATCCAATAATTTGTGGTTCCTAACTTGCTTAGAGGTAGAACAAACCCTTCATAACTCAAACCATGAGAGATGTGTGCTTTTACTTGTGATCAAATATGCCAGAAACGGCAGAATGTCAAAAAACTTGGGGGTGACATTTTTTGACCTAGCAACCACTCCAATCAACTTGACAAGCACCACAACACCCTAACAACCACCCAGAACACTCTAACAACCATGTAGCAACACCCTAGCAACCACCACAACACCACAACAGCTGCATAAACATATTAACAACCACCTATCATCATAACACCTTTGCAACAAACTAGCAATCACCCTGAACACCATCAACTGGCCTGGCAATCACCCTGAACATTCTAATAACCATGTAACAACACCAGAACCCCATAGCAACTGAATATTAATGTCCTGGCAATCAGCCTGAACAGAATTAACCACCTAGCAACCTCAATGAACACCCTAGCAACCACCCTGAACACAATTGACTTCCCTGGTAATCGTCCAGTACACTTTTAACGACCACATAACACCCTGGGAACCACCAGAGCACCATAACAACTGAACAGCAATGTCCCGGCAATCACCCTAAATACATTAACAATCATCTAACAACCACTAGAACACATTAGCAACACCCTAACAACCATCATGAACATCACAGACAGGCAATCACCCAGAACACTCTAACAACTATGTAGCAACACCCTAGCAACCACCATAACACCACAACAGCTTTACAACAAACTAGCAACCACCCTGAACACCATCAACTGGCCTGGCAATCATCCTGAACACATTAACAACCACATAGCAACCACCAGAACAAATTTGCAACACCCAAGCAGCCACCCCATACACCACAGACTGGCCTGAAAAAAAAAAAAAACTCTGAATAACCATGTAGCAACACTTTAGTAACCACCAGAACATCATAGCAACATGCATAGCAACATCCTGGCAACCATCCCAAACACACTAAAAACTTGGAAGCCACTCAAAACATAGCAAAACCCTAACCACCACACAGAATACCTAAGGAACTGCATAGCAATGCCTTGGCAACCACCCAAAGCACTCATTATTCAGAAAATGTATATTCAATCATATTCAAATTGCCTCGGATGACCACTGAAAAGATCAAACAGATGCAAATGTTCAGGATAGTTCAGACTCCCATTATTGCTTGGCTATCATGTCTGCTACCCTACACTAGATGGCACACATGCTTGGGCTCTTTCCTCTTCAGCTTGGCTGAATCGGTGCTTTGAAGATTGGCACTCCATCCAAAATGCCCAAGAGTCACATTCATTCACTGAGCAGTAGTAGTTAAAATCATATTAGACACACTTGAATCGACCACTCTAGGACAGTTCATTTCATTTGTGCTTGATTTAAATCCATACCTCTCTACATTTATCCCATTGAATGTACCAGCAGGGCAACCAAAACTAGCAACAGAAAAAACATTGGGGGGTTTTGTAGCTTTTTCCCGTGTTAATTAGAGTATAATGAGCAGAATTGTTATTTATGTCTTAATCAGAGGCATTTTCTCTGAGAGGGCAAGAAAAACAGTGCTTCCTTTAAAATTTAGATGAGAAAATAATCAATAGTCGAAAAATATGTTGACGAGAAGGTAACTATAATAATAACAGCTGAATTGTTAGTAGTAACAAATAAAGACTATTTTACACTAAATATTTCCAAACACCACTGATCTCAATACTATGAAAGTTATGTTACATGGTCTTTTCACAGACTGTCTGTGCCAATAGAAGTAGCACGAGAAGCTCTGTAAAAATCCTCTTTGTCCATGTTCAGTCATGCAATCAGCTGCAATTACCTCTGATCTTTAGTCACATGACTTGCAGTGCAGACTGAACAGCATTAAATAATTATTAATCATTTCTCACAAGCTTCAGCTTTAACTGGTGCCCTTTCTTGATGCAAATGTCTGCTCTTGGATCCAAAACAGGGATGCATAACATACTACATCCTGAAACAAAAGACATCAGCCAGCGCAGAAGGAGGGGGCCTTCCCCCCAATCCCTCTGCTGCATCTAATCGATTCCACGCGGTTGTTAAGCACAGCTCTCGTTTATGGTAATTAAAGCCTCCCCACTACAGGGGTAAGGTTGACAGAAAGGTCCAAGACCGTCAGACTTCCTGTTTTCCAAATCGGCCCCAGCCCAGAGGACCCAGCTGCAGCCGGGGTGAGGGAATGAGGAAATTAGGGATGCAAATTTCTCCCTCCGTCACAAACACATTCTCGGGGGGAAAGCTAATGAATCAAGGCTAGCTGGTTAAATGCGGATGGGGGGACTGCAGTACACCTGCCTCCCCCTTTTTACACCCTCATCTACTTGTGATAGGGCGCTAAGAGTTGAAAGCAGCCGCTACCAATTCAGATGTTCTCTTTTCTCTGCCTATTCAGGGTTACACAAGTTGATTCAAGACTGTCCGTGGAAAAGCAGAGACACTGGGAGAATTTTAATGATACATGCTTTGAAACAAAAAGTGGCATCAGGCCGACAAACAGAGAACCAACAGTAGCTTAGTTGGCGTGTTACAATAATATACTGTGACGACAAAGCACTGGGAGAATGGAAGCTTCCAAAGGAATGGGAGGACTCTACTGTATATTTAGCTCAAAAGAGAACACAATAAAAGAAAGGCTGTAAAGTGTGTTGCATTCTAATAGGAAACACTAAACCCACATAAAGAACTTGTCAAATGCTTGCACTGGCAAAGTCACACCTCATTTTAAGGGGTTTAAACATGACTGTCTATCACAGGATGACAGATTAACAGTAATCCCATAATTACAGTTGGCGTAAAATTGGGATTTATTGTGGCTCTAGAACATGGACTGTGATTTCATGGTCTTTATTGGTTTAGAAAAGTTTTGGGACTTGCAATAGATAACTGTCCAGCAGATAGCTAGATGCCGTTTAAATACAGTTTCATGGTTTAATTACGCCCTCAGTGTTGACAACAGTACCCTTTGAGAAGAGGATTCTACCATTGAGGATAACCACACACAGTAGGTTAGATCAGATCACAGACCTTAATGAAAAGTGGTAAGTCATGCATGCTAACCCTAATGACCACATCTTCCGAATCTGCTCCAAATCCATGGACCTCTAGAGTCTCCCGAAGAGGTGAGAATCCAAGTAAGGGAATCAAAGTTCCAGTACCTGAAACATCCTGCAGAACCTCCAAGACATTGTTGCAGAGAGTCAAACCCAATATTACGACATTGTGAAGCGTTTTCATTTCTGAAATACTCTACCGACTTAAAGTACCATCTAAACCCAAGGCTGCAATGCTGTCTCAACAGCTTAAAGACAGAGAGTCTTCCTAATGAGTAGCTGACGCATAGCCTGTCAATAGAGAAGCTAATAGGGTGTAGACAGATGCTTACTGGAACCATCGTTGGCCTTTCTGAGAATGCTGTGAGAGCAATAAGCGAAATGGACAAACTAAATGGATGTCAGAGAGAGTGCTAACAGCTCTAAAGACAAGTTTTTGGCAGAAATGCACCACTTTTCTAAGAGGTCTTGTCTGGAAAGTGAACAATGTGAAACAAAGCACAGCATGGCGCTCTTGTTGGATTCATTGGTCTTTACAAATGATGGTCGATTTCCATCCATTAGCGTTTTCATTTTCCATGTTTTATTACCAGAGCTGAGGAACAGATGATGTTTAATTTGTTAATTAAGGTATACTGGGTGACAGGGATCTAAATAAGGCCAAATTAATTCCAAAGGGATGTTAATGTAGTTTAATGGCCTAGCATTGTGCCAGAGAAACATGTGTCGCTACTTTGACAAACTGGCTGATATTTTATTAACAATACACTGCGATACTCTTAAATTACTTTGAGAAGTAATTCATTTCACACTCATTTGTGGTGTAGGGGAAAGGGTCTAGTTACCCGCTTCACCACAAGTTTGTTTTAATTCTAGTTTACCCAATGACTCTCAGTCTGTGTTTTTCAATTCAACTCCTCTACTCCAGTCAGGGTGCTTGGAGACAAAGTGGTGACCTCGACAACATGAAAACAGGAAGACACGTACACACGCAAGCACACTGCATCTGGTGAATGAAGGGACTCTTAAATAACAATAGAGTGTCCTGCAGACGCTTTGGCCAAATGGTAGAAGACACACAGCGGGAAATGAGAAGACGGACTGGAATATCCGCACAAAATCACAATAATATCCTTGGGGAATAACTACAGAGGAAAGAAAACTGTGATGCTCTGGTCTTATCATGCTGGTGTTGTTTCCAGAAAGTATTATAAGACTTCCTTATCTTGCATCACTCATGTTGCAATCCCATGACACTTTTTTAGAAGAAAACTTCTTGTAAAATCATGTGAGAGGTCGAAATGAATCAAAATTCTAATGAAATAGCCACCACTGAAAAAAAACTACTGCCATGACAAATCTTATTTGAAGTTCGGAGATATTCAGCCAAGAAAGAAAAGCAAAGGGAAATATTTCTCATAACACCAGGGTTGGGAAAACTGTAGTGACATTTAAACACAATAAAGCCAGGCTGCAACATGATCCACCCTACTGGACACAAGTTTTGGGCCATGATGTCAAACATAATGTCTTTCTTATTGTCACACTGGAGAATGGCTTCCTATTCATGAATGCATGTCATGGTGAAGGGAAATCCCCTTTCTAAACTTATTCTTTTCTAAACCCTTTATAAACTTAAACTTATTCTAGGATTGCAAGAATATTTTGACAATATGAACAAAAAACAATCAAATCAATCAGTGTTGATTTCCACAAAACAATTTTCAACATCCCTGATTTTCTGTAAAGAACAGAGGTTATTCTGAGGCATTTAGAAGTAAAAATGAAAGTGAATGGGGCCAGGGTCATGGAAACAGAGTTGTGAAATTATACACAAATTTACACAGAAAAGGTTTGTACACACTTTTTCCATGGTAAAGTACATTGTTTATGTCTTGTGTCTATAAAAATGAAACAGTATTTTAACATTTATAGATCGACCCAATTCACTTCCATTGTAAAATGAGACAAACGGGAATTCGATTTTGTGGTAATCAACATTTTTCCACAAGTGGTGTTGACTGAGCTTAACTTGCACTGAATATGGAATATTTCTTTAATGCGTTCATTTCCAAAGGCCATTACTTGACATAATCATGATTCTGGTTATGCTAAAATATCTTCATGCTCAGTGGAAGAGGAGAAAGTGACCTTAAAATCAAATTTTACTATTTTCCCTCAGGGAAAGCATATTCCACACCACCCACAACTGACCAGAAGCAGTCATGTTTGGTGAAGAATCCCAACATGCCCAGGGGCAGGAAAGAGTAAAATGGGAGTGATGCCCAAACAACTGCAGGTTTTATAAACTGACTGGCACAGAGAAACATCCAACACCACAGCTGCATCTCCTGCAAGCCTCTCAGGACTTAAGGAGGTCCTCCCAGCTGTTGTTGTGCCCAATTACTACGACCAGCAGACACTTTGTCAATGAAGACAGAGTCGTAAAAAGAGGTCTATGTGGAACAATGTTTTCTTGCCAAAGATTGAGCACAAGTGTTGCTCAATGTCTTCTGAAGCTCAAGGAGGCAAGAGGTGGTGCAATGCTGTGTAACAAACAAAAACATCATAACTCTGAAATGACCTCAGGTCAGCGTGATCCCATCACATCATGGAGGGTCAAAGAGACCAGCTGTGGAGCTAGAGACCATGTGTGGAGGGAACACGAGATCAACCGCTTCTTTCCGCTTTGGGCGAAATGACTGCTTTAACAAGGGCTCTCCAGTTTTCCTCTCATTGCAAAGATGAGGAGATCTGGCATGTCTGAAATCAGCTAAAAATAATACTACTAGGGGAGAACATGATAAGATGAGCCACTTGTTTTACTTATTTGAAGAGTCAAAAAACTGAAACATACACACTGAAACGGCTGTGGCATTTGGCAATAAACACCTTTCAAATAGTTGGGTTAGAAGAAACTGTTAGGGTAAGTTGAGCCAGTTTGAGTTAGTTATATATAATATATTATATATAAGACATTTTATATAAAATATAATGTAACATAACAATCATGTAACATGTAGTTACATGTAGTCTGTTTAATTTAATTGTGTTTTGGTTCTGTTTTCCCTGTTCTGGTTTGCCTGAGTTCCCTGTGCTTATTAGTTTCCATAGTTCCTAAATAATTTACACAGCTGTTCTGTTTTACCTTGATTACTCTCCCCATGTATTTAAGCCCTGAATTTCCTCAGTTCTGTGTTCAGTCTCATTTGCTTCTATGTTGTTTTTCTGTGATTCTCCTGCGTATTCATTATTAGATTGTGAAATAAAGACTTTCTGTTTATTCTCCAACATTGTGCGCTCATTACAGTCACCCAACCGTATCAAATCATAGCCTATATTATCAGTTTGAGTATTTAAGATTTTAAAAAAGGAAAGCCACCTTAGGATCCAAGAAATAATAGTTGACTAATTATAGTGATGTGAAAAACACTTTGGATGAGATTAAATCTGGACAAAGCTGCTGGCACTGAAATAAAATGTAGGAAAGTTTGTCAACAGGGAATTCAGACAAATCTTTAGAATCTAAAAAATTCTTTGGTTAGCAGATGCACAATCTGGCTAGATGTTCACCATCCTCAGATGCACTAACAGCCTTTTTTAAGAGACTGGATTAAGAAAACAAATGAACATCTGTAAACTTATTTACGTTCTGGGGTCATTGATTAAACAGGCATGGAACTTTATAATCTGAAGACAACTTTAAGCCCAAATGACAAGCTAATTCATGGATTTGAGCTGAGCCATGTCAAAATCTGGCCAACTGTGCATGCCTGATCGAACCATGACTTTGACACTCGCGTGTCAAAACAGCCACCATTTTGCTAAATGTTCATAGAGAAAAGAGAGACGTTGGGATGCTTGACTTTATAATGGCTTGTGTAAAGATGTGGTGACAGCCAAACAACACAAAAAACACATCTGTGACGAAGACCAACAATCTCATTCTCTAAGTGTTTACTCTAGACCAGTGGAGTTTTTAAAGAATGTGAGCATACAATGAGCGACTTCACTATCTAGCTTTATACATTGGCAGCTACTGTTTAATGGGCCATTCGCAGTGATCAGAAGTAAATCATTTTCAACAAATTTGGGGCGATATTAGTATAGTTTGTTTAGATACAAGTACAGCAGCATTAGCACATAAATAGTCATCTCAAGTGTCATTGCCTAGGTTTGTTATCTGTGATACAAGAGCAATGAGAACTTTAGTCAGTCACCATTAGTGACTACTGGGAAAAGACTCGATTTCTTGCCCTTTATTCACCCAAGTTATGTCCTCACATAAAACTGAGAAAAGCTTACACAATAATTTCCCCAAGAGTGTTTTAAGCAGCCAACATCCAGGATATACGACAGGAAAACGGAATGGTGTTTATGTGGTGTTTTCTAACGACTGAAAAAAAGCTGTAACGGCGGAGGCCGTCTCAACCGCAAAACAATTAAGGCCTTCAAAAACAGGACTGTGAAGCTACTACGCATAAACCACCACTTGACTTGAAAAATAACTGGACATTTGAGCAAGACCCACAAAACAGCTCTCACTTAACTGACATAAAACAGGATAAATATGTGCATCCATCCAAGAGTTGACCATTTTACGTGGAAATATACTGGAAAGTATTGCTCTTTTGAGAGTTATTTTACAATGAGCTTAAATATAGGGCTCCTTCCAGCTCAAGTTTGTTAACGTCTGTGCCTAACAGGCTAAAACTGCTGATATATGTGCAAAACAAATCAAAGAATATTTCGCAATATTTCTATATGTTTTTAAGAGATAAACGAACATCACATCCATGTTGCATGCTTGCATAAATAAGCAGATTCTTTCCACTTTCCAGACATGCAGAAATTCGATTAGGACTTAGATTGCATTAGTCGCACGCAGCATGCTGAGGCATGGAGATGTTGGTCATGACAGTAATCACATTATGAATCTGTTGGCCGTCAAAACAAGAACACAAGTCATCGACTCAGTGCTCACAAAATGGAGGCAGACGGGTTGTGCGTGTTTCCATGTTAACAGAGGTGGGAGAACCAAAACTCTACCTTTATTTGCGGTTCCTCTTTCAATTCCTGTTCTCACCATGTTTTGCTATTATGTGCAGTCCGGTCACCAGGACCTTATTTTGGTCAATGGACAAATAAGTTAGGTCACACATTAGATTAGGTCCAATTCTTACTATTAACTAACCCTTAACTATGACTTTTGCCTCAATAAACTCCTAATTACTTCTTATAACTAGTTAGTAAGGTAGTTTAGGTATTGGGAGAATTAAGGATGTAGAATATGGTCATGCAGGAAAAGGCATTAATATGTGCTTTATAAGTACTAATAAACAGCCAATATTATAGTAAAATGCATGCTAATGTGCTAATAGTGAAAATTGGACCCTAAACTAAAGTGTTACCAAAAGTTATGTATAATTCTAATGCATAATCACAAACACTCTACATAGGCAGCAACTCCAAATAGCACACATGACGCACACAGCAGAATCAACTCACATTATACATGGTAAAAATTTTTTACCATTTTAATTAATTATACCTTGTATTATACTTGTAGGCATTTCATTGAACTGCATACACACTTCTTGCAATGCTGGTTGCAATCTTGGTAGCAATCTTGGTATTGCCTTCTTCCTGAAGAATATGTGTTATGTGTCATTATAATTTTACTAAAAAAGTATCTTGAAGGTATAATTACGCCGTCTACCTTTTGAAACGTTTGTGTTGGTCCAGTGACTATGATGGCTAAAATTGCTGCCTACGTAGGGAGGTCACTAGGTTTGTGAACAGAGAACTAATGATGACCACCACATATATATACACTTTCCTTTATACATTCAAATAAATGCTGTATGCAGGTTGTATGTCTTTATATGTGAGTTTGTGTGCTTTCCCTTGAGACCAGCTCTTACACAACCAGACCTGGTTGAAATGAAATCATGCGCACAGTGAAAAGGAGGCCTGCAGCATGCTGGGATGTCAGTTAGTTTGACTTTAACCCTTGCAACAATTTCCTGGCTTGTCAAGCTCAGGAAAACATAATATACACAGCAAAACCACTGCATATTAGTGATGGTTTCCTTTTAAAAGGGGCTGCTTGAATTAACAAAACCATTTCCTGAACATTATCATTTCTCTAACTGCCAAATGCACCGGTCTACAGGCAATTTAATGTGGACACACATTTATCGTGCATAACAACCCAACAATATCACATTCAGGAAATGAGGAAATCCTGTGCCATGACTTACAAAATGCTTCCAGGTCATTGTGCCTTGTTCTAGAGGAAATGGATTAGACTGACTGCAGTCTTAACACGAATCTGAGATACATTTATTGTTTTATTCTATCATTATAATTGGACTGCCAAGTACAGTAACCTCACCCTGAATGCAGCTTTCAACAGCAATCATGTCCAGTTTAGTGATACTGCAAGCCAGGCGGAGATGGAAATGATGATGATGAAGAAGATAGCAGTAAAGTGCCCCTAGTAAGGAGACTCTCAGCTCTAAGACACACCCTTCAATAGCTTCAGTTGAGACACTGAGCCTAACTTGTCTCATAAAATCTAATTCACTGGCCAAGTTCTCATTTTATTCACGGTAATTTGTCTGTTCCAATAGTGTATATAGTGTGGATTTGAAATAAATATAAGATAAAACAAAACTAACTTCTATAATTCTAGAATATTCTATGCAATATAATGGAAGGTGGGGCTTTGTTTTAATCATTAGTATTTGACTGGATTGTTAAAAGAATTTCCAGGGGCATGTTATTGGGTAAAACTTTTATTTTTTTCCCCCTTCCTGCCTGTGGAGCATGGTTATGTCAGCAAAAAAAGAATGAAAAAGTTATTAAAAAAACAAATACATATCAGCAACTTTTTGCCACACTGTTTTAAAATAAACTACAAGCATTACAGAATGAGCCACTTGAGTCTTCATTATCGTGCCTCAAATCCAAAAGCTGTGGTTTGAATGATTTAAAAGGAGTTTCAGTGTACACGGTAGGATATCCGGTTTGATAAAGCTCTTATCAACACAAAGTAAGAAGCATCTGTCAAGTTCCTTAAGTATTGAGAAGACATGTTGGGGTTTTCCATCAGTTCTTAACCCTCCACTGTTGGCTCCCAATTGTCACTGTCTGATACCAAAGGCATCTAAGCACTTAAGCAGAATGTCTCCATATTACCAACTGGACACTGAATGTACATAATTATGTACTTTGTGTTGATAAGTGTTGACTTGACTTGCCAGTTATAGTGATCGAACTTTTTTGAATTGTATCAAAGATGTTGCTTGATGGGTATAGAGCTCCTTCTCAATCAACTATGGTGTCGTTTATATACACAAAACCTCATCATTTCCTGATCCTCCTTCCCCACCTTCTCTCTGTTGTTTCCTGTCTCAGCTCCTACTGTAAAAACAGCCAAAATAAAACAAACAAACTATTTTGTTTTGGGTAGTACATATTGTGATTGCACAAAAGAATCCCTCCCAATAACCAGTGTCAGAGCAACACTGGCATGGAGTCTTGTGTTATTGAGTTCTGTGGAGTCAAAAGCAGAGGCAGAGGCAAAGCAATACTAATGCAGTCAGTCACAAATGCATGTTTCAAACCCCAGCTTTGAAGCTTTGAACCTTTGCTTGCACAGCTAACCATGGTGGGCAGCACAAGCTAAAGGAATCAACAGTAATGTACGGAGGTCAAGATGTTGAAAAGAATATAAAATCCGGATCAGCCGTACAATACAAGACATTTTTTTTTCCAATTCTGCCCACCCCCACTCCTCAGCAGGTGTCGTGCGGCAAGGTCAAAATAAGCTCCAGGGAAGGAGGGGAAATGAGGATAGCTAATAGACTGAATTCCATTTTCTCATACCCCAACTCACTTCACACCACATCTCTCTGGCCACCCTAACATTAAAAAAAAGCAATACACTGAGGCACTACCTTAGAATTTAGACTATTGAGTCAGATTGTTGAGAGAATTGCTAATTGCTAATCACACTCAAATCATCACTTACCATGTTAAATATGTGTTAAAGTATTGACTACCTAGCAAAGGAAGATGACTAAAAAAAAAAACAGCTGAGAGCAGAGGTAAATAGCTAATAAGTCACCACACTGTTAATGTATTCTTAAATAAAAACAAAACGCACAATGTTTATGTGTCGTTGCTATCTCATTCTGAGTCACTGACCTTCCCAAAGAGTGTGACATCCCTATTATTCTCTTTTGAAGTACCCCGGTAACAGAAAGAGGGAGAGGGAAGGGGAGAGAGGAAAAGAGAGGGGGACCATCTGTCAACTGCCCCAGAGATCAATGGCACCAGCGGCAAGGCTAAATATGTTGCCCACCATGACTTGAAAACAATTCAACCCAGCGAGGTTTATTTTTAAGTTCAAGCATCATTTATTTAATTGTTTCAAAAGTTAGTTTGTTCACATTATTTACAATAACGTATGCCGAAATGA
>RJVU01043382.1:296541-333649 GCA_003731715.1 Anabarilius grahami
GCAAACAAACACAGTCCAGGGCACAGGCAGAGATCGGGGTAGGCAGCAAAGGTTCAGCAGAGAGTAACAGTCCAAGTAACAACGAGATAACAGTCCAGGGAATAACGCTCAGAAGTGACCACCGTAGCAAATCAAGACTTTGCGATGTATGAAAGCATGTGTGTGTGTTATATAGGGTGTGTGTGATGTCGTGCAGGTGTGTGTGCAATCAGTCCCAGGAATGAGGGCCTATGGGTAATGGAGTCCGAATGAGGATGAGTCAGTATTCCGGTGATGGCTCCCTCCGGTGGTCCGGAGGATGAGGATGAGGCGAGGGAGCCACATTCATGACAGACGTGAAGACAGATAGAGGGAAGACAAATTATGCAGCAGCTAAGTAACAAACCATGTAATGCAATACATGTACAACATGTTGTCGAAAATTGAAACGCTGTTAAAAATAAATAAAAGAAAGTTTGTCATTCAGTTTCTTAAACACTAGCTAGGTAGAAGGATATACATTTTCAATTACATGCTTTGAAAAGCATTGCTTTGCACTTACTTGCATAATTACATAATTAACAATAGTCTATGTCTCAAATGTAACTGCTTTAATAACTGTCTTATTACCCATCTTGATGAAAATGTATCCTATGATTTACTCACCCTCAAGCCATCTTAGGTGTTTATCACAATCTTCTTTCAGACAAACGCAATCGGGGTTATATTAAAAAATATCCTGGCTCTTCTAAGCTTTGTAATGGTAGTGAATGGGTCCCAATATTTGAAGCCGAAAAAAGTGCATGCATTCATCATAAAAGTAATCATACAGCTCCAGGGGGGTTAATAAAGGCCTTCTGAAGTGAAGAGATGGGTTTTTGTAAGAAAAATGTAGAAATTTATGAACTATAATTACTGACTTCTGGCAACAGCCGTACACACGTTCTCGGCTTCAAAATATTGGGTCCCATTCACTACCATTATAAAGCTTGGAAGAGCCAGAATATATTTTTAATATAACTCTGATTGTGTTCGTCTGAAAGAAGATAGTCATATACACCTCGGATGGCTTGAGGGTGAGTAAATCATTTTTGGGTGAACTATCCTTTTAAGGGTACATATTACTACTCTTAAATTACTAATATGCACATTTTAGGGATACAAAGTTACCCCTTTAAGGGGCAGTTAATTCAGAGAGTGTTCAAGTAGGCAGGAGAAGCTATACCCCAGAATTCCCAGCAGGCATAGAGTGTAAGAGCGATACAGTCTCAGAGCGGGACAGAAACTTAAACTACTTTACTGATTCAGTGCTGAAAAGATTATGAGTGGAAAAGGACTAATTTTAGGGATAGGTAAGATACAAAGTTGTCACTTTAAGGGTACTGACCCAGTGACAAACTGTTGTGTGGTCGACGCAAAGACATCTTCCTGGATCAACATTCCTGTCCAAAAACAGTCCTAACGCTATCCCTACCCCTAAACCTAACCCATTACTTATCCCTAAAATCGGAGGGAAATGGTATGTGAATAAGAATGGTGTAGAAGCCCTTAACCCTTATTCTAAGCTTAAACTTAAACCTATCCCTCAAATCTGATTGGTTGATTGGAATGTTGTTCCAGGATCAACAAGGATGTTGATTCAGGAACATGTTCCACTTGGAGAAATCACGTTCACCCTGTTGGTCCTCTAAAAGTTTTTTTTTTTGTTTTCTGACAGTGTGGTGCTAATTCCCATTCAAAATTACAAGTGTGAAACTTTGCTTAACCCAGGGTTAAAAAAAGAAATCACTCTTAATATTTAACCATGGGTTAACCATAGTGTGAAAAGCCTTCATGTGATGTAAACCTACTGTATGAAACCATCTGATCCAACCAGCATCTGTTGCGTTTTACATATTGGTCTCAAGCATTAGGTGCTGATGTCCCCAATCAGGATAAAGCTAGTTAAGAAGCCTGATTGGGGACATCAGCACCTAATGCCCTCCTTGGTCAAAAAGCTTTACCAGAAAAAACATTATGAACAGTCAGCTCCATGCTGGTGAAAAGCATAGCTATGCTGGTGAACATTATACCATCTCTGCATTAACCAGAATAAACCAGCCTGGTCTTTTTTTGGTCGTGGTCTAAGCTGATCTTTCGATCCTTCAGTGTATTTTCCATAACTTACCTGTATCTGAAAGGTGCAACGGCCGCCATATTGACCTTTGGTGTCTGTTTGGCTTTGAGCATTTCAACACTGGAGGCATCCTGTTTAGCGACTGCAATAGCCTCGGGTGGCGATCTCTGTGGGACCTCCGGGCTGAGGTCATCTGGGGTGCACATCTCCTCATCTGAGAAGCTACTGGAGGCACTGTTCTGCAGGGACACTCTCTCTCTATGGACTCTGAGGAGACCTGTATCTACATTAGTAGCTGCTGGACCAGGCCTCAAGTTTTTGTTACTAAATCTGAACGAAGGGATTCCTGTCTTGCTTTGACTGCTTCCAGAAGCAGCCTTCTCCTCGTGGCAGTGGAGTTCTTCTGAGATCAAGCGGTTAGCATTGTCCATTCGTCCTGTCTGAGAACAAAAGATCCCACTCTGGAAGTTCTTGTTGCCGTTGGACCGAAAGTCAAGCAAACTCTCAGTCTTGGGCCCATCCAGATTACCCCTTGAAAGCGGGGACACTTTCCGTCGAACTTGTGGACTGTTATGGGCTGATCTAGAGTCTTGGGTCTGTGTTTGAGGACTGGTGGAAGAACGTTGAATAGGTGGACTGCCTCTTAGAAGCAGATGCTGGTTTCTGAGGGTGGTGTCCCTCAGTACATCTTTGGAGGAGACAGGTGTAGGGCTGCTACTACAGGGGCTTCTGTTGCTAACAGGGATGTGTGTGGATGGTCTCGGAAGGCTGCTGCTGGTGCACTTGGGCTCAGGTTTCGGGGAGGGGAGTCTGGTCCTGTGCAGAGGGATTCCGGAGCCTGGCTGGGCTCGTGGAAGACTCTTCACATTCACTCCTCCACTCATGATGGCACCAAATCAGATGCTGAGGAAAAAGGGAACAAACACCATGAGGACCTGAATCAGTGCATGTTGCTATTCTCTTTAAAGAAACATGTTTTAAAGGTTGACCCTGAATTGCACGCACACACATGCCCTTTTGTCGTCTCCACAGCCATTGGTTTGTTGACGGAAAACCCTTCAAGACAAATTCAAGCTAAGTGATAACTTCAACCATAATGATTCTGGATGATAAAGCTTACATGTAGAATCTTCCTTAAGTATAGCCTGCAGCAGGGTTCCTCCAGGCTCATTAGAAAAATAAACCTGTGCAACATTTCTGCAAAATGATATTATATTGCGTTGTGCATGTTTTGCAATGGTTTCAAAGAGAAATATCCAGTGAGTGGCACTAAAAGCATGTTCAGTTTTATCTAAAACAGATGAACGTGAATCTGGAAAAGCTTTATTACGTTGATTGTTGCTAAAAGGTTAATGCTCCATCAAGTTTTAAAATAATGTACCACCTACACTAAACCCTAAACCTACTCGACCGTGAAGCATCCATGCCATTTTAGCTTGTTTCTACAAGTTCACATCACAAGTGCAATTATGTACCAGCTGAGCTACCAAGCAAGTTTAGTATGTCAGAAAAGCCAAACATAAAGGAGCTGGTTATGTGATGCAAACTCCAAAATGTATTCGTTTACAAATCATGCACTATGGTAAAAAGTGTTTTGAGGTCATAATATAATATTGTGCAAGGAGCCATGTGAAAATAAGTCTTTATTAATCCATAATCTGCCCTTGTAATTATAAATTTGTATGAATGATTAAAAGTGCTTGCTGTTTTACTGCCTCTAGTGTTCATTTCTGTTGGAAACGGCAGTGATGTGTATGTATCGGTAGGTGTTTTTGCGTTTTGCAAAAATGTTTCCACAGGTACGTTTTTCCAGTGAGCCTGTGTTGATTTCTCAACAACAGATTCTATCCTAGGGGCTCATGATGGAACTGCAAGGGTTTCTTGAGATCATAACAAAAATACCAATGCTGAACTAAACATGAAAGGCATTGCTCCACACAGCTAAACAGTCTTTTTGTGGAAATTCAGGTGGAAATTGTGAATTTGGGATAAAAGCCTATCCATATCTGCCTAGTTATGATGACTTTCACATTTCAGAAGACTATTACTAAGGCAAAAGGCTCTAAATGCAAATTATAATTTCTGTTCATAAATAAGGCGAGAACCTTTTGTAAACCTAAATATACTCAAATTAATTGAAAAGTGTACTATCCAAAAAGGCTGGGAAAATAAATCGACATCGCGAATTGAGAAAATGATTCTGGAACAGTTCTGAGATTTTCTGAATGCGTTGGGATTCTCTCTCAAATTGATTCTGAGCTTATTTTTTAACAGTAGATGCTTTAGAAACAGCCGTACTTTGCTTTCTTTCAGTTCAATTATGCTGTGGCATTTCTAAAGCTCAAATTGCTCATCTTCAACTGGTCCAAAATGCTGCCTCTAGATTTCTTTTAAAAAAGAAAAAAAAAGGATCACGCCACTCCGCTTTTAAAGGCCCTTCATTGGTTGCCTGCTCAATTTAGAATATATTTTAAAACCTTATTATTCGTTTTTAAATCTTTATACAATCAAGCACCCGGCTACCTATCTGAATTGCTGCATCAGTACATCCACTCTTCTTTTAATCCCACATTCCAGACTTAAGCGTAGAGGTGACCATGCATTCTTGGCAATTGGTCCTCGCCTCTGGAATGACTTGCCAGTGGAGATCCGAATGGCCCCTAGTCTGACCATTTTTAAGTCTCTTTTAAAAACCCATCTGTTTTCATTGGCCTATAAAGGTTTTATATTCCTACCTATTATATTTTCTATTTGTGTTTTATTTTATTCTGGTTCTTTGTTTTAGTCTGTTTTGTGTGCTCTTATTAGTCTTATGATGCTGTTCCTTTGGTCAGCCTTGTGGCTGTTTTAAATGTGCTATATAAATAAAATAAACTTGAAACTTCCTTACACACACCATTTTAACTTTATATAAAATAATCATTCATACATTTTGAAAAGGTTGAAACAAATTACAGGAGTGTTTGCAGTGGGCTGTTTACATTAATCTTGCGTCATAAAAGCATTCTGAGGTATGCAAGTACATTCTCAGACTCAGCCGAATGCACAAGTGCTCTTCTTCATGAGTGTTTGAGCATGTGGTTAAAAACTAGCCTAGAGCAGCATCTGCTGTTAAAAACTAAGCTCAGAATCGATCCGAGAGAGAATTGCGATGCATTTGGAAAATCTTGAGAAGCATTGATTTGTCGTCGCAGTGCTACTATCCAAGTAGTAATAGAAAATGTTTTTGTAATGATGACAGTATAGCGCACAAACAAGTAGCACCCGTTCCATTCTCCGCTGCAATCAGCAATCACACAACTTGTATGCCATCCTCGCCTGAGTCTATGACTGTGACTGATCTATGCCTGAGCCCACCTCTTCAAGCGGGCACGGTAGCAATCACACTCGTCAAACGTGCATGGACATGGTTCAGATTGCCTAGTGTGGGTACACCCTAAAAGCAGGAGAGTCCAGATTAAAAAAGAAACAAACAAAATGAAATTTGAAAAATTTGTAAAATTATAATTAATCAGAAATATATTGATTTGTTTGAATTATTATTATTATTGTTATTGTTATTGTTATTTTTAATGAAATATTAGAACATTACTGGAAATCTCAGAGGGTTTACAAATACTGTAAATAATTTTAATCATTGGGGCTCAGCTGACAAAGACTGGGAACCCCTGACCAAATAGTGTTAAAGAAAGAGAAATGGAGACTCTATAGAAGTTCAGAGAGACTATCCGTTCATAAACAGTACTCACAAATATAAATGTAAATTCCCACCTGTTGTATTCAAACACAAATGACATGGGCTGTTTAACAAAATCTGAGAAAATCTCCTCAAGAGCTTCTCTAAACAAAATCCTGCCAAGGGGAAGGATTTAGCATGAGTGGTTAAGAGTCTTATGAAAGAATACAGGAGAAAGGACAGTCGTTTGAAATACTTGCTTCAGAATCAAAACGGTTGATTATATCAATCTCATTTTGTTAAGCCAACGCAACTCTTCCCAAATACTGTAAAGCTCCATCTGGTCACCAAAATAAATCTACTAGCAGCAGCAATGGAGAGATTCACTGCGGTTCAGTCAAAGACCTTTAAACCCCTGCCAGTTCAGTTAGTCTGGCAAATATATCTTCCATTCAGTGCCCAAATGTCCCAGAGGCTTTCATCCCAGCCCACAGACTGGTCAAGATGGCCCAAAACCCGCACTGTGTACTAACAGTCCCATGGTAACTATTGACCTTCAAATGTACAGGCAAAACTCAATCCATCAAAATCAGGGCCCTGCAAACAACAGGCATAAACGCTCAATGGCAAATCAGAATCAGAGAAAGTGTTACAATTCAGACCGTGTGGGAGACCCCATAAGTTGTGGGATGCAAGCTGAGTTGCCTGTGGTCTGAATTCAAGCCACAAACCAAACTCACATTGAAGAGAGCATGTAATACAATAGCCCTGAATTAAAAGGTTTGTACCAGCATGTTTTCAACACAAGACATGGGAATGTTCGGCTTTCCCTGAGAGATCTGACTGTGAAAGAATTAAACAACAAGAAAACAACTTCAGCTATACATGGAGGCAGTAAAGATTTCTTATATTCTTCATGTCTTAATCTTTTCTCCACTTGAGATTTTTTTCCCCTAGCTTTTATGCCTGCTACATTTACTTACCTAATATTTAGCCACAAAACGAATCAATCGCATTTATCTAATCAATCTTTTCAAGGTCTATATCAGTGTTGTTATTGTTAACTAAAATAACTATTAAAATTATTTTCATTAATTGAAATAAAGCCGAAATAAAATATGAATATTAGATGAAAAAATTAAACTTAAATGAAATTATAAATGTTGCATTGGCAACCAACTTCAACTTATTTCAGTTAAAGTACTGAATGACAAACAAAAATTGAAATAAAAAAGACGACAAGCACATAAAATTACTAAAACTTAAATTAAAAGAAAATGTATTCAAAATATTAATACATAGTATAATTGTAGAAATAATACTAATATAACACTGATCTATATCATAGTAAAATTAATATTAAAGGTTCTTCTTTTTTTTCTTTTTTTGGTATTAGGTCGCTTTTGTAGGTTAAAACCACCTAGTACAATTCTGTCCTAAATTAAAATTTCAATATCTTATTTTTTGATACATATGCAAATGCTGGGTAAAATAATAACACCACATGGACATGCATTCAGACATACAACTATAAAAGTTACTGTGAACTGTGCTGTTAGGACAAGAGTATTTTTATAAATGTCAGGTTGGGTCAAGATTTCACAATTTTGGCATGTCGTCACAAAAGGTCAGCGTGTTTTTCTCGGGCAATAACTGTAGACATGAATTTAAGGTATCTGCCAACAGAATACAGAAACTGAGTTTCATAAAATAAGCATAGCCTGAAAAATATTCACTGGAAAGTGAAAAGTGTGACAACAAGCTCCAGGCTCCACTATTTCTACTGTAAACTTACAGGAGCAGAGAATGTCTGATAAACTGCAAAATTTCATCACAACTTTTTCCAAATTCTGCTCTAATGTAATTAGTGGATCCAGTCATGTACGACGAGAAATTCACAAATACACTGACACTTAAGAATCATTGTAATCCTATAAACAAATACAGGAATAAGCATACAATGAGCTTTCAAATTCAAATGTAGTGTAGCGTATGAGGTTTCATTTACCATTTGAGAAGCAATATAACAAATTCATACATGTGAAATATTTAGTGCTTCATTTAGTGTGCTTTTGATCATAACTGTAGATCAATAGCTTTTCGGAGATAACATACATTCAAATTCCAACAAAAAACATAAGCAGACAGAAACAAATACAAAAGGTTAACAATAACAAGTCAACATTATGTCTAACATTAAGTGAGTTTGACAAGACAAGCCAGTCTTACAGAAGCAAACATTAGAGAAACATATACCCTCAGCCTAATGACTGATGTTTTTACAAACAAATCGCATGGCAAGTAACTAAAAATCACCAAAACAATTGAAGAGATGGAACAGAAGCAATGTCATAAACTGTCATCTTTACCTGAGCATTGACTTTGGCCTACAGCAAGCTAACCCAATGTTCCTCAACGTGTCATGAGCTTGTGCTCGAGTGAAGAGAGGCGAACAGAGAGAAGAGGAGACTGTGTGTCTACCATGTGAGTTCTACAGTCACATGATGCACAAAACTCAGACAGAGAAGTTTGTTTTTGACGATTAAAGCATTAACAGGGCCTTGAAAGCAGTCACTGGTTTTGTAATCAAATAAAGGCTGAGTGACCAGAAAACCCTTTCACCATGGTATTCGTAGTTATGGTCAAAATAGTTGCCACAATTTTTTTTAAATAAAATTATACATTTTTGTGGAATGTTATTCAAATAGTGTAAGAATTTCTCAGAATATCATTACTATTAAGTGTGCACTTATAATATTGTCCAATTTATAAAACCAGCCTGGTGACTGTTTGAGCTGGTCTTCCAGTTTGGTCATAGCTGGTTTAAAGGGGTTTTGACCACTTCTTTAGCAGACCAGCTGATCAACCAGCTAAAACCTGCTGGACACCTGCTCAACCAGTCTGGGAGACCAGCTTAAACCAGCTAAGACCAGCCAACCACCATAGGCTGGTTTTAGCTGGTTTTAATTGTTTTTTGTTTTTGTTTTTCAGCAGGGTTGTGCTAGATTAAATTAAAAAACTAAAGCCACCTACCATTTACAATCACATTCATAATGATATTAAAAGGATTAGTTCACTTCAGAATTAAAATTTCCTGATAATTTACTCACCCCCATGTCTTTCTTCAGTCAAAAAGAAATTAAGGTTTTTGAGGAAAACATTCCAGGATTTTTCTCCATATAGTGGACTTCAACAGTTACCAACGGAATGAAGGTCCAAATTGCAGATGAGGAATAAGGGTCTTATCTAGTGAAACGATCAGTCATTTTCTAAAAAAAAATTAAAAATAAAAATGTATATACTTTTTAACCACAAACGCTCGTCTTGCACTAGCTCTCCAATGCGCCAAGCATTGCATAATCACGTTGGAAAGGTCACGCGTGATGTAGGCGAAAGTACCATGGTAGGACGAAAAACTCCATCTCATTTTCTCCTCCAACTTCAAAAGAGTCCGTTTGACTTACACTTTACACATACTCTTTGTAAACACTGGATCGGTACTGGATCGGTACTTCCGCCTACGTCACACGTGAGCTTTGTTTTCCTCAAAAACCTTAATTTCTTTTCGACTGAAAAAAGAAAGATATAAACATCTTAGACGACATGGGGGTGAGTAAATTATCAGGAAATTTTAATTCTGAAGTGAACTAATCCTTTTATATTGTCAATAACACTGAATACCGTTTGTTTACAATCCAGTACATAATATAACTGTAGTGTACACTTTGATATGGCATGCTTCCTCAAAACTCAGCCAGACGACAGGTGAATTATTAACTCTGTTTCAGAGGCAGAAATGTGGGTCAGCACAATCAAGCTTTGTTCAGGCTGGCAGAGACCTAAAAATGAAGATTAATGTCGGTTGAAGGCAGTTCTCTGTAAGCAATGTTTGTAGCAGATTAAAACACTGTAAATATGATTAATTGACATCTGTCACTGACATCTGTGAATAGACACTTTTTTTATGGATATCATTAGTCTTTCTTGCATAGCCAAGATTTTGACTATCAATATGAAGTCTGGACCAGTTTGCAGCTTCTTCTGGCTATGAACATCATGAAGAGTGTGTCTGACTGACATAAAGAGAGACTTGTGGAGTGTGGGCATCCACCAGCAGAAACATAAATCGGTGCCTATGCCCAAATCTACCCATTTATTTGTCAGCAAATAAATAATAATATATAATATTATATTATATACACACAGTATCTCACAGGAGTACTTCCCTCACATTTTTGTAAATATTTTATTATATTTTCATGTGACAACACTGAAGAAATGACACTTTGCTACAATGTAAAGTAGTGAGTGTACAGCTTGTATAACATGTACATTTGCTGTCCCCTCAAAACAACTCAACACATAGCCATTAATGTCTAAACCGCTGGCCACAAAAGTGAGTACACCCCTAAGTAAAAATGTCCATATTGGGCCCAATTAGCCATTTTCTCCCCGGTGTCATGTGATTCAGTGTTACAAGGTCTCAGGTGTGAATGGGGAGCGTGTGTGTTAAATTTGGTGTTATTGCTCTCACTCTCTCATACTGGTCACTGGAAGTTCAACATGGCACCTCATAGCAAAGAACTCTCTGAGGATCTGAAAAAGAATTGTTGCTCTACATAAAGATGGCGTAGGACTATAAGAAGATTGCCAAGACCCTGAAACTGAGCTGCAGCACGGTGGCCAAGACCATACAGCGGTTTAACAGGACAGGTTCCACTCAGAACAGGCTTCGCCATGGTCGACCAAAGAAGTTGAGTGCACTTGCTCAGCGTTATATCCAGAGGTTGTGTTTGGGAAATAGACGTATGAGTGCTGCCAGCATTGCTGCAGAAGTTAAAGGGGTGGGGGGGTCAGCCTGTCAGTGCTCAGACCATACGCCGCAAACTGCATCAAACTGGTCTGCATGGCTGTCGTCCAAGAAGGAAGCCTCTTCTAAAGATGATGCACAAGAAAGCCCGCAAACAAGTTGCTGAAGACAAGCAGACTAAGGACATAGATTACTGGAACCATGTCCTGTGGTCTGATTCGACCAAGATACACTTATTTGGTTCAGATGGTGTCAAGCATGTGTGGTGGCAACCAGGTGAGGAGTACAAAGACAAGTGTGTCTTGCCTACAGTCAAGCATGGTGGTGGGAGTGTCATGGTCTGGGGCTGCATGAGTGCTGCCGGCACTGGGGAGCTACAGTTCATTGAGGGAACCATGAATGCCAACATGTACTGTGACATACTGAAGCAGAGCATGATCCCCTCCCTTTGGAGACTGGGCCGCAGGGCAGTATTCCAACATGATAACGACCCCAAACACACCTCCAAGATGACCACTGCCTTGCTAAAGAAGCTGTGGGTACCTAAACCCTATTGAGCATCTGTGGGGCATCCTAAAACGGAAGGTGGAGAAGCACAGGGTCTATAACATCCACCAGCTCTGTGATGTCATCATGGAGGAGTGGAAGAGGACTCCAGTGGCAACCTATGAAGCTCTGGTGAACTCCATGCCCAAGAGGGTTAAGGCAGTGCTGGAAAATAATGGTGCCCACACAAAATATTGACACTTTGGGCCCAATGTGGACATTTTCACTTAGGGGTGTACTCACTTTTGTGGCCAGCGTTTCAGACATTAATGGCTGTGTGTTGAGTTATTTTGAGGGGACAGCAAATTTACACTGTTATACAAGCTGTACACTCACTACTTTACATTGTAGCAAAGTGTCATTTCTTCAGTGTTGTCACTATGAGGGGTGTACTCACTTCTGTGAGATCTAAATCGCTGAATCTAAAATCTAGAATCTAAAATCACTGTATTCTGCTGCCAGGCCAGTAGATGGCGATGTCACTTTGTAAAGAAACTACGTGCTTTTAGACTGAACACGTAATACGCCTGTGCATGACGTCACCGCTTTCACAAATTTGTCTGTTTTTTCAGTTTACACAAGAGACGATTACGGTATCGTTTTAAAAAACTTGCACTTTGAAACCCTTCAAGCCCCCAAAACACTACTGTTGTGTAAATGAACCAAAAAGCATAAAAAGTGTTCCATTTTTAGTTGTAAATGATATTTTGTAAATGTCCCCTGGGGCCTAAACACATTAACTTTTTAAAATAGGTTTCAAAGTACAAGTTTTTGAAAATGATACCGTTATCGTCCCCATGTAAAGTACAAAAACATGAATATGTGAAAATGTAGGCAATAAGCGTATGTGTTTTCATTTACGTGTTCACTCTATAGACGTAGTGTTTCTTTACAAAATGACATCGCCATCTACTGCCCTGGCATGAATACAGCATTTTTTGTCGTTTTCACTGATCTATGTGAACAGGGACTGTTTTCACAATGTCGTCTGTACAAATAAAACGTTTCCATTTTTTGTACATCATTGTCATGTAAACATACCTATGGAAGGTTGTTTCCTCCACTGAATAAAAAAAATGGAAAAATATAGTTGTGACTTATCTTGCAATTCTAATTTATTTCCTCACAATTGTTAGATATAAACTTGCAATTGCGAGCTATAAAGTTCAATTTTTTTTTTTCCCGAAATTACTTTTTTTTTTTTTTTTCTTTCTTCAGTGTTGGAAACAAGCTTCCATACAGTACATACCCTCTGTTTTCTCTTGTCATGTAGCACTGATTTAAAAATAATAAAATAAATAAATAATAAAATCAGACTTTCTACTGCATAGACATGGCAGTTTTATTAAAAGCTCATTTCGCCTCTTTCAGAATCTCAGATGGAAGTAGTTGGTCATCCATGTACTTTTCGCCTACTGCTTTTCGAATACTATGTAATAAGATGTACTACTCTTTTTCACATACTACACAGTAGGGAAGTAGGGATATTCGGATGTGAGTGTGATACCAACACTACTGTCAGGAACATCATATATAGAACCCTTTAGGAGTTCCCATCATGTAATCATTTTATGGATTTAGTTTTAACTAATTAATTTATATTTTAATTACATTTTGTGAATTAAACAGCTCGTAAACATACTGTACTTTATCANNNAAAAAAAAAAAAAAAAAAAAGTTTTATGCAAACATCTAAGATATTTGTCCTTATATAGAACCCTTTTGTCATGAAGTGTTCTTTAAAACTAGGTCAAGAACCCTGGTTCTATACTGAACCCCATTAAACCTTTTTGTTTTTCTAAGAGTGCACAGCTACAGCTAGGATTCACCCACCCATTTTGCTATTTCCATTTCATAAAGGGCCCTGAGTCAGTTCCTCTAAAACCAGCAGTTGAACTGTAAATACCCATTATCACAGAGAAGAGCTGCAGTTTAATTACCACCAAGAAGCATCATTTGTTCAGGCCTTCACATAACTTTATCTTCAGACTCTAGTCAAACCCTCAGAAATCCTGCGTTGGAAAGGAAAATAAGGTATTACATCGCCTGAATGACTTCCTCTCTGTGACATCCCACAAACAGTCCAAAATAGACAAAGTGATGGGATAGCGAACCTATTACATGTACAATGTCTTCGGTTCATGACCTTGTAATAAATCTCTGTCTTACCAATTCAGTCCGGCTGCTCTGGAGGAAAGGTTATCCAATCTAAGACAGACATTACAACAGCATTATTGCGGGTCAGATCAGAAGCTAATCTGGTGTGACTTCTGTTTCTGTGTCTTTGTTTATCTATTTTCGTCTCATCTTATATATTTCAATTCCGAAAGAGGAAGAATGAGCCACACAGGTCATGTGTGACCAGCCGACAGACACTAAGCCCATCCATATCCATCCTTTTCTTTGTTTTTTAATAATCCTATAAATGCCAGGAGTGGTCTGAGGCTCTTCAGATGCCCTATTAATAATCATTAGGAGTCCAGCGGCAGCAGATGGGACCCCACGCTGGTCTGTAATGCCATGGAAATTTCCATTCAGGAGAAAGTCAGACACATGTCTAAACACAAGGTGTTCCTCAGAGACCGACAACTTACACATACACAACATCGGGTTTATTAGTAAGCAACACTGCTCATAAAGGTGACAACCACAGGATGTTTCACATGGTGTTTATCTCGGTCTGTGCTGACATTATGTCAACCTCCTTATCGCAAGTCAACACATTGGACTGGACTGGTTGACATGAATCCCGTCAGCCAAACAACATTCAAGGCCGACCTACCTGCTAAATCTAACAGCAGACCCTTATTTACTCAGAGACCACATGAGAAGGTAAATCTGCAGTCTGGTCCGTTCTGTTATCTGCTGCTCTGACTAGAAAAAAGGAGAGACTGACAGGTTTGAGATCAGTCTGAATGTGTAAAGTCTGCCACCTACTGGTTGGCATAAGAAGTGTCAGAGATCAGAGCTCTATTTTCCAATAAATTTTGTCATTATGTTCCATAAATGAGAATACGAGTGTGACCACAAAACACAGTCTTCAGTACTTATCTGAAAGCAGTGTGAGTCCACAAACCTTATTATCAAATGTAATTTGCATTTCAAGTGAGTCCTTGTTCCCTCATGAACACAATTGAGAATTAATATGGTGGCCTTGTTGCAAATGAAAGTGCTAGTTAGGCAGCCATTTGTGGTAAATATAATGGAAAATTCAGTAAGCAGATATTATTGTGGTGTACTCTTACAAAAATGTACCATGGTAACAGTAATTTCCACCAAAATACTGACTACACTTTATTTGGTAACACTTTATTTATATTTGTTATTGTTACACGTTACATATAGTTACTGTAGTAATAACTATAAATTATTCATAATTACATGCAACTAACCCTAAACCAAACCCTCACCCTTATCCTAAGCCTAGAAAGTACATGTTGTTAATACTCAGTACTTAAATGTATAATTACACTCTAACAAATACACCTTAAAATAAAGTAACCTATTATTTTAAGGTGTCCTTGTTACAAAGTAATTACACATTTATAAGCACATTTAAGTTGGAGTAAATATCAATTAACTACATGCACAGGGCTAGAGTTAGGATTAGGGTTTGGTTTAGGGTTAGTTGCATGTAATTATTCTTAATTATATACTCTAAAAAATAATGTGTTGGCTCAAAAAAAAAATAATAAATGACTTATATTACATATGTAGGTTAACATATGTAATATAAGTCTCTGGTGTCCCCAGAATGTGTCTGGAGTTTCAGCTCAAAATACCCCACAGATCATTTATTATAGCTTGTCAAATTTGCCCCTATTTGGGTGTGAGCAAAAGCAAGTTTTTTTGCGTTTGTGTGTGCCCCTTTAAATGCAAATGAGCTGCTGGTCCAGGCCCCCTTTCCAGAAGAGGGTGGAGTTTGAACAGCTCGTGCTTCGGTTGCTCAACAATACTGGAGAATCTCAAGCAGCAAAAATGACAATTGTCAGTAACGGGCTTCAGCCTTACATTGTTCATTTCGCCATGTTTGCCAAACAGAGCCATACACACCAGGCTAACATTTATGATTGCTTGCAAATACTGTGAAGGGTCTAATATTTTTCAAAATATTGCTCGGACAGAAATACTCCTTAGCAATGGAGCTTGTCAGGGTCAACTTGCAGGCTATCCAAGCTAACGAGACTCTAAATAGTGTTCAGTGCTTGTCTGTGCAGCCAACAACAGAACAGTTAGCATGCTTTGCTCAATGGCGTTAGAACCGGTACACCGTTGCCGTTTGCGAAAACAAAATGGCAGCACCGTGGGAGGAAATGTGCAGATTAAGGGGTGGTAATATTATAATAAGATCTCCACATCACAAGGGGAGCGAAATCTGAGCTGCTCACTTTTTCACATGCTTGCAGAGAAAGGCCTACCAAATCAAAGTTTTGGTTGTACTTTTTCACATTTTCTGGGTTGGTAGATGGACCGGGGACCCGATTATAGCACTAAAACATGGGAAAAGTCAGATTCATGATATTTCATGATAATTTATTTATTTATTTTAATTAATCAACTTAGGTTGCTTCAACTACCGGAGTTGTAGCCCTGGAACCAATTAATCTCATCTATTTCAGTTCAAATCAACAACTATCATTGCTAGCATAACTAATTTAACATGTGTATTTAATGAACATGTAAGATATTACTTGTCACTGGCATTAGTGCAGTCCTTGCTTATAGAGTCAATGTAGTGTTTACCTTCATTTATCTACTCTTCAGCACATTGGTAACCACAAAAACTTCATTACAGAAACTCCTTTAAATTTCAAACATAACAGCATTAAACCTTAATTTATTACTTTGGGTAACAAAAACAAAAGTCATTATATTCTACGTAAAGCTGAGAATCTAAGTTTTAAAATGATACCATATATGGAGTTATATTAGTGCCAAAAGTGTTAGAAAATTAAGTGTAAACGTTATGACGTGCAGGTTAAGAGGTTAAACACTAACAGGTCTTTCCCTTCACTAAAAACAAATAAACTAACACTTAATTTCAACATTTATTCTCCTCATCCGGTCCTAATGCAAAGCATGCTGGGAACTAGAAATCCATTGCCTAATTTTCGAAGTTATCAAGACAATTTCATTAAGTTATTACAACCTAATAAAAAATAAAAAAGCCAATTAACAGAAATTTGAGTTTAAAATTACAAACGATATCAAGTTGATGTAATTGTCAACAATTATGTCAACAGAACTCTACAAAATAATTAAAACAATAAATTAGAAATTTATAACTTGCAACCATCCATTTATTTAAGTTTTGGTAACAGCTCCCCTGAAGTAGTTTTTAAGAGTGTAGTTATTACATGTAACACGTGTAACAAGGACACTAAAATAAAGTGTTACCAAAATACCATAGGTATTTTATAGTTATTGTTACTACAGTAACAGTAATTTAATTGAATAATTTAACTGAATTCATTTAAACCAAGTTACCCCACTTTTATTGCAATAACTATGTTTTGGCAGAAACTACTATGATGGTAGCAAATATGTTTTATTTTCTAAAATGTGTTTTAGTTTCTAAATATTTTTTACAAAAAAAATTAGCTGCGATTGTTACACATTAGTCAGCTGCCACATTAAAAGCTTTTCACTTTCATTGTTCCTAACAGATGTGCTGAACGTTCCTCCTATTTCCTCAAAACTTGGTATTGTGTGACCTGCTACTGTAGATAAAGTATGAGTAACACAGCAGACAATGAGATGGTTAATCACAAACCGCTGTGTTTTCACTTGCTGAGTGACAGTGTGACTCATGAAGCCAAACACAATGGACACCCAGTCAGAGTCCCTATCCCTTAAACTCAATTAACTTCAGTTCAGCACATTTGAAGAGACTCTGAATGAGCGCTGACCGCCTCCACTGCTGACCATTGTCAGTATATACTCAGTGTGTGAGTATGTGGGGGGGGGTAACAATAAAAGGTTAAAGAGGGTTGAGTCTTTCTCGCATGTTCTTGTTAGCTGGTCTGAAGCTCTTATACCACATCAGAGCAGCAGTTGACCCTGTCATCCATCAGTCAACTTCAATTAACACTGTATATTTGATGTTGCCACAATGTCATACGCTTAATACAAACAGCATGTGTGACAGAGTGTATTAATTTAAAAATGATGGATATAAATATTTATACTTCATACAATCAATGGCTTATAACAAACAGATGTTACTGCATTACAGAATCTCACTATATTAGTCTGTAATTGGAAATTATTGATCTGTTGTTTTTCTCTTCTGTAAAGATTTGATTTAATCATCTCAAAATATTTGAGGAAAAAATAAATATAATATATAATAATATAATATAATATAAAACTCTGGGTTAAAAACAACCCAAGTTGGGTTGAAAATGGACAAACTCAGCGATTGGGTTGTTTTAACCCAGCGGTTGGGTTAAATGTTTGACCAATGTGCTGGGCAGTTTTATTTAACCCAACTATTGTTTTAAAATTACTATATGGCTGGATTAAAATTAACTCAAAAGGTTGGAAATTAGAAATCAGAAACATAATTACTAAAGGCAACAATAATAATGAAAAGGTGAACATTTATTAATAAGAAATTTAATATATGTTTATTGTTTAATTATTATTCATTAACCTTATTAATAAATGTTCATTTTCAACATACTTTGGGTTCAATTTAAGCAAGAAACAGTCATTTTAAACAATAGTTGAGTTAAATAAAACTAACAAGCACAAAAAAAAATTTAACCTAACCGCTGGGTTTGTCCATTTTCAACCCACAATTTTTTAGAGTGTAATATAATACAATATATACTGGCACAAATTCATGTCACTCAGAAGCAAATTAGACAAATGCCAGATTAGATAAAATAGACAGGTAGCATGACATGCCCTCATCCTCAAGAAATCAGAATAAAACCACTTAAGATAAAATAAAATTCTACCCAGTCCCAAACTAAATTAACAGCTTTAGATGCGGTTTGTGATGACTATACTATGTAATACCGGCTGCTGTGACCATCAAGCCATTGAAATTCAAGAGACATTTAGAATCTAAACACTCAAACTATAAAGACAAGCCTGTTGGTTTACTGACATGAAAGCCACAGGATCTCAACACATCAAACAACCGAATGACACCTTAAATAAGTGTGTACTAATCTACATCACACCGCTCAATCAGTTAATCACACCTCAAAGCGCAAAAGCCCCTCAAAATTGCAGAAGTTTCAGTTAAATGTTGATGTCAACTTTTGATAAGCAAGTTTGGTACTGTTGATGTTCAATATAAAATGCAGGTCCTGAAAAAAAAAGCCAGTACTGAAATATATCTACCTACAGTCAAGTACAGTACAGATGATGACAGCTCTGCCTCCAAACATGACATCCACCAATATCTCAGACCCATCAGACATGGCATGAGAAAAATTACACATCTCCTCATTCAAATTTTAAACATTTCCTCTGTCCTGAAAAAAAACTATTTTCTTCCTCAATAAATTATCAACTTCTTCCCATACCGCAGTCAGTGACAATCATTCTCATACTGACACATTCAATAACTAATATGTCTTAATATTAGTTCAATAAGTAAGTCTTACCTTACTGTTCCACTGTAAGCTCTCGTTTCTTAGGAATGCCGTTGAGAAGCACGGGCTGTGGATCCGTGTTGCGACCCTAAGAAACAATGGGATGTGTTTTTTCCTGGATTACACTTGCATCCTTTGGCGTGCTTTTCCAATGAAACACAAAGTCCACTTGGAGGAAACAGGAAGTTTTCTTGCAGGGCAGTGAAGCCATCGGCCAATCAACAGCTTCTAATTCTGTGAACGTGAGGAAGTCTTACTCATTCACAAAAGTTATTGAAAGCTGACCTAACTCTAACATCATATTTCTGATATGACACACAATGACAATGTCAAAACACCATACATCCCAACATAATACAGTTAAATTAACCAGTTCAACCAGACTAAGCTAAACTGAAACAGTTATACTCCTTATAATGAAAGCGTGGCTCTCTGGTAGTAAACACACTCACTCTGCACTACTCAAACTCACTGTCTCATCGCACATGCTGTGTCACTAACAAGTGTCACACTGACTCATTCGTCCCGCACATCCCTGACTCAGAACGAAGCACTCATTATACCTTTAAACACAGCCGACTGATGAAAAACTACATCCACTTATGACACACAGCATTTTGTGTTTGAAATCCGAGCATCTCTGCTGCCCTTCTGCTACAGAGACTGTATCTGAGGCTGTATCATGCCATACATCTCTCTCTCTCTCTCTCTCTCTCACACGTCACAGCCCTCCTGCCGCAGTCCGCCTGCAGTCCAGATCCTCCCCCTCTCCCTTATTGCTCCCTCTTTTGCTTTCTATCTCTCTATCTGCCAGTAAATGGAGCCATTGGCTGGGTTCCTGCTCAGAGTGAAATATTAGTCCTCTGCTACAGCAGTAGCTACCTGGGCCATTAGGAGGATGAAGCTAACAGACATGAAGAACAAATTTAGGATGCGGGTGAAAGACTCTCTCTGATAAAGACTCCTGATGCCGCAAATACAACTGACACTCTGCGTGTGCGTGTGCGTGTGCGTCATATCAGGACACAAGTGTATAATGACATGGGTATGACATAGGTATTACAAGGAGAGGGTGACTTTTGAGGACATACCCCATGTCCCCACTTTTCAAAAGGCTTATAAATCTTACAGAATTAGTTTTTGTGAGAAAGCAAAAGTGTGCGCAGTTTCCTGTGATGGTTAGGTTTAGGGATAGGGGTAGTGTAGGGGGATAGAAAATACAGTTTGTACAGTATAAAAACCATTACGCCTATGGAATGTCCCCACAATTCACAAAAAAGTACGCGTGTGCATGTGAAAGCAGTGGCAGAATGATAAGGTTGTAAATAATCCAGGTTTAGTCTATCTGAAATGTGGGATTGAGATTGAACTAATTTCTCTTGTCTGGTTTTGCTATTATTTTTGTGTTATAAACAGCTATTTTGTTAACCATTTTTTTTTTTTTTTTTTTTATGAGTAGTGGACATTAAATACTTTTGGGAAGTTGACTTGCGATACTCCATCTAAAACTACAAGAAATTAATTTGTCACATTACAAGATCAAGGGCCATGTGATAGCAAACCGTCTACGTTTTCATCAATCTTGCTTCTTCTTGTGTAAGCGTGATTTGAACTCGAATAACATTCCGTAGTCCAGAAATTCTCTTTAGATAAAGTTTAATAAAATTAACTGGAAAAACGTTACACGGTCAAAAAACTGTTTCGCTCCACTATTGCTTCACAAAACACTAGCGGTCTTTTCCGGAAAATGACATCATTGTCAATATGAAATGAAATACACATTAAAATTTACTTTTAAGCAATTGTAAAATTATTATAACACACAATTATTTATTCCACATCTAAATAAAAAACAAGTAACATATGGCTCTAACAGGTAAGATTTACTAAACAGGGCAAATTAGCATGAGCGCGCAATTCCAAAACAGCGCCGATGTGAGTGGAAAGTTAAAGGGATAGTTCACCCAGAAATGGAAATTATCCCATGATTTACTCACCCTCAAGCCATCCTAGCTGTATATGACCATCTTCTTTCTGATGAACACAATCGTAGATGTTTAAATATATCCTGACGCATCCAAGCTTTATAAAGTTAGTGAGGGGGGCAAAAAAATATCCATCCATTATAAAGCAAAGCAATGCTTTTTTTGTTAGAAAAGTATTCATATTTAAATCTTTATAAATTTAAATAACTACAATGCCCTCCACAATTATTGGCACCCTTAGTAAATATGAGCAAAGGTGGCTGTGAAAATAAATCTGCATCGTTTATCCTTTTGATATTTCATTCAAAAAAAAATAAATAATAATAATAATATTCTAACCTTTCATCGAAGTAAAACAATTGAAAGTGTGTGAAATGTTTTTTCTCCAATACATGTTGGCAACAATTATTGGCACCCCTAGAAATTCTTATGCATGAAATATCTCTGAAGTATATTCCCATTCATATTTACTTTTTTTTCTTTTTTTACACACCAGGGTGACTAGGAGCATGCAATTGTTCAGCCATGAGTTCCTGTTCCACAGGAGTACAAATATGTGTAAACACAAAGGCCAAATTCTCTTAATCATTCATCACAATGAGAAAAAACAAAGAATATAGTTCTTAGCACGGGGAGGAGAGTTTGAGTGGCCATAGACTCTCCAAGGATCACAGCTGGAGAACTGCAGAAAATAGTTGAGTCTCTGGGTCAGAAAGCCTAAAAAAAATTATCAAACATCACCTACATCACCAAAAGTNCCTACATCACCACATGTTGTTTGGGAGGGTTTCAAGAAAAATCCTCCTCACTCATCCAAAAACAAACTCCAGCATATTCAGTTGTCAGACACGACTGGAACTTCAAACGGGGCCTTCTATGGTCAGATGAAACTTAAAAAAAAAAAGGGAGCTTTTTGGCAGCAAACCCACCAGATGGGTTTGGTGCACACAGGGATAAAAAGTACCCCATGCCCACGGTTAAATATACTTCTGGATCTTTAATGTCGTGGGCCTATTTTTTTGCTGGAGGTCCTGGACATCTTGTTCAGATACATGGTATCATGGATTCTATCAAATACCAACAGATTAAAAAAAAAAAAAAAACCTGACCGCTTCTACAAATCCTATAATGGGCCGTGGTTAGATCTGCCCTGACCTGAACCCTATAGAAAATGAGTGGCGTAAACTATAGAGAAGAAGCACTAACATGGAGCTGGGAATCTGAAGGATCTGGAGAGATTCTGCATGAAGGAATGGTCTCTGATCTCGTGTCAGGTGTTCTCCAAACTCATCAGGCATTATAGAAGACTCAGAGCTGTTATCTTGGCAAAAGGAGGTTGCAAAAAGTTGAATAAAAGGGTACCAATGATTGTGACCAACGTGTTTTGGAGAAAAACATTTCATAATGTGATTTTCCCCCCACTTTCAATTCTTTTCCTTCAATAAAGGTTATAATTTTGCGAATTTTTTGAATGAAAGATCAAAAGGATAAACAATGCAGATTTATTTTCACAGCTTTCTTTGCTCATAATTACTAAGAGTGCCAATAATTGTGGAGGGCACTGTTGCTTCCGGCGGACGACCATACGCATACTGCGCAAGTCGACTTGCGCCACAAGAGTAATCCTTGATGTGATTTATGACGCAGTATGTAGGAGTAGCGTAAGCTTTGACGCCTCTCACGGTTCAAACAAATAGAGCTGTTCAACAAACTCAAGCTCTTCTCTTATATCAAAATCCTCCAACATTTCTCTTTAAAAATTCTCGTTTTAGACTTCTGACTCATATTTTGTTTTGCTCTATCCTCTGCGAGGTCAGAGGTTATTCTTCCACCACAAATCGATGCGTACAATCGTCTGTCGGAAGCTAGTTATTATAGTTCAAGTTTTCAATATGGATATTTTTCTTACAAAAATATTTTCTTACTCTTCGCATCACTTCAGAAGGCCTTTATTAACCCACTAGAGCCATATGGATTATTTTTATGATGGATTTTTTTTTTTTTTGGGCTTGAAAATTATGGCTTGTGTTTGGCTTATTTTAATGATTTCTTTATTAGTCTACATTTCATAGTCTGACATTTGTATATGGCCATGAACAGTTTGTAGAGTAATAGCATTGTGCAGGGAACATTACTAAATGAACAATAGCTCTTAGAATCAAAATCCCCCTACAAGCCGCAGGATTTAATATTCAATAACCTCATCTTGCGAGTACATTGAGCAACATATTGCCTCATTAGCTTTGACACTGGTCTAACAAATAAGGAAGAATTAACCCCCGGGGTGCATAGCATACAAGTATGTTGACATACTTAAAATATCCGCTTCAATCACTGTAATTCTGCATCAGAATCAAGTAAAAGGTGCTAAAATAAGACAAGACTTTTTAAAAGTGGCGAATAACAGTAATTTAGGCCCGTTTAATAGGGACTGGGAGTAAAACCCAGTCAATGCTAACTAGCTGTTAGCGACAGAGGGGATGTTTTAATGAGGACCTCAGGAAGGCTTTGTAGAGACACAGCTGTGCTTGTAAACAGGCATCTTCTCAGTTTCGTTAAGATGTGCTCTAAATAGGGTGCAGGAAACACTAATTAAAGCAGTGGGTGATGAAGGTTTACAGAGCAGTGGGCCGTCACTGCTAGCTATAAGACTTATACATTATCAACATGCTAACTTAAAGAGACTAAAGGTTACAAAAATATAAAATCCCAACAGTGCTTAATGACGCTGTGGTAACAGTCCTGCTTATATTCAGAGGTTAGCAAAGGACACTATTGAGAAACTATTTCTACTGGATTTTACGTTTAAAGAAACAGTACTCCCAAAAATGAAATTTCTGCTCTCAGTCTCATTTGTGGAGCAGTGTGTCCAATACTTTTGTTCATATATATTAGAGGGGAGCCATCACGGCCCTAATAAACTATTGTAAAAAATAATATTTACAAACATTTAAAAAAATGTTTGGAATGGAGATGTAAGCCAGGCCTTCTCGTCCAACATCAGTGCCTAACCTCAGAAATGCTCTACTGGATGAATAACCAAAAATTCCCCAAAGAAAAATCTTATTGGAAAAATGTGCCTGTAGTGATAGTTCTGCAAAATTATATTTTGTTGCTTCTTGCATGTTTTGTGACACTTTCAATGTGAAATGAGGAGTGATGAACGACAAAGCATTGCAGCAGTTTGGAAATTAAATGTCCAGTGANCCGAATGTGCGAATATAAAACCAACTTTACCGAAGTGGCCTTCTCGTCCAACATCAGTGCCTAACCTCAGAAATGCTCTACTGGATGAATAAGCAAAAATTCCCAAAGAAAAATCTTATTGGAAAAATGTGCCTGTAGTGATAGTTCTGCAAAATTATATTTTGTTGCTTCTTGCATGTTTTGTGACACTTTCAATGTGAAATGAGGAGTGATGAACGACAAAGCATTGCAGCAGTTTGGAAATTAAATGTCCAGTGAGTGGCGCTAAAAGGTTAATGCTCTATCATGATTGAAAATAACATCCCAACTACCCTAACCCTAACCGATGCGCTACTGAGCAAGTCTACAGTGTCTGAGAAGCCATACATAGAGCTGATCATATAATGCACATGTCAAAATGTTTTATGCACAATGGTAAGTGTAAAAGACTCTTAGAATACTGCATATTTACAAGGGGGAACATCACAAAGGGGTGTCAGATAAAATACCTTGAGGCAACATCTATTTAAAGTTTTATTTTCACCAATGCCAGTACATAAGTCATTAGGTTCATCAGATTGGTTTCTAAACTTAAATACATAAAGAATACGGATAAACAAAGATAAGTTAAATCAACAATTAATTTCATAACAACTCAAACCATAAAATTATGATAACTTACATTTGTACACAGCCACAACACCATATGAAAAATCCAGAGCAGCAGACAAGAACAGAGAGTAAACCGCTCAACTAAAGCAACCCTTCTTTAAGGACACTAATTGGAATCACAACAGGGTGCAGCTGTCAGCAGTGGGCGGGGCTTCAATGACATCAACAGTGTCATAGGGATTTTCAACAGTAAGTGTTTTGAGATCATAACATAGTATTGTGCAAGGAACCATGCAAAAATAGTTATTAATAATCATAATTAATAATCATGTTTTTTTGTGAAAAGGAATAAATGTTGTTTTTTGTTGTTTGATCTGGAAACTGCAGTGAACTATCTGTATTGTATTATAAGTCTTTAGAGTTTTACAAAAATGTAGGTAGAGGCACATTTTTCCAATGAGCCATGGGTTGTTTCTGTCAGTTTTAGAGGTAAACAGCCCCAGTCCCCGTTCACTTCCAGTGTACATTTACAGTATGAATGGCGCTGTATGGACACACGATACTGTCTGTGGTTATCAACCATGTATAGACTATACAATATTTTTGAAATTAATTTATACTTTTTCTCTGACAACCCCTGAAAATGTATTAAAGAGCCATGAATTGAGAAATCAACTTTTCCTTGAGCTTTTGATATAAGAGGTCATCATACTATAAGAATATCCTGTAAGTTTCAGAACTGAAAACTTCCTTTTTAGTCCAATAAAAGCTTTTATTGAAACCAGGACCAGCGAACGACTGATCCTGGAATGTGCCTATAGCTGAAACACCGCCTCCGCAGAAGAAATCAATGCCTACTTCATCATTGCAGTGTTAGCCCCGCCCACTGGCTTGTTAGTGAGATGATGAGGAGAGAAGAGTGATACAGGACTAAAAATAACATTACCTTTCAAAGGATCCTAATGCTAGTAATCTGGTTATTTATTTTCAACAATGTGAATGTCTCAGTTGAGCTTTATTTATTTATATTCGGTACATTTCACTGTGGATTCTTTGGTAAATCAATCGCATTTTGACGCAGGCTTTGAAAACAGACTTTTACGATATGGAATTGACAGTAATGCAACAACATGTAAGTAACTGTTAATTCTAATGCCTGATCTGATATGTAATGATTCATGTACAGTCAGATGTTCTTTGTTCACGTTGTTTCTCTTAGGAGGATAAAAATAATCTGTTATTTAAATGGTGATTAAATTATATATAGAAACCAATCAAAGAACGCTCCCTTTACAATCGCTGGAGCTGTCAATCAAACAGCACAAGTTTATCAGTGACTGAGTTCTGGACTCGTGTCAAAACTATTTATAACTATTTTATATTGCAAATTCATATTGAGCGTTCAAACAAGAGAGCTAAAATCAGGGTAGGAAAAATGTCTTTTATTTCTAAATTATGACCATTTTCGGGGGATGATTCCGTTGTCACTGATGAATCAGACCACCATGAGTAATATTATTATTATGCAGTAAGACATACAAGTCTACAGAACAAATGAAATGCTGACATATTTCTTTGTTTTGAACAGATTGGGAAGGTCACTAGCTGAATCCTCTGCGATTTAACCTTTGTCGCGGCCCTCACTCTTGGCCGCAGGATTATTTTACAGGCAATATCACCCGAGACCAATTTATCCCAGAAAGTGCTAGGGTGACTCAGCAGATGAGTAACTGATCCTGATAAAATGGATCAAATTGACCGAATGGCTCTTTGAGGATGACCAAAGTGTTTGGTCATCAGAATAAAAAATGCATCAACAGACAATTCGAAGTACTCAGACACACAACAGGGCAATGGGAGCTGCACATCTATTTAAATGTACAAACATATACAGATACTGTACACATTTGTGGTCTGTGTGGAGTTGAGCAAAACCAGTAAACAACATCTATCTCGCTGACAGCTGTCTGACTGTAATTTACGGTGCCATTCCTGGGATTCAGGAAGAGAATAACATGTCTTGTGTAGAAAATAAACACAGGACTGCTAGAGCTGGAGGGTACATTAGATATATAGAGAAAAATAACATGATACTCATCTAACATTTAAACAGGGCAGAAATATTGAAATAATGAAATAAAGACGTTTGTTTTGGTCTCTCTGTTGCCCCCTACAAGACAATAGTGGAACTGCACACCCATTATTGTGACTGAGGATGGTAAAAAAGTATTTTAAATTATCATCTTTAAGTGCTTAAAATGGCAAGTGTCATCGTCTCAAGGTAAATTGATAAAATACATATCCCAATACAATTTTGGTAATTACAAATTTGGGTTGTAAAACAAGTCCGTTTGAATAAATAATGTTTTGTTGAAATATAATAAATTTACATTCTTGTGTCAAATAACTACTAGCTCAAAAACACATAAAACAACACTTACTTTGAACTAATGTGTCATGTAGTACCCCAAAAAATATTAAATTAACCGCCATTTTATAAATGCCAGAGGACTGAAAAAAATTAAGAATTGTGTTGGTTTAGCTCATTTTAATGTATTTTATGTATAAATGAGACTTCAGATGCAAAAGCCACTAACTGCCGTCTAAAATTTTCTTCTAAAATGAGCATTTTTATTAAGCTTGTATGTTTAGGTTCAGTAATTTCACTTTAATGGCAATTAATACGTCCTTTTCATTGCCATCAAAATTAAATAACTGAACATAAACATACAAGCTTGATAAAAATGCTCATTTTATAAGAAAATTTCAGACGGCACTTAGAGGCTTTTGCATCTGAAGTCTTCAAATGTAGAAGCAAAGTTTATGAACTTCTGTCATTAGAAACCATAAACACTGTTCTTCTGTCTATTTTATTTGATATGTGAATATATTATGCTCGACTAACCTTGTCAAGCATGAAAAAAACTACATTTAACGCTCTAATCTTTGGTGGTAAACACAATTTTACTCATCAATAGTTTATAGATAAGACATTAGCTAAACATAATCAGCTTCCTTTTTAAAAGAGGCAATCCATTAAGTGACACAAAGCTGATCAAAAGCAATGGCAGTGACTAATTCACTGCATGGCATGAAGCTCTTACAAATCTGGCACCTCCTGGCATGGGAGGCGTCATGTGGGCATCAGTGATGAATCAATAATGAATTTCATACAATGAGCACGCACAGCAGGAGAACACAAGATGACAGATGAAAATCAGCACTCCAGCTCATTCATCAGTACGTTCAATAGCAGAAGTATTGGGCGCCTTTAAACAGAGAGGAGTGTGCTGAAAGTTCAGTCTTCAGTCTTCATTTCTCCTTGTGGGAAAAGCATCCTCTCATATTGCAATCGACCGAAACTCATCTCTCATAATATATTGTCCATTACAGCACTGTAGGATCGGTTTCTTCTGGACATTGAAAGTATTTCCAATGTTTGTTTTTTTTTGACTGAACTAAAGCATAAAAACACTATAACATGTTTGCAGAGATTTAGGAAACATACTAAGTTCAAATAGCCAACTTGTTTCTCCAGAAAACAATGCTACGGCCAATTATTCTAGTTTGAAATGTGCGTTCCGGAATGTCTGTTTTTGATTTGGTCTGTGTGATCCCACCCACTGCAATTTACCCAATAGTATTTCGACACCATCGCAGATTCTACCTGACCTAAAATCCTAAACATTGCATACTCAGTGTTGCCAAGTCCACGATTTTCCCACGGAATTGGGCTACTTTTAAGTTGTTGCCGTGGGTAAAAATGTTTTCGCGGGTAGATTTCCATCCCCGTATGTACGATTTTGGCACTCCAACACCCCCCAGACACACAAATTCAGAGGAGAATTCGGCTGCCCGATGGAGAAAATCGCTTTGGCACCTCTAAAGTATTTTCATACACATATGTGCAGTTGTTATATTACTAGCCGAGTTGAATCCTAAATTAATTTCAATGGTGTAATCTAATTAATACGACTGCAAGTCATGAAAAATAAGTTAATATATTTTAGACACAATATTCCTAGTTTTGTATATGCTCTGATAATGAAAACTGTTCCAAAGCCACAAAAGAATCAACCACATGTTGTATAGTGGTGTTGTAGTGATGGGAGAAACAAAGGCTTTTCGAAACTTTGAATCAACTGAACCAACTGCTTCACAAAATTATTCATTTTTTCGAAGCACTCGACACTCCACACGCTGGTGTCGCCAGCTGGTCAAATAAGTGTAAATGCAACAAATGCATAAAAACACCTTTTACAAAGCAACTGCAAATGATTTATTGAAAGTGCATCTATTCAATGCATTCATCAAATCATCTAATACCATTAAATATGAAGTATCTGTATAATATGTGTTATGTTATTAAAGGATTAGTTCACTTTCAAATACAATTTTCCTGATAATTTACTCACCCCCATGTCATCCAAGATGTCCATGTCCTTCTTTCTTCAGTCGAAAAGAAATTTAGGTTTTTGATGAAAACATTCCAGGATTATTCTCCTTATTGTGGACTTCAATGGCCTCCAAATGGTTGAAGGTCAAATTACAGTTTCAGTGCAGCTTCAAAGGGCTTTAAACGATACCAGACGAGGAATAAGGGTCTTATCTAGCGAAATGATCTGTCATTTTCGAAAAAAAATACTACTGTATATGCTTTATATAAACAAATGATCGCCTTGCACGTGCTTCCGCTTTCCGTATTCTTCAAAACGCTTACGCTGTATGTCCTACGTCCAACTTACGGAACGAACGCAGCGGCAGTTTCTTTTTTTTCAGTAAGTAGAACAGGGAAGGCGTAGGACATACAGCGTAAGCTTTTTGAAGAATACTAAAGTGCGGTTTTGGCGGAAGCACTTGGAAGGCGATCATCTGTTTATATAAAGCATATACATTTACATTTTTTTTGAAAATGGCCGATCGTTTGGCTAGGTAAGACCCTTATTCCTCGTCTGGTATCGTTTAAAGCCCTTTGAAGCTGCACTGAAACTCTAATTTTGACCTTCAACCGGTTGGAGGCCATTGAAGTCCATTATAAGGAGAATAATCATGGAATGTTTTCATCAAAAACCTTAATTTCTTTTCGACTGAAGAAAGAAGGACATCTTGGATGACATGGGGGTGAGTAAATTATAAGGAACATTTATTTGAAAGTGAACTAATCCTTTAAATTGCAGGGGTTGTTTTGTGGAGAACTTGGTTAATCAGGCCAATAAGAGACTCAAAACTCTTTTATTATACAAAAGTGTCAATAAAATGTCTTCACATTTATAAAACTTATAGACACTGGCTCATGGGTTCACAGAGATCATCACCCCTAGTGGTTGAACCATTGAAATGGATGTTAGTGTGGATGTAATGGATGTACAGCTTTCAGGTGCGTTCGACTTGAAGTGGCGCTGTGCAGACCGATCGGTGTATGACATCAAAGTACCACGAGAACGATTCAAAAGCAAATGGAGCAGTCTGATCGCTCAGTCCACGTTTACAGCCTAGTTATGCTCATAACTGCACTTTTACAAACTATACTAATTCAAACTTTCAGGGAAAATGTCTTTAGATAAAGACTGAAAGAGTTGTCAGAAGCTTAGTGGTGGTGACGTTGAAATCATGCGACCATGGTGTAGTTCGCTTATAGATTACCTTTAGCTTTTGACTTCTGCCGACTGCATTTAGGCTTCAAAATTCATAAAAGTTGTGTTCATCTGTGAAAATGATCTTGATGGACAAAACGTGCAAGTATCATAAACTTTTGTTGATCACAGAATTTATGTTTTGCGATAATCCAAAAGCCAATGGAAAAATTCTATTGGGTTTTGTCGAGGGAACCAGTGCAACTGCCGATTAGCTTACAAAGTGACGTCATAGTTCCACCACTCTATAATTCTGACTAAAATAAACATTTTGCTAAAATATTGTTGTTGAATATAAATTGTTGTTGGTGAACATAATATGTAGAATTTCAAATCTACAAGTAAATGTGTTTTTATGATAGCAGTAGGCCTAACTGTAAAGTGACTATTGTAGGGTAATCAAAATAGCCTAATAATTAGTATGTGCTTGTTTTTATTTTCATTTTTAGTTTAGTGAATTTAACGTCTGCTTTAAAAAGCATTCATTTGTTTTTAGATTGTAATGTTACAATGTTAGAATGTAATGGGATTTGACCCCTTTTTGCACATAATATATAGCATAGACAGTTACATTCACTGTGTTTGTTTTCATAGCCTTGCTTCAGTATGAACATTGTTTGTAGGACATTATTTGGCAGGATGTGACATAACATTTTTTTAATTAAATACAGATGTTTTTTTTTTTTATTCAAATAGAAAAATGTAGAAAATACTAAGATTACATTGCCATTCAGACTAAAAAATACAGAGATATGATTTTTTGCCCATATTGCCCAGCCCTACCTTATGGCATGCTTTAAATGCTGAATTGTCCATGTTTTAACTAAGCAGTAATGATGCATTATTATATCACTTGTTAAATTGTTATTTAACAATTACATTCAGTCCTGCATTACTAATTCGGTTTGTTTTAAATATTAGCTCCAGCCGCCATTCAGTGAATGACTCAAATGACTCATAAAGACAGTCACTTGTCGCCATGTTACTTACACTATACCATTTAAAAGTTTGGACTAAGTAATATTTAATTAACTTAGATTTAATTTACTTTTATTTCAGGAAGGCCTCATTGAACTGATCAAAAGTGACAGTAAAGTTATTAATTATCTTTAAAAATATTTATTATATTTCAAATGAACGCCATACTTTTGAACTTTCTATTCATCAGATAATCCTGAAAAAATGTATCACATTTTCACTAGGCATGTGACAGTATCAAATTTTCATGTTTCGATAAATGCTGAAGCTTTCATCAAAGTATAAGGTATTATCATGATATTTAAATAAGTTGCAAAAAAGTGGTGTCATACAGTGCGACGCCACAATGTCGTAAATACTAGTGGGGAGCTCAGGATTTTCTTTAAGCCCCGATCTGAACGAGTTGGGGGCGTGTCAGTGAGAAACATGGCGAAATACCACAATACTTATAGGTATTTAGCAGTGACATTGTCAGGCTTTTCTATTTACAACGAAGTAAGCTGATTCCAGATTAAGCTGAGTCTAGATTCAAATATAAAAATGTTTAAGTTTGAAAATAATTAGCCTATTAAGTCTTTAAGTATTAATTATTTGGTGCTGTGATGAACAACATTGGGAATACAAAAAACTGAATGGCTATTTGAAGCATTTTAAATACTGTTCAGTAGCATAGCTGCTTTGTTTACAGGGTTTCCGGGGTAACCGCTGCATTTCTGCTGTTCCATCAGCGCCCTCTGCTGTCAGAGAGTGAACGCGCACTTTCATTCAGTGTGTCTCCTTCACTCATTCCGCCATGTGCTTCTCATGCACGTTGGACTTATTTACACAGTGTGCATGTCCTTTTGATGCAGCATACAGCGGTGTTGTGGATTTTTATACGGTTGATGGGGAAAGTATTCTTAAAATGTACTATACAAATTTGAATAATTCGTAATAAATAATTATTCACAGTATTTTGAAGTGCCCACGATAACAATATCGTGCATTTTCATTATCGTGATATATTGTTTTACCGAATATCAGCGCATGTCTAGTTTCCACAGAAATATGAAGCAGCACAACTGTTTTTAACATTGATAATAATAATGTTTCTTGAGCATCAAATCATCATATTAGAATGATTTCTGAAGGATCATGTGACACTGAAGACTGGAGTAATGATGCTGAAAATACAGCTTTGATCGCAGGAAAAAAATTTGAAATAGTAATATTTTACAATATTACTGTTTTTTTAATGGTAGTGAACCTCAAAGAATACTATGGTACCATGATTTCTTTTCATAAATCATAGTAATCATGCACAGCACACGTTCAGCCATATATCTAATGGATAAAAGCAGAACGAGCTCTGAAAGAAAAAACAGTAGCTAAGCTGACTGATTTCAGATCAAGCTAAAACAGCTGTAAGGAAATACATGAAAATGTATATAAAAAAGAATGCAACGTATATATTCAGAGCATGCTATCAAACCACAAACTCATCCGACTGTCTATGGAGATTTGAGAATCAATAAGGAGCTACTCACAGCATGAAGACTGTCCTTTTACTGCAGAGCTGTTCAACCTGTGTGTGTTTCACTCTCCTCTGGAGTGTGTGTGGAAGCAGAAGCTCTTCAAATGAAGGACGCACTCACACCAACACAAATGAACACACTAAAATATCTGTTGCGTAGCACCATAAGGCTCTTACACAAGGCCTATAGAGTGGCTTGTGCACAGATTACACACATTCCCATATGAGAGTGTGTCGTGCAATGGGTGGGGCACAGTGTGTGTGTGTGTTGGGGGTAAAGTGGGCCGAAGCCAAACTACTTGTCGCCCCCAGGCATGCTTTGTGCCAGCACTATTAGGGGAAGCCCGGCAGACGCCGCCACAATGGTGCGCCTGTGCCAGTGTCACCCCGGGCCTTTGTAAGGGGCCCCTGCTTCGTTTTACAGCCCGCTAATGATGAAGCGAACATGGCCATCTGTGTGCAGGGGCCTTTTCTGAGCGGACACAAATGAGTAGATAACAAGAGAGACAGACAGATTAAGGAGGCAGTACAAAGGAAAGTTGGTATGAGATGATTATACGGATCTTTGTCGAGTGCTTTCAATTGTTTTGGCAGCATTATGCAAATGACATGCAAATAAGGAAAGGATTGACTGAAGGAAATGAAATGGGATTTTTGTCATAAGGGGATTTCACACAAACACTTACTCATATTTGAAAGTGTAATTCAAATACACTGAATGATTTCAGACATTTTTTTTCACCCATATGCCACATCCAGGAGCAATAATCATCAACAGCAATCAATTATTGTAATGCTCAGGATTAGTACAGTTGCGCTCTGTTTACAACGGTGGACGCGCAGGCCAGGTTCAGGAGAAAGCAGGTCACAGCTGCGGTAACACACATCATGTAGTCCTGCACACTCGGCATAAACTCGCACGCTAATAAATCTCTCCAACAAGCACACTTTCACTAATTAAAAAATCTTTATGCTCTTTATGTATAAGGCTAAGCTAGCAGTTTGTAGAGTTCACAGAGAGGATTTTAGAGTTGTTAAAGGGGTGATGAACTGGGAAATCAAATTTTTCTTGAGCTTTTGACATATAAGAGGTCATCATACTAGTTTCAGAACTGAAAACTTCCTTGTTAGTCCAATAAAAGCTTTTATTGACACCAGACCCAGCAAATGACAGGTTTTACAAAGTGGTGATCTATGACGTCAAAGGGCAGCAAGCACCGCCTCGGCAGAAGATGATCAACGCCTACTTCATCACTGACTGTTTAGCCCCGCCCACCGATTCGCGCATGACATTTGATAGAATAGGGAGCCTAAGTAACATAGGCCTACGTCGCGCTAAACCAGATTGAGCTACCAAGCAATAAACATGCCGTTGAGGTTTACAAAATATTGTGCAGTGCCTGGACTCGACAGTAATGCAACATGTAAGTAACTGATCTGATATGTAATGATTCATGTACAGTCATGTTCTTTGTCTGTGTGTGTCAGTAAATCAAACCCGTGACTAAACGTCAACTTGCGTTGTTTCTCTTATTAGGATGAAAATAATCTGTTATTTAACGGTGATTAAATTATATAAAGAAAACGATCAAAGAAAGCTCCCTTTGCAATCGTTGGAGCAGCGCGAGCTGAAGCTGTCAATCAAACAGCGCGAGTTTATCAGTGACAGATGCGCAAAACTCCCATTTAATTTAACAAATCTCTTAGTTATATCGCGTTTGCACTGTTAGTGAAGATGAAAGCATTTGTTAGTGTACAGAAATTGAGTTGCAATGACGAGATCACTGCTTTCATGCGCTCAACATGTCTGTGATCAGCTACGGTGTTCATCTCTGCAACCTTTCATGCCACAATCTAAATATAATGCCATAGATCTAAATGTAATGCAACACTTTTCACGATTAGTTAACCTTGAGAGCTGTAATAGTAAAAACGCTCTAAAAGAGAGAGTAATACTTGGCTATTTCAAATGGAAAGATGTTAGCCAATCACAGCAGTGGGCGTTTACACTGAAGTCTCACAGCAGACACGCCCTTTAAAACAGAGCGTTCAAACCAGAGGGCTAAAATCAGGGTAGGAAAATGTCTTTTTATTTGTAAATTATGACAATTTTGGATCTAAAAAGCATACTAACATTATAAGTGCACCCCAGGAAACATTATAAACAACGCAGTTCATGACCCCTTTAATGCATTTAAACAGCTAGATTCAGTTATAAATACTTGGCCAACACACTGCAAACACAGTGGGCCTCATTTATTAATCTAACGTAGAAATGAGATCCGTTTTACGACAGGGTTCACGTGTGATTTATCAAACATTTGTATGCTGGTAAACCTGTCCTACGAATGATCATACGTTGAAAAATGTGGCAGCTGAAAATAATCGTCATTTAAATATCACGCCACTAAAAATTCATGTGCTGTATCTGATGGTGTACTCACACTAGGCATGGTTGCCTTGAACCGAGCCCAAGCGCGATTGTGCCCCATTCTGAAACGTGCCGCAGCGTGGCTGGTATAAACACAAGTATTGACCCCTTGTTTACACTGCACACATCCGTGGCGCATTACGGCTCCGGCGAGGTTTTGTTCCGTCCTTTACGTGGTGTCAACTCACACCAGAAGCATTTCAGAAGCTTACATATAACTGATTGACTGATTGGCTGACTCTCTCCTTCCCCATGATGAGTGGACAAACCTTCTACTGGTGATTGGCTCACTCTCTCGCTCCTCCTCCATCATGAGTGGACACACCCCTTACTGCTGATTGGCTACAAGTGTGTTGTGCTGCTCTTTCCTTTCCACTTTCAACAGCGTTTCTCAGAAATCACTTACTGCACCTTTAAATTGGAAGTGTTATTCTTCAGGTAGCTAGTAGCCATAAAAATGTTGACAGTTTAGCTTTCACTAGCTTGCTCTTCAATGTTGCTCTCCTCTGTGTAGTCCGTAATGGATTGATCTTTGGATATTTGTGTGTTTGCAGGCACAGTTCTAATGTGCACCAATGAGATTGGAGGACTATATGGCAGAGGGAAAGACTTTCAGTGAATAACCATTTAAATTTTGATCTGTTATTCACACAAAGCTATCAAATGACTTCACACAACTACATAAATAAAAGAATATCCTTCTGTAAACTTAATGTAATGTTTTCGGACACTTAATTTTATGATGTTTACACTTGAAAATGTATTATAGTTTGAACTTATATTAAAGGGATAGATCACCCAAAAATGAAAATTCTGTCATTTATTACTCACCCTCGTGTCGTCCCTAACCCGCAAGATCTTCGTTCATCTTCGGAACACAAATTAAGATCTTTTTGATGAAGTCTGAGAGGTTTCTTTCCCTCCATAGAGATCCAATGCAACTACCACTTTTAAAGGTACAGAAAGGTAGGAATGCCATCATTAAAGTACTCCATGTGACTCCAGTGGTTTAACCTCAATTTTATGTGCTTTGCGCAAAAAAAAAACATAATTTACCACTTTACTTAAAAAAATATTGATCTGCAATGCGTTCACGAGAGTTTCATGACGCATGTGTGTTGTGTTGTGTTCAGACTCGCGCATCAACAACGCACATGTGAGTGTTCACAAGAGCATCACGACGCATGCATTTTGTGTTCAAGCGAGATAATATTATTTTGTAAATTAAGTGGTAAATTATGTTTGTTTTGTTTTTTTGCACAAACAAAGCACTCAAATCGCTTCATAAAATTGAGTTTAAGCCACTGGAGTCACATGGAGCACTTTAATCATGTCATTCCTTCGAAGGGACAGAAAGCTCTCAGACTTCATCAAAAATATCTTAATTTGTGTTCCGAGAATGAATGAAGGTCTTACGGATGTGGAACGACATGAGGGGGAGTAATTATGAATTTTCATTTTTGGGTGAACTAACCCTTTAAGTGCAATTATTTGAACTTAAAAGTGTTTTTTTTATTTTTTATTATTGATACTTGTATGCCATGTATGTGTTAATACACATTTGTAATGATGAAGTTGAACTTTAAATGTAATACTGAATAACACACTACAGTTAAAATTATAATCAAGTACTTTACCTGTGCTTTAGTATGTTAGTCAACATCAAAATAAATGTGCTTCTTTAAAACATAATAGATTATTAAAACGTGATTCATTAAATGTACTTTAAATTAAAACTTTAAAACTGACATTGTAAAGTGCACTTTTTAAAAGTGTTAAGAAACAGATTCATGAATGCGTTTATTTATTTCATTAATATTATTTTTAAAAATTTTAAATACACTACAAGTGGACATTCAATACAGTTAAGCACACTTCTTTTTCACAAGGGCAGTGAGACTGTGAGATGTGTCTCTATATCTCTACACAACAGAACAGAAAATTACAAAATGTTGAATGTGCCAGGATCCATTGGCTCCTAATGTATAAAGTATACCCAGTAACTCAAATAGCTGTAAATACACTTCCTATAT
>RJVU01043382.1:355647-374649 GCA_003731715.1 Anabarilius grahami
CTTTATAATATTAATATTGAACCACTGTACTCACATGAACTGATTTAAATATGTTTTTAGTACATTAATGGATCTTGAGAGAGGAAATGTCATTGCTGGCTATGGAGGCCTCACTGAGCCATCGGATTTCAACTAAAATATCTTAATTTGTGTTCCGAAGATTAACGAATGTCTTACGGGTGTGGAACGTAATGAGGGTGAGTAATAAATTACATTATTTTCATTTTTGGGTGAACTAACCCTTTAATGTTACGAAGTGACAAGAATACTTTTTGTGAACAAAAACAAAACAAAAATAATTACTTTATTCAACAAATTTGTCTCTCCCCTGTCATTCTCCTACACTGTTTTCGCTGCAGCGCTTCCAGGTTCTACATCAGAATGGCGACATAGTATTGGCTGGCTCCTGCATCAGCATCACATGTATGGGTCGTGCTGATCACGTGATCAGCTTTGGCCAATACTGAGCTGGCGTTCGGACGTAGAACCTGGAAGCGCTGCAACGAAAACAGTGTAAGAGAATGACAGGGGAGAGACGAATTTGTTGAATAAAGTCGTAATTTTTGTTTTGTTTTTGCGCACAAAAAGTATTCTCGTCACTTCATAACATTAAGGTTGAACCTCTGTAGTCACGTTAACTATTTTAACAATGTTTTTACTACTTTTCTGGACCTTGAATGTGGTAATTTCGTTGCATTCTATTGAGGGGAACAAAAAATTGGATTTCATCAAAAGTATCTTAATTTGTGTTCTGAAGATGAACAAAAGTCTTACAGGTGTGGAATGACATGAGCGTGAATAATTTAATTTTGGGGTGAACTAACCCTTTAAGAATTCTTTCAAATTGAGTAAACAACCCTAGGGTTCTATATATACTGAACCCAGTTGAACCTTTTTTTTCTAAGCGTGTACACCTGCTTGGTAAAACTTTTCACCTGATAAAGGAAAGTGAAATTAATGACTGGGATATGATCAACCTGTCAAACATTACAAATAAAGATTCACAGTGTTGTGTGGGAGTAATGTTGTTCATGTTCAAGCTGTCAGCATGTAATGGCTGTTGAACTGAGGGAAGGAAAAGAGCCCCTGCCAAATCTAGCATTAACATGCACCACCTACACACATTCCATCTGTGAAAGACAAAGACAGGCTAATATTTACAAATGAATAATACAGGTTTCATTCATAACCTTAAAAACTCACTGTAGGTGTGCATTCTAAAAATGTGCAGTAAATGTATGAATGTTCCACAGAAATCTTTAATTATTAAGACAAAGTACATCTTTGTATTATGAGATGATTCTGTCAGGCCTATGACTCTGGTTCCACTAAGAGCAGACAACCTAAATGTTTTTTAATGTGTGTCATGACTCTTTAAAACAACATGTCATGGACCCTTCGAGTTTGGTTTCAAATGTTACGAAGAGGTAAAGTTTGTCCTCTAGTGGACAGAATGCAAAATTATGTCCTGCAATATTTTAACTATGAGAGGAGCGCCTATTTCTCACGACCAACAGTGACTTTCAACATGTTCATCATTCCATTTTAGTTGTATCAGTAAAGACAACAATATCGGATGAGTTCTGCTTCCTGCTGTTCACAAAAACAAAGATTATTCTGTCCACTTTTTTTATTTATTTTTTTGTCCCTGTAAAAATTGATAATGGATTTTATTTGATCAGTCCGTCAAAACAAAACACCAAACAATGAATAAAGTGACAACATGCCATTAATGTTTTTGATTATTAGTAGGCTGATGTGCATTCTGATTATCTTAAAACTATCTGTAGCAGGTACTTGACTAGGCAAAATATTTAAATTATTTGGGAGGGCGTGTCTTTTAAGTGAGGTCTCGCATTTCACAGAGCATTCCAACACCAAAAAACAAAGCATAAATCTCAACAGACCTTAAAGATATAGGATTGTGTCTATTCAAAGATTTGGTGAGATTTGGTAGTGTTTAAAAATTGCAAGTGTACTGAAAGCTAATGGGAAAATTTAGCCATTGCTATTAAATGGAATAAGTTTGATGTTTGAACAAGAGTGAAGATGTTTAGCCTTTATCTAGTAGTTATTTTTATTTTTTGGTCAAGATCTTGAATTTTTTGGTCAATTTCTATTAGAAATTGTGTCATTTTCACAAGAAACCGTACAAATGTTTTTGAAATTACGTTTATATGGGAAATTCGTATGCTATGCTCTATAAAATCTTGGGTTAACTTTTCTCAAGTCCTTGTTTGAGCCTTTTGGGTCACTTTTTGGGGTTATTTTTCCAGTGTTTGGGTAGTTTTCGTGTTACCCAGATCATGGGTCAGAAGTAATAACCCAGTGTTTGGGTAGTTTTTGTGTTACCCAGATCCTGGGTCAGAAGTAATAACCCAGTGTTTGGGTTGTTTTTGTGTTTTTGAGTTTGAGTTTTGTGTTTTTGTGTTTGGGTCAGAAGTAATAACCCAGTGTTTGGGTAGTTTTTGTGTTACCCAGATCCTGGGTCAGACGTAATAACCCAGTGATTGGGTAGTTTTTGTGTTACCCAGATCCTGGGTCAGAAGTAATAACCCAGTGTTTGGGTAGTTTTTGTGTTACCCAGATCCTGGGTCAGACGTAACAACCCAGTGTTTGGGTAGTTTTTGTGTTACCCAGATCCTGGGTCAGACGTAACAACCCAGTGTTTGGGTAGTTTTTGTGTTACCCAGATCCTGGGTCAGACGTAACAACCCAGTGTTTGGGTAGTTTTTGTGTTACCCAGATCCTGGGTCAGACGTAACAACCCAGTGTTTGGGTAGTTTTTGTGTTACCCAGATCCTGGGTCAGACGTAACAACCCAGTGTTTGGGTAGTTTTTGTGTTACCCAGATCCTGGGTCAGACGTAACAACCCAGTGTTTGGGTAGTTTTTGTGTTACCCAGATCCTGGGTCAGACGTAACAACCCAGTGTTTGGGTAGTTTTTGTGTTACCCAGATCCTGGGTCAGACGTAACAACCCAGCGTTTGGGTAGTTTTTGTGTTACCCAGATCCTGGGTCACATGTAATAACCCAGTGTGTTGGTAGTTTTTGTGTTACCCAGATCCTGGGTCAGACGTAACAACCCAGTGTTTGGGTAGATTTTGTGTGACCCAGATCCTGGGTCAGACATAATAACCCAGTGTTTGTGTAGTTTTTGTGTTACCCAGATCCTGGGTCAGACGTAATAACCAAGCGGCAACCTCCCTCCTTTTCGCGTGAGGCCAATACGGAAGTGGATTAAACTGCACTTCATCGACTGGCCGCTAGGGACAGGCTCCAAAAGAGAGCAGAATCTCATTGAGTCCCATGTTAAAATGCCTAACTTTACAGCAGAAATAAACATGTTTACAAGTTGGTACAAATTGTGGTTTTGGTCTATACAGTTAGTTTTGCACTTCATGACAACTGTGAGGGGGGTGAATTTATTATAACTCATCTGTTTAAATTATATTAAACCTTAAAGTTCTGCATAATTAAGGCCGTGGTCACTTGAGTGACAGGTGGATCGCGCTGCTGTCTCTGTGAGCCGTCACGTTACCTCAGCTAATTCCAGCCGCTGAATATGGCATCTCAGCCGTATTTGTGCTTTTTTTGGGATTATTTTATACAATTATAAAATAATATGGTTACGGTCCTTTAGGCGGGCGTGGTTTCAGTAACCATGGCACCTCAGTTCAACCACGTCCCGCCTCTTTGCCCATTTTCGGTTATCCGGGAGTGACGTGCGGTGACACGCAGCTAAGATGGCAGCGGCCTCATTTTCGCCTCAAAACTGCTATTCAGAACTCTATGGGTGACGTCACGGACACTACGTCCATATTTTTTCACAGTCTATGGTAATAACCCAGTGTTTGGGTAGATTTTGAGTTACCCAGATCCTGGGTCAGACGTAATAACCCAGTGTTTGGGTAGATTTTGTGTTACCCAGTTTCTGGGTCAGAAGTAACAACCCAGTGTGTGGGTAGTTTTTGTTTTACCCAGCTCCTGAGTCAGATATAACCCAGTGTTTGGGTATAGTTTTTGTGTTACCCAGATCCTGGGTCAGATATAACAACCCAGGGGTTGAGTTATTTATCACAGGCTTTTTGCGACCTCCTCAGGAGAGAGCAGTGCAGCTCCATCAAATCGGTGCATGTCTTCAGGTAAAATACAGGTTTGTGTATGTTTTATTTTATCTAAAATTTTATGCATAGCAACAAACAGGGGCGTGATGTGAATCACCTAAACGAGTGTTGCATCTGTCTTTTTGTGTGATGGAAACACATGATGCCTTGCATAAAATGTAATGGTTTTATTCAAAAAGAATATAAATACTTAGGATGATAATATATGTTTTCAGAATTGTACACTGATTATGAAGTTATAAGTTTCTCCGCCGAACACGAGACATCTCCGGCACGAGATCCAGCGCCATTACGGTGGAAACAGGACAACAGAGTTGATTACACTTGAATTACCTCTAAATGTTAAAGGGTTAGTTCACCCAAAAATGAAAATTATTTCATTAATGACTCACCCTCATGTCGTTCCAAACCCGTAAGACCTCCGTTCATCTTCGGAACACAGTTTAAGATATTTTGGATTTAGTCCGAGAGATTTCTGTCCCTCCATTGAAAATGTATGTACGGTGCACTGTCCATGTCCAGAAAGATAATAAAAATATCATCAAAGTAGTCCATGTGACATCAGTGGGTTAGTTAGAATTTTTTGAAGCATCGAAAATACATTTTGGTCCAAAAATAACAAAAACTACGACTTTATTCAGCATTGTCTTCTCTTCCGTGTCTGTTGTCAATCCACGTTCACGACTCCACAGTGACGCTGCTTCTTCTTTCCTGTTTTACGGCAGTTGGCATCCAGCTTATTGGTGCATTACCGCCCCCTTCTGCTCTGGACAGTGACGCTGCTGACGTGTTATGTAGTGCGCCCGAGCTTCGTTTACAGTCTGAGGGAGACGCACGCTGTATTCAAGCTACTCTACATTGTTTGTATTTTGGTATTGCTATATTTTTTTAAATGGTGCGTAAGTGTGCATGACCCCCGTCAGAGTCATGAACGTGGATTGACAACAGACCCGGAAGAGAAGACAATGCTGAATAAAGTCGTAGTTTTTGTTATTTTTGGACCAAAATGTATTTTCGATGCTTCAAAAAATTCTAACTAACCCACTGATGTCACATGGACAACTTTGATGATGTTTTAATTATCTTTCTGGACATGGACAGTGCACCGTACATACACTTTCAGTGGAGGGACAGAAAGCTCTCGGACTAAATCTAAAATATCTTAAACTGTGTTCCGAAGATGAACGGAGGTCTTACAGGTGTGGAACGACATGAGGGTGAGTCATTAATGACATAATTTTCATTTTTGGGTGAACTAACCCTTTAAATCTTTACTTCTAATATTTGTTAAATGAGCTTGAATGAAGGTAATATGTATTAAATATGCAATAAAATATGCTATACTGTAATATATGATCGAAAATAAAGGAATTGTCATGCAAACCAGTGGTTGTGTGGAGTATTTTAAAAAAGGTTTAGAGGATTTAAGTTAATCCATAAACATTAATTAATGTATGAAGTACATGAATGAAGAAAAAATAATAATAAACTAGTATTATAGTAAAATTGAATTCATTATGCCCAAAATGGGTTGTTTTTAACCAAGTGTTTAGTGTTACGAATTAAAAAAAAAAAAAAAAAGATTATTTTTTTTGTCCAATACAGAGACAATTAAAATTTGTAATCAAAGTCCTATTGCCAATTATGTGTTCTAAAAGATCTTAATTTTAATTTTGTATTGTATTGGGATCATATAAGAAAATTACCATTAGAACCCTAAAATATGACAGAATTTTCAATATAGGAATCCCTTAAAATGTGTTTTGACTGAGTCAGACATGAACTAGGCTATCTCATCAAAGTTATTCACTAGAATAAAAGAAAGGCCCTGCACCAAAAAGTCATCTGATGTCAAGATGTCAGGACATGAATGGACGTACAAGCTAATGTTTATCAGGCAGCAGCATTCCAGAGCGCAGTTAAAGTAGGACTAATCCCCGTGACGTCACGGCGGGGTGGGGGGGAAGAGTCCTTCAGAAACACGAGAAGAGTCGCTTTCAGAGGAGCAAGTACCAACATGCCCAGATTACGGGACTTCCGAGTAGATTGTAACAATATATAAAAGTCGGAAATTGATCTTTAGCCACAGAGCTGTCTGGCGGCAATGCAGCGACGACGCGTTATCATCAAGAACGGGCTCTTTAGTGGAATTTCAGCAGAAACGTTTAAAGTTGAGAGAAACGAATAAATGAAGGCGTTTTATACTGTATGGGCGCACAGCGGTTACGCGCGTTTGCGTGTAATGTTCGGTCGAAAACATCAGTGAACGCTTCGTCGATTCCGATTAACGTATGTTTTTGTTTCACACCAACCTTCATTCAGAATGAACCAGTGTAAAGTCATGAAGGACGGTTATCTGGAGAAGAGGAGTAATGGACTTCTGCAGCTGTGGAAGAAGAAGCGTTGCGTTCTGTCAGAGGACGGACTCCGGCTGTACGACTGTAAAGGCGAGAGCAGCAAAGAGATGCGCTTCGAGCAGATGACCACGCTGGACTGTGTGGAGTATAAACGGGGTCTGGTGTACTTCACCATTGTGATGAACGGCGGGAAAGAGATTGACTTCAGGTGCCAGCAGGAGGGAACGGCGTGGAACGCGGAGATCGCGCTCGCGCTGGTGCGCTTCAAAAACCACGTCGCCGTTCAGACCGGCAGGAACAGACATTTGTCACATCTGGGCAGCTGCGGGGAGGGAGACGTCGAGCTTTGAGGGTAAAGACAACTCATTTTGATGATGATCAACATTTATTCGGGAAGGGCTGGTTGTGTGTCCTATAGTATGGAGGAGCGTTCGCGTGTGTTCAGGAATCAATTATCCACAATAACATCTGCTTTTCATTTACTGGAGTGAGCTTTATGAAAGACCGCTCTGTCCGCTCTGACACGCGTTTGCGTTCACGTCTTTTGGAAAATCACGACTAAATAGGCTATTCTTTTCGCAGTTTTGAAGCTTTATCGAAGGTTTTTCATGAAATAGCTGAGGATCCGGGAGCATTCCCAATTCCCTGTTGGAATTTCGATTATAAATTGAAACCAAATCTAAAGTATCCCGTTGGGGACATATCACCTAGTAAAAGCTGCATCTTTTAGAACGCATAGTTCCCAATAGAACCATTATCTCTTATCTTGGAATGATGCTCCTGAGGAACATCAAAGATAACATTTTAAAACTCCAATGATTGTCCTGTTACTAAGTCATTAATCAATTCATCAGGTTTTCAGAAGCACACTATTTATACATTTACATTTGGATTTATACATTATTCAATAGGATGTTTTAAAATTCTTATTTGATCCCATTAGAATCTTTTACATTTGGGTTAAAAACAACCCAAGTTGGGTTGAAAATGGACAAACCCAACGTTTGGGTTGTTTTGACCCAGCGGTTGGGTTAAATGTTTGCCTAACTTGCTGGGCAGTTTTATTTAACTCAGCTATTGTTTAAAAATGACTATATGGCTGGCATAAAATGAACCCAAGGTTGGAAATTAAAAATCAGTCACATAATTACTAGAGGCTACAATAATAATCAAAAGGCGAACATAAATTAATAAGCACTTTAATAAATGTTTGTTTAATTATTATCACTCTAAAAAATACTGGGTTAAAAACAACCCAAGTTGGGTTGAAAATGGACAAACCCAGCGATTGGGTTGTTTTGACCCAGCAGTTGGGTTAAATGTTTGCCCAACCTGCTGGGTAGTTTTATTTAACCCAACAATTGTTTACAAATTACTATATGTCTGGCTTAAAATGAACCCAAAATAGGTTGGAAATTAAAAATCAGACTCATAATTACTAGAGGCAACAATAATAATCAAAAAGATGAGCATTTATTAATAAGCAATTTAATAAATGTTTATTGTTTAAATATTATTCAAAAAAAGTATTAATAAATGTTTGTTTATTAAACATATTAATAAATGTTAATTTCCAACATATTTTGGGTTCATTTTAAGCAAGAAATACAGTAATTTTTAAACAATATTTGGGTTAAATAAAACTACCCAGCAGGTTGGGCAAACATTTAACCCAGCCGCTGGGTTAAAACAACCCAATCGCTGGGTTTGTCCATTTTCAACCCAACTTGGGTTGTTTTTAACCCAGCATTTTTTAGAGTGATTCATTAAACTTCAATGCATGTTCATTTATTAAACATATTAATAAATGTTAATTTCCAACATACTTTGGGTTCATTTTAAGCAAGCAACACAGTCATTTTTAAACAATAGTTAGATAAAACTAACAAGCAGGTTGGGCAAACATTTAACCCAAACGCAGGGTTAAAATAACCCAATTGCTGGGTTTGTCCATTTTCAACCCAACCTGGGTTGTTTCTTTATTCAGACTCAGCTGAATAAAGTTGGATGAAACATGAAAATCAGACCAGCTGGATTTCTTTCTTTTTTCTTTAAAAATAACTGTAAATGAAATAGCATTCGAACATTAGAAATCCACAAAAGGAGGCTTGTGAGAATTAGATTTTATGCAATGTCCAACATTTGTGCATGAAAAAAATAAAATAAATAAAATATATGATATGAATGAAAAGTGATTTACTGAATCCCTATGTACTTCTTTCCACAGTTCACTGCTCACTAATGCAGTGTAAATATTGTATCACCCAGATTTCTCAGCCCAAACACAGCACTGGATCCAAAAGAGAGAGAGAAAAGAAAATGAAGGCCCAGTGTTAAGGAAACACCGGATGAAAGGCTTATTCCTAACTTGGAGAACTTGAAAACTCATATATCTTTTTTTTTTTGTACTTCTACCATTTTTCATAGTGACACCTTTTGGCGTACACACCGACACCGTGGATGGATTTGTACATGTCGGTGTTACGCCATAGATGTTTTGTACAGTTTTGATGCACTTTTATTGCATAAGTCAACCCAATGAACTGCTCTTCACCATAATTCAAGGCTAATTTCACTCCTCACAACGCCAGAGTGGATTTTGGTATCGACTTTACACTTTTAAGAGACATTTTTACCTCACGTGAAATGGAGGACTCACGCTCAGTATTATAAGTGAAAGCTGCTTTAAGAGACATTAACCATAGATGAAGTATGACTCACAGCTGCACTCTTTAACATTTCATAAGTATTTGAACAAACAATCTGGATTCGTTCCCTTGTAAAGGTTCTTCAATCGCACGGAAAGCACAGCAGATTGCTGTTCCTTGGAATGTATCCTGACTGCATGGAAAATTTGATGGATGTGTTTTTATTTTGGTATCCGTTGGGCAATGCTGTTATTACTGCAATTTTCTCCGCATTCTGCCTGAGCTGTTGCCAAAGCTAAAAAATAGTCATCTCTGTGATGGTTAAAAAAGATTAAACAGGAAATGTGTGGGTTTTTTTCTCTCACAAATCTCATTATGTCATTAGGTACACATTGTCCAAATAAATAAATGATGATTCTGTGGCATTGTGGCAATTTGAATCATCTTAATTACTTTGTAGAGGCCCGGAGCAACAGCAGTGTTTATTGCTAATTAGCAGCAGTATTGTAGGCGAGTCTCAGTCTCTCAACCTCTGCGGCACATGCCCGGACAATGGCCTCACTGACTAATAATGTCCCGCCTTGCCTGCTTTCCTCAGTTTCACTGCGAGGCCATCAAAGAAGTTGTCAAACAGGGCTTTTTCGTCAGGATGAATATGTTTTGCTGTTGCGCAGGAACCTCAGGAAGTGCTGCACTCCTGCATTAACAAATGAGGTGTGAAGGGAAGTGTAGTATTAATCTCAAACATGCCACAACCAGTTTGTTATCATAGCATAATAAATGCCAAGATGAAACGACAGACTATAAAAGATCTGTTCAAAGTGACTGAACATCTGATGATCAGACATGGAGAGGTCAGTTCGTGTCGGACAGAAGTCTTCTCATATGGTTCTTTACTGGGGGGTCATGGCCCAATAATGACTTGCAGGAAAAAAAAATGCTAAATGCAAACAACAATAACCATATAATTAGTTATTATGGTTATAGGTTCATTCTAAAGCACTGTAAACGACACAGAGAACTGATATATGACTTCACATGCGCGTCACCTCATATACAACATAAGGTTTGACTAAAGTAAAAAGAGTCGAGGGTCCAACATGTTTATATTTATGTTGTTTCTACGCAATTGTTGTGACTGCTATAATGCTATTATTAAGACCATGAGTCACATATCTGTTATAAAGATGTACAACATAAACAAATCATGTTTATTTTCATATTAAACATGGCAATGGATACTATCAACAAATTCAGGGGTTTGATTATGACAAATTATATTAAATTATATCAAAAATTACAGTCAGGGATGGGCAAAAATACATCAAAATATATTTTAAAATAAAATACCAAATACCTTAGTTTTAAAAAATACCTTAGTTTCTAAAAAATTTTACAAAATACAGCAGCCACACCATGTATCAAAATAAACTACTGTATTTTTGTATTTTGAAAATACTACAAAATACTTTTACAAGGGAGCATGAAATTTCTTTGCAAACCTTCCATCAGTTGGCCTATTTGATCTACCCTTCACCATTACACTGACTTGATAAAGTAAACAATGTTTGATAGAAACAGCTTTTCTTTGCCCGAGTCATGCAATAAATCTGACCAGTTAAAGGCACAAATATGTAGGATTTTTAGATTAAAATATTCAAAAACCACTAAAACAATGTTATATTTTTTGTTGACTTGTGCATTTACATTATCCCAAATGTTTCCAAGAAATTCTAAATCCAGAGAAATAAGCAATTTTAACCAGGACACACACATTGTCCGTGTGTCGCCTATCAATGACATCATTACCCTCGATTTCTCATTTTATTTTGTCGAAAAACCATGGAAACATCAAAGACACTTCAGTACTGTATATTATGAGTTTTATTAGGGACTGTTTGGATACATTCATAGACAGAAAACTCATCATGTTATATCGCTTAACACATTAAGGGCCAGATTTACTAAACGGGGCAAATTAGCGTGAGAGCGCAATTCCTCAAATGTGTTGATGGGAGTGGCAAGTTTTGTACGTGATCAAGAGCAATGCAAATTAGAGTTGGGTCGCAAATAAACAGAGCTGAATCCTGATGCTGATGTTCTCATCAGGTGCAGGTCGACACAGGCGCAACTTAACATGTAATCTGACAAACACATACACATATAGGCCTATAGGCCAACATAGCTTGGCAAACGATATGTTCGGATAAGGTCTTACTCTGGCATTTCAAAGAAATTAATAATCCTTCTACCACGTGCTCTCTGTTCTCTGCGGTGTCTCCTCCTAACAGCAACAATTGCAGCCATGTCACAAAATAGGTTCAGACATGCTTTTTTAGGGCGTTAAATAATGGTGTAAATAACAGTAAATTGACGAGCGCAAACATTAGAAAATCGCATTGTGTGATTCATTTAAATACTTTCCTCCCATAAAGTTTGCATCTGAAAGGAAAACTCCAAAAAATGCATATGCAATAAGTTCAGCCGCAAACGCAACTCAGTCCATGCGTTTTCAGCGCTAATTTTATACTGCGTGTCTTTAGTAAATCCCGACAGTAGTTTTTTAACGCCAAAAGAGGGTTTGCGCTGGCACAAGCTGTTAGTAAGTCTGGCCCTGGGTCTTTTTGTTTGAATCTCGTTTTCTTGATTTATCGCGAGTACCATGTTTTACCATGACTAATATTGATCTAGCTTACTGCAGTGTGCAACAAGTGTCTCATAGTAGCCGCTGAGCGAACACACAGAGTAGCACTATACCAACTATCAACACACAAATGTATCTAATATGATAAGCAGCGCTGCTTTACCCTACGTGCACATGAGCGAAAGAAGCGGAAGCTGCGACTGTGGCATAATAAAAGATCCGCTTTTGTCGAGCCGTGTGTCGCACTCCTCTCTCATTAGCAATCGCTCCAGTGGGCACGCTACTGCTCTCACAGCATTCGGTCCTGCTCTGCTTCATACTACAGTAATGTTAATAATCTCATTCATGAACTTGATTTCTGCCTGAGTCCTGTCCCGATTCTTTTCCACCGGCTGTAGACATGAAGACAATACATCCCATGATTCCGTGAAATCAAGGCGTCATCGAGCTTTGCCTTTGTTTTGAATTAGCTATCTTTAGAGGCGAAAATTTACATATTGTGACTTTAACATATCAAATATTCACATATCACTATGATCTCCCAGATGAAGGTTAGTTTTAACCCTCGTATTACCCTCAAAATCCAGCAACATTTTTTCTACACTGGGGTCAATTTGACCACAGCAATTAAAAACCTCCAGAATATGATTTTATTTTCAAAGGTTTATGTATCAGGTACTTTATGTTTCTTCATTGACTACTCAAATAGCTCTTTAAATAAAACAACACCCCCCATCACCCCCGACCCCCCCTCTGCTGGCAAGGGTAATAACATGCAGTATGTTTGGGGTCAATTTGACACTCCCTTGGGACCGCCCCACTCATGGGTGGTCTCAGGATGCTTCACTGTTGGCATGACACAGGACTAATCATGGTAGCATTCACCTTTTATTTCCCTGGACTAATCATTTTCCAGATGTCTCAAAAAGTCGGATGGGGGCTTCATCAGAAAAAATAACTTCTTTCAGTCTTCTGCTGTCCAATCCTTGCTGTACTTGCAGAATTCTAGTCTGTCCTTGATGTTTTTCATGGAGAAAAGTGGCTTCTTTGCTGCCCTTCTTCACCAAGCCATTGTCCAAAAGTCTTGACCTCACTGTGCCTACAGATGCACACCTGCTGCCAATATTGAGCTCTGCACATGGTTCAGGATTGACTCTTCAGGAGGTGACCGTCCTGCCGCTTGCTGGACACTCTGGGATATTCTGAAGGCTTCATTGCAGTTGAATTTCTCAACTTGAAGTTCTTGATGATCCAGTAAATGGTTCTTTCAGATGCTTTGCATCAAAAGGGCCTCACATGCAAAGAAATTGCTGAAAAGTGATGATGGGTACATGTCTTTCTTTAGAGGTAACCATTGAAGACGCAAGAACACAATGACTGGAAGCACTTTTTCCTCCTGACTAGAACTTGTTTGCACTTTCCCATGTGCTGATGTGATTAGTGAAATTATGCTAGCTGGTCACCTTTTACCAGGACCTCAAACAGGTCCTTTTTTTTTTTTTTTTTTTTGCCAATGAAGCATTTTCTGTATGTACTGTAAATACTGTAGGTAAAATGCATCTGATCAACACCACAACTGAAGCAGCAAACTTTTAACAAGCAGTTCATCTGATGAGGGTTTCTGAGACTACAACCCACTGCAGAGAACCACCAAAACCTTTGTCCATGGCTTTACCCTATCATTCAAGTGGGGGGCGGGACCATAATAAATTGCCGTTTTTGAAAGGTAATGTACCTCCTTGTGGTTGAGAGACAACAGAAGAGAAAACACTAAGAATCTAATTCTGAGCAGGATGTCTCAAAATTAGGATTCTCCTCATCTGTTTTTGTGAGAATTATGACACCCCCCCACAATTTATGTTTACCTAGTTGTCCCCATTAAATGATGAAAAGTCATCAAATATGAAGCAAAAAAAAAAATGTCAACCATATTTTTAGAGGCGTTAAACATTGCGTGGGGTCAAATAGACCCCAAAGATAATTTAAAGTAACCAACAGTATAATGTTTGCAAATGACTCCTAATTTATGTATCCTAATTTAATGTATCCTAATTTAGTTACTTGGTGTTTGGTAATGAAGGGCCTACTTTGCATCAGCAACACTGACTCAATGACAACAACTCATTTATAAGAAGACAACTGACGGCACCTGTATTCATAGCAACTAGTTTTTAACCAATTAATCATTTGATTGTTAATCATAAATATAGGGGGTTGCTGCTCGGTCATGTTTTCAAGAACATTATGTAAATTGGTATACTATTTAGCCTAGGCTACCAAAATGAACACCAAAACTTAACATGAACTTGAAAAAAAATTATAGCAATTCATGCTAAAAATTGCTGGAAAGCTGGCAGCCTGCACGTTTCTTGACCACCTTCTTCCATATGGATCAATTTTCTGTTCTGATCGCAAGTCTCTGCAAACTACTGAGTAAGCACCAATCAGAGGCCGCAATTTTATGATGTCATCATGTAGACTTATTACAAAGTATTTTACAGTATTTTAAAAATGCAAAAATACAAAACACTAAAGTATTTTGATACAAAATACAAAGCCATTTTCATCAACCCTATCAAATATAAATTACAAAATACTATTTTGTATTTGAAATACATGTATCATAAATACTGCCCATCCCTGATTACAGTAAATATATAATTTTATGTTTAAATATGAATCTATTCATTTGTATATTTTATGTACATGCATATTAACTTAAAGTTCTATATTTTATTTATATTTCATTTTAATTATATAATTTATAATTACATATATTTCATATACACTGCCAGAACTAATACTTATATTCAGCAAAGATGCGTTAATAAATGCTGTTGTTTTGAAAATCCTTTTTATCAAAGAAGCATGAAAAAAAATATTAAAAACTTTCCACAAAAATATTAAGTAGCTTGACTATATACACACATATTAGTGCTGTCAAATTGATTAATCACATCATAAAGTTTGTAAATACATGTATGTTTATTTGTGTTGTCACGATATTGGAATTTCCAACTTAGATATGATACCTTGAAAAATATTGATATTCGATACCATTTTCGTTACCATGGGGGAAAAAATGCCATATATACCACCATACAGATAATTTGTTATTATTATATAACTTGGGTAATTTTGTTGCAATAGCTTACACACAACACATGGAGGCTTTATTTGAATCAATGCGCTACGTTTACAAAAAAAAAGTAAACAGTAATATAATAAGATCAAATAATCAAATTGCAAATGATAGCACAAATAAATACAATAGAATAAAGAGACAAATGAAATAAACAGCTTTACGTTTCTTTCAGGTGGGTCTAACAGTATTCAGGTAAGAAATACTACAGAAATTAACGTAATCAAATGTAATATAACACTAGACAGTTTTCACTGTAAAAATTAAATACAAAAGTTATTCAGTCAAGAGCAGCGGGTGATTTTCTCTTTGTCTTTTGTTCTTTGATTAACATGACAGACAGTAGCAGGTATATTAGGCTGCTGTCACTTTAAGGGTTTGTGTATGGATCCAATAGTCAAAGTTCATTTAAGACAAGTAATTTAACTCGGCGGCCATCTTTGAAACGCCTCTCGGGCATTCAAGTGTAGCTCCTATCTCTTTGAATGGGGAAACATCAAATTCTCCAAAGCTGTTTGCCAAGCTTTCGATTAAATTTCATATTTGAAATCACCAATGAAATCTGACAAAAATGGTCTCATAAATTTTGTTTCTAAATGCTCAAATCATGACAAAAACCTGTATTTTTCAGGCTGGATCAAGCTAGTGCGCATGCGCAGTCCTAAATGCATGTGTCTCATTTCGCAGGCGCGCGTCTGACTGTTTCTATAGGAACCGGAGCTTCTAACGGCCGCTGCAGTGACACGATGACTTTACCAATCGGCGATTGGCTCTTATTTTTGAAGGCGGGACTTATTCCGCAATATTGCACGTTGCACTTTCTCCCATTCAAAACAGAACGATTGACGCGTCTTGTGTTATTCTATAGTCTTTGCAATAGTGTAATGCAGAATGCATTTTTTTCTCAAATACTTACATTCCAAAACTGACTGTATGTACCTGAATACTTGGCAAGGTGAGCATTTTGACATCATTTTGTATGTATTTGACTGTTTAAATGCAATAAGCCATGCAAAACAACTCAATTTGGTACTCGCACACTGTTTGAGAGGCACCTTTATGTGCGCGCCACTTACATAGATCGTGCTTTTGGTCTGAGTGCGAAACTTGCGGGAATGACTAAAATTACGAAGCAATACAAGCATTATTCAATCGGATCGAATGAGATGAGTGAGAGGAAGCAGGTGTGTGTCAGTTCACTGTCGGAGAGAAGAGAGAGTGTGAACATGCAGCTAGTATCGGTGTATCGATACTGTAGAAAAGGAGTATTGGAATAGTTTCAGACATTTCAGTATCGATACCTATCGAAATATCTATATTTTTTACAACATTAGTATACATACACTGCCTCCACTGTCGTTTTGCTTTTTTTATAGAAATAAAAAACATTTAATTCCGTTAGATAACGGTCACTTCAATTGTAAACTATTGTAAACGTCTGCTCTGCTCATCCACCATGAGCTGCAGAGTTGCACATAGTGCAGCAGGAATCACAGTTCACTGAGCAAGTGACGAGAGTAAGACAAGATGTAAGACCATATTGCACACTGATAAATGCCTAAGCGTCTGATAAATGTCTTACCTTGTAGAATGCGCGCTCAGCACCACTGCTCCCTATACGCAGAGTGCGTGCGATTGCAAATTCGAAAGCGAAAGTAAAACGCGAGCTCCCTGATGTGCACAAATTACATACAATAGTCTGTCTCCCAATATCAAATGCATCTTAGACTGGGCTGTGTAGTTGAAACCACCTCTTAGTTCTGGTCTCTGTTTGCACTCTGAATATTGAGAGAGTATGGTTGCACTTATTGTTTGCATTTAATAAGAGGCCAAGTCAACACCTCAGACTCGTTGTTGTGCTCCTCAAACCATTCCTGAACCATTTTTGCTTTGTGGCAGGGCGCATTATCCTCCTGAAAGAGGCCAAAACCGTTTCCATGAAAGGGTGTACATGGTCTGCAACAATGCTTAGGTAGGTGGTACGTGTCAAAGTAACATCCACATGGATGGCAGGACCCAAGGTTTCCCAGCAGAACATTGCCCAATGTATCACACTGCCTCCGCCGGCTTGCCTTCTTCCCATAGTGCATCCTAGTGCCATGTGTTCCCCAGGTAAGCGACGCACACGAACCGGCCATCCACGTGATGTTAAAAGAAAACATGATTCATCAGACCAGGCCACCTTCTTCCATTGCTCCGTGGTCCAGTTCTGATGCTCACGTGCCCACTGTTGGTGCTTTCGGTGGTGGACAGGGGTCAGCATGGGCATCCTGACTGGTCTGCGGCTATGAAGCCCCATACGCAACAAACTGTGTCAGTATTTATCATCATATATTTGAAATCCTGATCTGCATGTTTCAGCGTTTCATGACACAAATCAACAAATTGTGAAGTGAAGTGAAAAAAAAAAAAGTGAAGTGAACTTCTACTGATGTTCCCTACTGAGTGTGTAGGGAGCATTAAACACTGTAGTCCTCCTGTGGGGTCGCAGCACAGCTCCTACCATATTTTACACTTTCCAGTGTAGCTGTGTTCCCGTCTCCAGGCCGTTTAGTGCCCTGGGCTGTGCCTGTGGTGTTGCAATAATAGGCAGATTGTGTGTGTGGAAAACCCCAGAGCCGGAGCTACTGAAGAGGCTCTGTTAAAAAAAGCCACAGTCTTGAGATGACTCAGCAGTCTGGCAGCAAAACCTTAACAAGAGCCTCCTTACAGCCTGCTGGACCTCGCCACATGTGTGCAATGTGTTGTGTACAGCAGTTTCAGAATAAAGTCCTCTTTGAGTGTGTGTGTATATGGTGTTAAACTGTAATTAGACCAAAATATAGGCTACTAATAGTTCTGTGGAGGTTGCTAAGCTTTAATTTGCTCTGTGGCAAGTAGATAAGAGCCATAAATGAGCATCTGTGTAGTTATTTATTTACTCTAAATATATTATGTCACAATGGAGATCAAAGCAAATGTACAGCAGTAGGTAAGTTTGCCTCATTTGACTAGTGTAGAGTGTCACAAACACTTACAGACACACAGTCTCTCCCAGTTACATAACGCTTAAGTCTGCATCTGGACATGTTGTGGCATCTTTTCCCAAAGGTGTGTCTCTGCGGTTTAAATGGGGTTAGAGGCGTCTCATGGTGGCAGTCAGACTGCATGGATACGGCTTCACACTCATAAACACACACAGATCATGAGGGAAGTGACCTGCAGTAATGGAGCATCACATGTGTGTGTCGATGTGAAGCGTGTTCAACAGCTGAGCTCTGATAATAAACACTGTGTGAAGGACGCTCATATGTGCACATGCGCCTACTGAGAAGTACTTTGAGTTAGTAGAAAATTAGTTTGGTTTTCAGGAAGTAACTGAGGGGACGTTTACACAACACCTTTTTCAACTAAAAACTAAACATTTTTCATGCATTTTGGCCATTCATTTACAGGACTTTTGAAAACGGGGTTCAAAGCGCAAGTTTTTGAAAATAATACCGTTATCATCATCATGTAAACAACAAAAATGTGACTTTGTGAAAAGGTGTGTCTTGCACATGCGTATTACGTGTTCAATCTATAGACGCATAGTGTTTATTTACAAAGTGACATCGCCATCTACTGGCCTGGCATGAATACTACAGCATTTTTTGTCATTTTCACAGATCCATGTGAATGAGGATCATTTTGATAAAGTTGTCGTTTGTATGCGAAAACACAAAGGAAAAACTTTTCCATTTTTAGAACATTGTTGGCATGTAAACACCCTGATTCATATAAAATATAATATAAAATAAAATAAATATTAGATTGTTTATTTAATTAATTAATAAATATTAATTGAAAAAACGTAAACTAAAAGAAAATTAGAAATGTTGCCTTGGCAATAAAGTGAAAAGAAAAGTTTAAGTTGAATTATTTAAGTTTAAATAAATAAAAAAGGTAATAAAAGTTAAATTAACTAAATTTAATTTAATTAACAAGAAATAAATAAAAAGTAAAGCTGAAATGAAATAAATTAAAAGTAAATAGCAATATGAAAAAAAAACTAATAAAAGACAAAAGCACATAATGAAATTACAAAAACAAATTTAACTAAAAT
>RJVU01043382.1:380959-417586 GCA_003731715.1 Anabarilius grahami
GGCTAATTATATATATATATATAAAAAAAATATGAGATCAACATTAACAAAAGGATATATTTATCACCCTGACCTCATTTTTTTATTAGCCTAAGCCTACTAAAGTCTCCCATAATGGTCAGGTAATTATGTGGGTTATCATAATCCATTAGAGAAGTTTATGAAAAATGTGCGCATCCGATCCCAAGTTGGCTGCGGGACAAAACTGAAAAAGGCATCTTAATGAATGGATATTAAAGTTACAAAATTGTATTAGAAGCAATAGGGCATGATAAAGATCTACATAGATAATGTTTGTTTTTTTCTTCACATTTTAAAGCATTAATATCTGTGTATATTAATATAATATAATATAATGGTTCCTTGTTTTGATTTTACTCCCCTGATTATCATTATAAAAACACATTTCTTGCAACCTCATGCATTTATTTTTTCCAAAAGAAAACAATCACCCCTCACCAAATGCTTTACCCATTTAGATGACTTTCTGTTTGTGGAGCCGGACGGGTCCAAATTCTTGCCTTTGTGTTAATCCAGCTAAGAAGGTAGTAGGATCACCCATGGCTTTGTGGGGGCGTTTAGGTCACTGACCAGAGACATGCAGACAAATGTGAGTGGGTCAGAGCAGGACAGGATGTGGCCATCATGTATTCCTAAATTCATTCAGTGGGAATTCAGTGGGAGGACTGAATGAAATTGAATGTATCAAATGAATCTAGAATCTAGATTGGTTTTGCTCTCTTTTAGTGCTCAGCTGCCAAGATGCCGGAACAAGGGTGAGTGTGTATCTCTAAATATGTTCACACCAAGAACGATAACTGTAAAGATTTCTATAACGATAACTATATTAGTGTCCACATCAGCGGACAATCTCGTTCTGTTTATTTTAAGTGCAGTTTTGTCATCTAGTGTTTTAAATGCTAGAGCTCTTTAAAGCAGGATTAAAGAGCTGATTGGCTATCACTTTCTCAAGCCAACATATTGTTCTACAATTGAAACATTATTATTATTATTCTGAGACTAACTGATGAAAGAGAGCTGTTATGTCAGAGCAATAGCACTGTGGGTATGGAATTCCAAAGCTGACAAAATAATACATTTGCCGCAACTGTACACAATGCAACCCGAGTTCGAGTCCCGGTTCAAGGTTTGGGCTTTCTCAAGCCAACATCAAAGTTTGTTTACTTTAGTTGTTTTTATCATTCATCAAGGGGAAAAAACATTCTGAGAGTGATTCCAATTATATCGTTTCACTGTGCCGTTATTGTTATAGTTGTGGTGTGGACTTTGCTATTCTTTTATATTTAGAACAATTTTTTGAACTATACTGTTATCATTATAGTTATTAGTTATCGCTCTTGGTGTAAACTGGACTTTATAAAAACAATAATCTCTACAGTGGTCTAATAAGTTTTCATCCTATGCCAATGCACATTGTATGCTGTATTTTCAGGCAAGAGGTAAGTTATGCATCATTTTCTCTAATTAATTACTAAAACTTTGATTATTTGATTATCTACTTGTACTGCATTTTAACTTTCACATCTGTGGCCCAGAGGAAGTCCAAGATCTCAGCCTCAAGAAAGCTTATGCTAAAGGTTGGTTTGTAACACACATAAATTCACATTTACATTCACATTTATGTTGCAGGATGAGTTAAGATTCAACATAGGTAGTGTTTCTCAAAATATCTCAAATCACGCCCTGTTTTAAACCTTTAAAATAAATCTAATTACAATAGCAGTGATGCCGTCCGCTGAAGCAGTTTGTCTATGGCTGGAAACTTCTATGTCAGTCTTGTTCAGACGGTGCAAAGTCATAGAAAGATACAGTGGAACTGGCATTCGGTACCACTTTATAAAAGCAGAGCACCAACCAAGGGTTTGTGCTCTGGGTTTGAGTTTTGTTCAAATCACTAATATGAACAATAGTCATTTTGAGTCATTAAACACACCACTAGATGGCAGGCATGTGTCTAAACCAAGATAATGTTGGGTCTGTCCCAATACTTGCGGTCTTGGCCACTTGACTGTGCGTGTACATGACATGAAGTAAGTGTGCAAGACTGTCCCAGGTCTGATAAATGCCAAAACTCAGTGTCCTTAACGCACACTAAATCCACACCATCTCCAATGACATTTTGGATCAGTATTTGAGGCTAAGCATATCCCATCATTCATCATGTACATGACCTCATATGCCCTGCAATCGTGCAATGTGAGTATAGGCTGTTTTGAAAAATGCTTGCAACTGCTTTTCATCACGTAATTTGAAGCACCACAATAACTAAATTATTTGTTACAAAGAGACTACTGAACAGACATTTATATGTTTATTTTGTGCAAGTATTGAAAATAAAAATGAGTAAATAAAGCTTTTTAAAACTTTACTTGCACTTTTACAACACTATAAGTGTATGGAAGCTTGTTTCCACCACTGAATAAAAAATAAAAAATAAAAAAAAAGGTAATTGTGACTTATCTCGCAATTCTGACTTCTTTTCTCAGAATTGCAAGATACAAACTCACAATTGTGAGAAACAAAGTCAGAATTGTGAGTTATAAAGTCCAATTCTGAGGAAAAAAACACTTTTTCTTAATTTCTCACAATTGCATGTTGCAGAATTGCAAGATTATTATAATTGCAGCTTTATATCATGCAACTGTGACTTTATATCACATATTTCTGACTTTATATCACACAATTCCGGCTTTATAACTCACAATTCTGACTTTACATCACACAATTCTGGCTTCATATCACACAATTCCGGCTTAATATCTCACAATTCTGACTTTACATCACACAATTCCGGCTTTATAACTCGCAATTCTGACTTTATAACTCGCAATTCTGACTTTATAACTCGCAATTCTGACTTTATATCACGCAATTCTGACTTTATATCACGCAATTCTGACTTTACATCACACAATTCCGGCTTAATATCTCACAATTCTGACTTTACATCACACAATTCCGGCTTTATAACTCGCAATTCCGACTTTAAAACTCGCAATTCCGACTTTATATCCTGCAATTCTGACTTTACATCACACAATTCCGGCTTTATATCTCACAATTCTGACTTTATAACTCGCAATTCTGACTTTATATCACGCAATTCTGACTTTATATCACGCAATTCTGACTTTACATCACACAATTCCAGCTTTATATCTCACAATTCCGACTTTAAAACTCGCAATTCCGACTTTATATCCTGCAATTCCGACTTCACATCACACAATTCTGGCTTTATATCACACAATTCCGGCTTTATATCTCACAATTCCGACTTTATAACTCGCAATTCCGACTTTATATCTCGCAATTCCGGCTTTATAACTCGCAATTCTGACTTTAAATCATGCAATTCCGACTTTACATCTCGCAATTCCGGCTTTATACTCGCAATTCCGACTTTACTTACATCATGCAATTCTAACATTATAACTCACAATTCTGACTTTATATCTCACAATTCCGGCTTTATAACTCGCAATTCCGACTTTACATCATGCAATTCTAACTTTACATCACGCAATTCTGACTTTATATCTCGCAATTCTGACTTTATATCTCTCAATTCCGGCTTTATAACTCGCAATTCTGACTTTATATCATGCAATTCTGACTTTACATCTCGCAATTCTGACTTTATATCTCGCAATTCCGGCTTTATACTCGCAATTCCGACTTTACTTACATCATGCAATTCTAACATTATAACTCACAATTCTGACTTTATATCTCACAATTCCGGCTTTATAACTCACAATTCCGGCTTTATACTCGCAATTCCGACTTTACTTACATCATGCAATTCTAACATTATAACTCACAATTCTGACTTTATATCTCACAATTCCGGCTTTATAACTCGCAATTCCGACTTTACATCATGCAATTCTAACTTTACATCACGCAATTCTGACTCGCAATTCTGACTTTATATCTCTCAATTCCGGCTTTATAACTCGCAATTCTGACTTTATATCACGCAATTCTGACTTTACATCACACAATTCCGGCTTTATATCTCACAATTCCGACTTTATAACTCGCAATTCCGACTTTATAACTCGCAATTCCGACTTTATATCTCGCAATTCCGGCTTTATAACTCGCAATTCCGACTTTAAATCATGCAATTCTGACTTTACATCACACAATTCTGGCTTTATATCAGGCTATTCTGACTTTATATGACGCAATTCTGACTTTATAACTCGCAGTTGTGACTTTATATCACGCAATTCTGACTTTACATCACACAATTCTGGCTTTATAACTCACAATTCCGACTTTATATCACGCAATTCCGACTTTACATCATGGAATTCTAACTTTACATCACACAATTCCAACTTTACATCATGCAATTCCAACTTTATATCACACAATTCTGGCTTTATATCACGCAATTCTGACTTTATAACTCGCAGTTGTGACTTTATATCATGCAATTCTGACTTTATAACTTGCAATTGAAAAAAAACCTCAGAAGGTCAGAATTGTTAGATAAAAAAGTCACAATTAACTTTTTTATTTTTTATTCAGTGACAGAAACAAGCTTCCATAATAAGTGTGTTCCATCAGGTAATCAAAAGTTCTACACACACTTGCAGTCTTCACGTCCACTTAAACACTTGGGCCAAATACAGGAAATACGTCATGAAAGTAGACAAGTGGTTGACCGCAAGTGTGGGTATTGGGACAGGAGCACTGACATTTACTTGTGTGTGTTCAGAGTTTGATGGTTGCCAAAGCCAAGGAGGAGCTGGAACAGGAGGTGTTAGATAAAGAGGAAGAGAAGCAGAGGTATCTGACAGAGAAAGCTCCTCCTCTACAGACGCAGGGAATGTCATTCGCTGAGCTTCAGGTAACCTCATGCCATAATGAAGTCCAACTCCAAACATTCAGTTTAGCTCATTTTGATGCCACACGAAAATTCTCATGGACTTGAAATCTAATGGCACAATCACTGCTGCTCACGCCACCCCACCCAGCTTTATTTGCATATTAGCTTTCATAAGGCTGATGCAAATGTCCTGCCCAGTGCCTTAATTTGACTAATTGCAAGGTAAACAGCCATCCAAGCCAACCATGATCATTATTATGAGATGTATGTCTGAGTAAAAGATAAGTAGGAAAATGTGCCATATGATATTTCGTTCTCATAATAAAAGACCTTTTGGGTAAGCCTTATTTTGTTTGTCATAACCCTGTGTAATATTATACGTATTCACTTCAAATAGAATTCCTGAAACTCAATTAACATTTCTGGCTCTTTTAGGTACTCTGTCAAGAGCTTCATGCTAAGATTGATGCGGTGGATGAGGAGCGCTATGATATTGAAGCCAAAGTCTTACTGAATAAGCGTGAGGTATGAAAATCCACATAAGCCATAGTTTAATAACCAGTTGGACAATGTAACAACATGCTGTCTTCATCTGGTCTATTTGGAGGCTTCTAATATTAGTATGCAATTCTGAGCATTTGGGATTGTGATTTCTTGAAAAGGGGGAAAAAAAATTGTTAGATGTTTCTTTTACAGAGGGGCTGTTCCAAAACTATGTGAGCTCTCTTGCTGTCTACTCCCTACATAGGCAAAGGCCCGCTCACACAAAGAACGATAACTATGAAGATAACAATAACGATATTAACGTCCAAACCATTAGACGGTAATGTTCTTTTATTATAAGATTTGTCGTCTGCCACTTTAAATGCTCAAGCTCCTTAAAGCAGAATGAATTCTGATTGGCTGTCAATGTTTTTATCGTTCATCAGTTGGACAAAAAAAAAATCATTCTGAAAGTGATTCCAATGAAATCATTACTGTGCCATTATCATTATAGTTGTGCTATATTTTACGGTAGATACATTTTTATTATCGTTATCTTTATCGTTATAGTTAATGTCCTTGGTGTGAATGGGCCTAAAGGGAGCATACAAACAGAAATGGAATCTAGTTAGGAACAACGTAAATATACTGCAAATGTGTGTCATACAAACAGTGTTAGTCATGAGAATCAACTCCAAATTGATTTTGATACAGTTTGGTGTTAGCATGTTGCTAAGCTAACAACAATGCACTCTAATCAGCATAAAAACTTAAAGTACACACAAACGATGGCTAAAACAGTACTTTTTAAATAATGTATCATATATTTTAGATACACATTTCACTATTCAAAGAATTTTGTTCATAATTGAAATTTCTCTTGCTTCGTTTGCTGTATTGAATGGATTTGTTCATCATCACAGTGCATTATGGGATTGACTTCTCCACAGCTGCATCCAAAATTGCATACTCTCTGAGTAGATACTACATTTGTTGACAAACTTACTTTGTGACTGTTAAAAAGTATGTTCTATTGTGTATTGTCAGTATAGCAGTGGTAGGAGATCTTATATTTCTTAAAAATGGCACCCAAGGGGAGCATATAAAGTGAAAAGAGAAGAGGGCCTAAAATAGATCCTTGGGGCACACCGCATAACAGGGAAACTGACGAAGAAGAAAACTTCCCAATGCTCACTGAGAAGGTTCTGTCTTTGAGGTAAAAGGCCAACCATTGCAGGGAAACACCATGAATACCCCCCACCTTTTACAGCCAATGTAACAAAATACTATGATCAGTTGTACAACTTGCAACAGGTCATTGCTGACCTTCAACAGTGCAATTTCCATACTGTGCATTGATCTAAAACCTGACTGAAAAGTATAATAATGCTGCATGTAATTGCTGCATATAAAATATTATGCCTACAGTACGTAGCAGGAGAATGCTATCTATGTAGGGAGCTCACTAGCTTTTGGAACAAAGCCTATCTATATGCTTAGATTTCTAATAAGTAAGTAATCAAATGACCATCCATCCTATAGATCAAAGACCTGAACATTAAGGTTCTGGACCTGAGGGGGAAGTTCAAGCGGCCCACCCTGAGGAGGGTGAGGGTTTCTGCAGATGCCATCCTCCGATCTCTCCTAGGCTCAAAACACAAAGTCTCAATGGACCTACGAGCCAACCTCAAATCCGTGAAAAAAGAGGATACTGAGAAGGTATGATGTCATCTGAACACAAACAAAGTTATAGGACCAATTAAAGCAATGCTTACATAGTCAAATGGGTATATTGGTACAAATTCCTGCACCATATAAAACAAAACTACACAAGTAGGAAAATCTTGGAATGCTCCATGTAAGATAATGAGAGAAAACTGTTAATCCCTCAAAGTTACGCCAGTGAAAGGCCTAAAAACATTACTAACCTTCTCACCTTACTCCCTAAACTATCTGGATTGGCACTTGGACAACATGTGGATCAAGCAATCGGCAATGCTCACCGTGAAGATATGAAAAGAAACAATGCATCCTGACTATTCAGAGCTTAACAGAGCTCAGACAGAAGGATGACATCACCTCAAACAGCTGTTTGAAAGGCAGAGGCTCATGGGATGTGAAGCAGAGGAGTAAAAGGCAACGTTTTTGGAGACCAAACAGCGACAATGTTAATTCTTTTCAGTGTTTGCCTTGAATATAATAGAGGTTGGGTGTTGGATGAGAGACACGAGAGTGGACAACAGAAGTGCGGTACACTAGAAAAAAAGCTTTTGTGTAGATGCATAGCTGAATTCAATGCAAATAACCTTTTTTATTGCGCTTATTTGATCAAAGAGATGAAACACAACATACTGAGACCAGAGAGACCAAGCCTTTAATAGAGTAGTGAAACCAGCAGATTAAAGGGACGTTATGAGTTATTTTCAATTTAATGTCTTCGGATCATATCTGCCGCGTGTTGTCGATTACCCAGTGGTAGACAGTAGTAAAGTATTATTACTTTGTTCCTGTACTTAAGTACATTTTTCAAGTCTGTACATTATCAGAGAATTTTTATTTTAGCAAACCATTACTTTTACTTCACTACATTCCAAAGCATAATATTGAACTTTTTACTCCACTACATTACATGAAAACATATAATTCCTTATTATTCCAAACTGAAGAAACTGGCATCCGCTTTGAGGCACAAGCTTATCAGTGTTGCCAAGTCCATGGTTTTCCCATGTTGTCGTGTTGCCGTGGGTTGTTTTTCATGTCTGCGGGTTGAAGCAACCCCAAATAACATGAAATTTAGCCCCTGGAATGCAAATTATACCAGGGGAACCCCACCAAAAAGCAGATTTTACCCCCCGGAACACGATTTTTACAGGGGACAATGCGATTAGACTAGTTTTGGGCTAGTTTTAAGTAGCAATTGGGCAGGTTTTGTTGTGAAAACCTGGCAACCCTGGAGCTGATCCTTTTCAATGAATCTGTTGAATCAGTTCACAAATCGCACTGAATGATTCATTTGTGAATTGGACTAATCCCATTCTCATATTTGTTCACAAGTCAACAACAACTTGCTGCTTCATTGATTCAGTCAGAACGAGTCTCCAGTTAAAGTCGGCATGAAACGAAAACCAATTTTCTAAATGCGTGTTATAAATCTGCGAACAATTCTTCTAGGCATGCGTTTCATTGAAAAGCATAATTTTAACCTCGTAATGTTTAAACAAAATGTCATAACTGGACTTCTCTCTGGTGAAGTATGTCCAATCATTTAATCCACTTAAAGGGTTAGTTCACCCATAAATTAAAATTTGCTGTTAATATTTACTCACCCTCAGGCTATCCAAGATCTACGTCACTTTCTTTCTTCAGTTGAACAGTAAAGAAGATTTTTAGCTGAAACTGTGGTCCTTGGTCATTCATATAATAGTCATTCAATAGTCATTCATATAAAAGTCAATGGCAACCAGCACTTTGATGGTCAAAAAAACATAGTACAGGCTAAACAAAATTAATACCCACAGCTCCTGACGATACATTGAGGTCTTCTGAAGCAAAACAATCGGTCTGTGCAAGAAACTGAACATTATTACCTGTAATCCACAGCCTTGGCAAACGGTCCTGAGTCTGGAGCGAGTGCTTCCTGTCGCATAATGACGCATATGTGGGAGCAAACTCACACATGAGATGATGCTGTTTGTTTGCAACAGAGAGGAAAGATGAACATGTTGTATTGCTCATCAAAATCGTAATTACTTGTTCTCAGTGTTGGGGGTAACTCATTACAAGTAATTCGAGTTACATTTTCAGATTACTTTTTTCAAGTAACTAGTAAAGTAATGCATTACTTTTAAATTTACAACAACATATCTGAGTTACTTTTTCAAATAAGTAATGCAAGTTACTTTGTTTTCCCATTTATTGACTGACAGCTCTCCTGTCCCCATGTTGGGTTATTCTAGACTAGTTCTAGACTACATGTGAGCAGGCATTTACTCATTTCCTTCTTCTCCTGCATTCTATTCTTCTGTATTCCAGAATGCAGCACAGCTGAAAGGTTTGATTGAGCTGCACCCTCTGCTGTACAGGAGTGAATTTGCATTTCCTTCAGCCTGAGTCTTATTCATTTCACTTTTGGTGGGAAAGGGTCTTTCCATTTGCCAAAAATATTACTTTTTTAAAAAAAATAAACAAACAGCCCAACCCAGCCCAGATGAGTAAAAGTAACGCAAAAGTAATATAACGCATTACTTTCCATAAAAAGTAACTAAGTAAAGCAATTAGTTACTTTTTAGGTAGTAACGCAATATTGTAATGCATTACTTTAAAAGTAACTTTCCTCAACACTGCTTGTGCTTATCCTGGATGCCGCAACCTATATATGTGTGATCTCAATGGGGAAGATTGATGCTCAGGACCATTTGCCGAGGCTGTGGATTACAGGTAATAATGTTGTAAATAATGTTCAGTTTCGCTTCATAAGACCTCAATCTATTGTCAGAAGCTGCGGGTATTCATTTTGTTTTGCCTGTACTATGTTTTTTTGACTCTCAAAGTGACGGTAGCCATTGACTTTCATTATACGAAACACAAAGGTTTCAGCTAAAAATCTTCTTTACTGTTCTACTGATGAAAAAAGTCAACCACATCATGGATGAGTAAGTAAATGGATGAGAAAGTTAATTAACAGCAAAGTTTCATCTTTGGGTGAACTATCCCTTTAAAATCTCACATTCATCTGCCTCCACTTTTGAGTGCACAGAACCAAGTCCCCGTCATACATTTTTCTTTTTCAGTAATCCATCACGCTCGGATGTATGTCACAATACGGAAGAAATGATCTGTCGCTACTTCTGCTTTATTACGACTTCAACAATCCACTAAATTGTTCATGTCTGTCTCAAACTGTTCCAAGAACAGTGAGATCATCAAAGCTCGATTTATTGCACGAAGTAACTAATGCCACATTAAGTGCCTGTCAATGGAGAAAGATGCTGTTTTCGACCTAGATGGTGTAGTTACAGCATCTACCAGCAGGGACTAGTGGCTTTGATAACCAGCTTAACCTTAAGTCTTTGAAAGTAACCTATTTTCCTTTGAAATTATTAATTCAAATGAAACAAAGCGGCTGAACCATGGCTATAGTTAATAATAGAAACACTTCTGTCCTTTTCTGCAGAAGAGGCCAGTTGAGGACAGTGACTGGAGGAAGAACGTGGAGGCCATGTCTGGTATGGAGGGAAGAAAGAAGATGTTTGATGCGGCAAAAGGCCCCACCCAGTGAAACCATAGTTAAGATTACTTTTGTTTGGCAACTAAAAGGTTAGGTTTAGATTTGCATACTAAATATATCATTTAAATACCTTAATAGTTTGGTTTTATTTGAGGTGTCGTTAAACAGTGCATTGATAAGACAGTTGTACTTCATTGCAACTTCTCTGCATTGGTGCAAATGATTGCGCAACTTTCATGTGGCCAATAAGTAAATAATTACTTGCAGTTTATCTTTTATTATGTCAATATTCAGTTATGAGAAAGAGTTAATGTAAGGTGTACCAATGTATTACGTGAATAAACAAAGTGAAACATTTGTTGATGTACGACACTCATTATACATGTATAGTCTAACCAAAACTTTCCCATACTCTGTTTGACGTTTTTCTGATAATCTGGCTACGAATTACTATTTAAAAAAGGTCATAATGCTGACTTGAAATGGTGAAATTAAACTTATAAAATAAAAAAGCACAAATAAAAGCTCATGCAAATTGTATTAGGTAAAAAAAAAAAGTGTATGCTAACGCTAACATAAGTGCGATAACTTCTTTTTGCATGCTATGCCAGTAAAATGCCTGAAAAATCAACCAGATGTGCTGTGTTTCTTTGTTTAGTCTAATTTGATGCAAATGTTTAAATTGCTATTGAATAGGCCATAGGATCACACAGAGAGGATGAGATAAGGAAGTGAAGCGTTAACTGTGGAGGCTGTCATCTGAAGACACTGGACTCCAACCCTTATTTGCATAGTGGATATCGCTGTCTTCCCTGTGTTGGCATTGGGTGGGGTGTTCAGGCCACTGGTGCTAGCTATAGTTATTTAACGTTTAACTGTTAAAGTTCATTGTGACGTTCCTTATGTGGAATGTTTTTTACTCTGCTAGCATGAGTGAATATAGAAGCAATTGTAAATGAAACAATGTAGCGGAAACATGTCACTGGGTTTGACATTCCAGTGAAGATGCCTTTTATTTCCTTTATGACCAAACCCTTATTATACTGGATAGTCTACAATGGCTTTCATATTGCTCTGGTCAAAGTACAGCAGCTCTCTTATAGGTGTGGCACAGGGAATAAAGCAAACACCTCCAGCCCTTGAGTTTCAATGCTTTCTGAACTGTAGAGTTAATTCCACTGTGATGCTTGGCTTCACTTTAAATGCTGTATTCTTCAGTGCATTGAATCATGTAAGATGTTTCGAATTGTAACATCCTTTTGAAAACAACATTTCTACTACCTGATGCAATGCAACAAAGCTAGATTGCTTCAATACTGAGTCGACAAAGCATTAAAAAAAGAAAGTGCTCCCGTTACAAGCACCGGAGATGTCAATATACATCTGTAAGTGATGTCATTAATGATTGTAATAACAGGAATATTCTTGTTTTGTTGAGTCTCTCACTTGCAATGACAGACTTATATATGGTAAAGTCGGCATGAAACAGAAGGCGCGACTGCTTTTCTTCCCTATTGTGATGTATATCTCTTCCCGAACAAGAATAAATGTAGCGCGGGATTTGTTTTGCCCATGTGGAATTGAATGAATGGTCGTGGTCTGCTATTGGTGGTTTACATGTGATTGACAGGCTGCCCCGCCCTCGCGCCAGTAAACATATCAACAGAGAAAAGAGATGCTGCAAGGATAAAATGTGCAAGGATAAATAATTTATGTTAAATGGGATGTGTAATGTTATTGATATAGTAAATATTAATTATTATTAATTATGTTTTATGCATTTTAAAATATTCTAAAATAGTTAAGGCAGATTTTTATAATATAATATAATATAACAACATAAAATATTTTTTTCTGATATATTTTTGTCTATTTATTTTATTGGCTTCTAAATTTTGACATTTCACTAAAACAATAGCCGATATATTTTAAGGTTACTTTCTGAAGTTACTGTAAAACTATAGTTTCGTCGCTTGCTGTAACAGCTTGTTAATGATAAAGCGAGCGTTCTTGCGTTGTGATTGTCGTGTAGATGTACTGTTCCCCCGTCGTCCACACACTCTGTAGAGCTGCTCAGTGACTTAAACATGATGCCAGAGTTGATAAAAACACGGAAGCGATTGAATAATAGTGTATTAACAGTGAACGTGTATGATGAACGCTCGGCGGGAGGTGATGAAGGTGGTCATGTGACGCGGCTCTCGTGAAGGTGCGGGGTAAAGGTGGCACTCAGACAGAAGAGCGCAGGACTTCATACACCTCTCTCCTACCGAGTTCAATAAAAGAAACAAAAATAATGTCTATTAGCCGGAAAAACTGGTCTGCTTTGTCAACGTAAGTAGATTTAAATATACATTTAGCTTTATTTTGTTTGGTCTGGTTAATGGTTTTGCGGTTTCTGACAGGTTGCAGAAGCAGGTGTGTGTTCATAGGCTACTATGGAAATTTAATTTACAACTATCAGAACTACCACTGTGATGCAATTGTTTACTAGGTTTTTTTTCATTTTTAAGAATAAAAATATACTGAAATATCAACCAAAACTTAGTATTTGTAACTTGTAAAACAAGAAACACAAGGAGTTTCCTTTTCCAGAAATACAGCACCCATGGCATCACTTCCAATGAAATATTGACATTTCCAATAATCTTGATATGTTGCAAGTCATGTGTATGTTGGATGACATCTTTATGACTAAAATAAAAACGTAAAAAGTAATTTAGTCTGGGCTGGACACGCAGTTGAAGTTTGTGATGGAGGTTGTGATTATTTTGACAGTTAGTGTAATGCACTCATATGGAAAATAATGCCATGCTTTCAGACTCAAGGCAGTGAGTATCTTTTAACCAAAACAGAGCTTGAAAAACCTGTTATTGCACAATGAAACACTGTTTTCAAACTGAAATACAATAGTCCACCTCTGGGATATATCATCGAGACCTTTGATCGTAATGCATCTTCTCATACATTCATACAGACTGATGGGATGAATTTCAGTAGTCAGTAGCTCAGAAAGTCATCGCCATTTCTTTCAGTTTGCCTGAGAGTTCGCTTGTCTGTCTATTATCAGCATCAATGGTCACAGAAAAGTGGAATGTCAAAAATCATGTATGTTTATATATGTAGGGAAAGTCTAGTGTTGTAATATAATAATTCTATGTTAAATATCAATGCATTTGAAACATGTGCTGTGTTTGATCTTCAGGCTGGCTCGACAGTGGACGATGGAGGATGAGGAAGAGGTGGAGAGAGAGAAGAGGAGGAAGACCAGGGAGTCTACAGAAGACACGGATGAAAGTCCCACTGAAGAGACCAAACCACAAACCAGTAGGTGCGAGAACAATAAAAACGACAAAAACTGCACCACAAGCACAACTTTAGGCAACTTTAATGGTCTATTTATGCTTTCTACTTCAACTTGAACTGTAATCAGCTTTAAATTGATAAGACTCAGATATATATCGAACTAAATGCAAATTTTATGTTAAATATTTGCATGGAGCAATTGACCTCACAGAACATAAGGATGAACGCTTTAGAAAAGTTTAGATAAAGGTTTATGGTATCATAAAAGTGAACATGAATAGAATCTACATGTAATGTTGTAATTTGGTCTCATAATGCCATACATGAACACTGCCCATGTTTATGAAGAAAAGAGTCTTGTCTGAGAAACAAGTTTACAAGTACAGTTTAATCTCATGTACCAGAATGTCTCCCAGTGGCTTAAAAGGGTGATTAATCTATCAAAGTACAAAGACAATGGAATTCTGACCCCCAAAGAGGGGAACAGGAAGGATTGTATGGAAAAAAGATCATGAAAATGTAATAGTGCTGTCTCCTCTGTCTAAAAAAAGTCTGCATCCCCTTGTGAAAGAGACATATTATGCCCCTTTTCACAAGATGTAATATAAGTCTCTGGTGTCCCCAGAATGTGTCCTCACAGATCATTTATTATAGCTTGCCAAATTTGCCCCTATTTGGGTGTATACAAAAACACGCAGTTTTTTGTGTGTGTCCCTTTAAATGCAAATGAGCTGCTGCTCCCGGCCCCCTTTCCAGAAGAGGACAGAGCTTTAACAGCTCGCGCTTCGGTTGCTCAACAACAACAAAGCTGGAGAATCTCTCGCAGCCAAAATGATGATTGTCAGTAATGTGTTCAGCCTTACATTGTTCAAACCGGAGTCTGACACTGATGGAGAAACTCAGACAGAAGTTACAACTTTTAGAATGAAACTGGACGTTTCTGAACGGTTAGCGGATAAATTTATGTAGTTGCTGTGGAGTTGATTCAACTCATCGTCTAGCATGTGCCGTCATGCAAAAACCCGTATGGACACCCACTATACATAACGTGCCTGTTGCCAGACAGAGTCATACACACCAAGCTAACGTTTATGATTGCTATCAAATGCTGTTAATAGTCTAACATTTTTTCCAAAATATCACTCGGACAGAAACGCTCCTTTTTTAGCAATCGAGCTTGCCAGGGTCAACTTGCAGACTATCCGACGACAGAACAGTTAGCATGCTTTGCTCAAACTTTTGCCATGGCCTTAGAACTGGTACACCATTTTGGCTTGCGAAAACAAAATGGCGGCGCCGTGGGTGGAAACGTGCAGATTAAGGGGCGGTAATATTATAATAAGATCCCCTTCCTACATCACTAGGGGAGCGAAATCTGAGTGGTTTGTTTTTTCACATGCTTGCAGAGAAAGGCTTACCAAAACAAAGTTGGGTTGTCCTTTTTCACGTTTTCTGGGTTGGTAGATGCACCGGTGACCTGATTATAGCACGTAAACACAGAAAAAGTCAGATTTTCATGATATGTCCCCTTAAACCTAGTATGAATGCATGAAAATAAATTTGAAAAAGCCAACATAACATTATATAAACACACGCTAATATAATGTTTCCAGTGTCAGCGAGCCTGCTGATGATGGCGACAGTGGCGACTCCGGTGGCGGTCTGGCCCAGCTGCAGATGGACTTTGTGGAGATGTTGCGAGTTCGTGATGAACGCCGGAGGATGAGGCATGTTGAAACGCTGAGGAAGAATAAAAATGAAGAGGAGGGGGGCAGCCTGGATGCCGAGCCCCATGTGGAGCTGCTGGGGGAAGAGCAGGACGAGAAACTCCACAAGAGCATTCAGCACTTTGTGGAGACCCTCATGTCACCAGAATCTCCCACCAACTCCAGAGACACAGAGACAGAAGAGAAGGTAGGAAAACATGGGTTCTCAGTGTAGTTCCTTTACAGTCATGTGATGCTTTTAGAGGATGTTCAGCTTTGGAACAGAACACTGTTCCAAAACCTATTGAGCTGCCTACTTGGACAGCATTTTAAGGCAGCTTCATACTATGATAGATCAGTATATCATCATCAACCAATAGCTGTGCCCACTTGGCTCATGGACACTAGAAGTGATTCTCAACCTGTTTGATTCTAAGGTCCCCCACTGTCGACAACAATATTGGAAAGCCAGAGACTGCTAGTTTCTGTGAATTAAACTTCATAATTCCAGACATTTTAAGAGCTGGATGTTCTTCAAGGTTCCCACTGTTTTAAACCAATGAATTTACATTACTTTTTTAGTTGAGCATGATTTACTGGATATGGATTTTTAAAAATATTTTAAAAACTTTTTTTTTTCTGCTCCCAAAGAATTTTAAAGGATTAGTCCACTTTCAAATAAAATGTTCCTGATAATTTACTCACCCCCATGTCATCCAAGATGTTCATGTCTTTCTTTCTTCAGTTGAAAAGAAATTAAGGTTTTTGATGAAAACATTCCAGGATTATTCTCCTTATAGTGGACTTCAATGGCCTCCAAACGGTCAAAATGACAGTTTCAGTGCAGCTTCAAAGGGCTTTAAATGATACCAGACGAGGAATAAGATTCAAGATTCAAGAGTTTTATTTGTCACATGCACAATTATATAGAGCATATATAACCAGCAGTGAAATGAGAGTCAGGTCCGCTCCATGGACAGTGCAATTATTAAAGAATACAACACAGNACAGCATAAGCTGTTTGAAGAATACGGAAAACGGAAGCACGTGCGATCATTTGTGTTTATAAAGCATATACAGTTGTATTTTTTTCGAAAATGACCAATCGTTTCGCTAGATAAGACCCTTATTCCTCGTCTGGTATCGGTTAAAGCCCTTTGAGGCTGCACTGAAACTGTAATTTTGACCTTCAACCGTTTGGAGGCCATTGAAGTCCACTATAAGAATAATCCCGGAATGTTTTCATCAAAAACCTTCATTTCTTTTCGACTGAAGAAAGAAAGACATGAACATTTTGGATGACATGGGGGTGAGTAAATTATCAGGAAAATTTTATTTGAAAGTGAACTAATCTTTTAAAAACCTTTCAACCACAAGCGGTCTTAGTCAGGCAAAGAAAACAGCAAATATCATCATCAAAATGTTGACCGCTTGTGGTCAAAATATTGCAATTTAGCAGAAATAGCAGTGTGCCGGTTCTTTCGCATTTCATCTAAGTTTTCTTTTGATCTAGCACCTGCTGAAGTGAAGTTTGGATGTACTTTGAATTCACAAAAAAATCTAATAAAAAATATATATATATATATTTTAGAAAATAAGGTCTAGGATTATACTTTTCCAGGTCTAGAATTCACACTTCTGAAGTGAAATCACACTACTAAAGTTATTCTACCTTCCATGATGGTAGGAACCCTGCTTCTTCAAAGAAACAAAACAAACAAAAAATAGTTGTTAAGGGGGTGAGTCAAAATACGATTTTTTTTAAAAGTTGCCAGTCAGCGCCAACATTTTTTATAATTTTCACAAAATTTTCATGGCCCCTAATAATATTTTGTTGTATAAATATCTGAACATGCAATATATCAAAAGAAAGAACAAAGGCTCTGCTTAAAAAAAAGAGCTTCATGAATTCTTTTTTTATCAAAACTTGAATGTGGATAAGTTTCATAAAAAAGCAACATTTTGAACAAAAAGCTGAGAAAATCAAATTTTTTGTCAAAGAATCGGATCGGATTCAGAACGATAATCAAAATAGATGGTCCATCAACACCCTCAAAGCTTCACAGTCCTGTACCTCTTTCTCAGTCGATATTTCATTCAGTAACATTAGGCAGTTTTGATTTATATGCTGTTGAATGTTTGAAGATCGTGTTAGCTTACATGTGTGTAAGCAATGCTTCTGTTTTTGTTTCTGCTTCTTTTTGGATCTGATGATGCTGTACTCTTTCAGAAGATGTGAAATAGTGCCCCCTTCTGTATAACAGTGAAAAACATGGATTGCCGGAAGATTCCGTCAATGGCAGAGAAAGAGTTAAAGGATTAGTTCACCCAAAAATTAAAATTCTGTCATTAATTACTCACCTTCATGTCGTTCCAAACCCTTAAGGTAACCTGTCTGGAGCTTGAAAGTGGTAGTTGCATAGACTGTCAATGGAGTGACAGAAAGCTCTCAGATTGTATCAAATAGATCTTCATTTGTGTTCCGAAGATGAATGAAAGTCATACAGGTTTGGAAGGACATGAGGGTGAGTAATTAATGACAGAATTTTCATTTTTGGGTGAACTAACCCTTTAAGATATTTACAAATCTCTTCACAAGACTCAATTAAACCACTCAATGAATTATTTTTACAACGCCTTTATGACCTTTTTGGATCTTCCAACTTTTGGTTACCTGGACTTTCAATGCAGGGACAAAAAAACTCTCAGGTTTCGTTTAAAATACCTTAATTTGTTTTGAAGATTAACCAAAGTCATACAGGTTTGGAACAACATGAGGGTGAATAAATGATGACAGAACTTTAATATTTGGGTGAACTATCCCTTTAACATCAGACTCTACTGGACTCAACGGCCAGAGAACGTTTTAAATCAACACTTACTGTATGGGGTTGTACTATTGGGCTTGGCACGGTTTGGCATTTTCTTAGTAGAACAAATACTTTGCCATTAGCAGCAATTATGAATAACTTCTTTAAATAAACCAACATAAAGCGTTGTATGCTTTGTTGGCATGGCATATTCTTTGCAAAGGCCGCAACCCGACCTGGGATCTTGTTTTGACAGGGTTATGCATCAGTTCTCAAAGCAGGAGAATATTAATGTTTCAAATGACATTGTAGCATTACCCATTAGGTTCTATATATATAGTAGGCCGGTGGCAATGAAATAGTCATGTTGTATCGAGCTGATGGACGTCAACGTGACAGAAGTGTTTTGTTATGATTGTCATTCACAGAAAAGTTTAAATTAACTTGTTTTGCAATGGATTAATAATAAAATCCCCTCCTCTCTGTTATCCACTCAGAGTCTGTAAGTTGTCACTTCCACACAGTGTAAATCTGACAGGTTTCATCATGTGGCTTGGTGTCAGAGGTCATCCACTGTCTTTGAAGTTGTCTCTCGTTACCACCTGTAGAGTGTGTAATTAATCATCTACTGGATTAACAGAAAGAGCTGCGGGAGGCCCAGTTTCCCTTACACACCTCAAAACATGAGAGAACATGAAGTCATTTGACCCACTTCTGAAGTGTGCTGTCAATTCTGTGAAAGGTTTAAAAACACGAGTTCTCGGCCAGTATCCGGTAATAATATGCACAGCAATGATGAAGGACTATTGAAGTTTCAATTAAAAGGGGTTCCTTTTAATGAAATCTCAGTCTTTCACTGAGAATTAGGAATCCTAGCTTGAATTAAAATCTTCTTATGTTAGTATGAAGCAATGTTAGCAGCATCTACACAAAACAGCCATGTCAGCAGTATGTCAACTAATAGTTGTAAAGATTTCAGTGATCTCAATTGTCAAATGCGCTTGAATTTAAATTCAAACCAAGGATTTCCTAGAGAAACTAAGAGATGTTCTCAGAAATTGGTTGTCTATTAACTTCACATTTCAAATTTAAGGTTGACGGCATGTCTAAAAGCTTCTTTCACAGTACACAAATAGATGGTTACCAGAAAATTATAAAGCCGCACAACTGTTTTCACCATTGATAATAATAATAAATGCTACTTGAGCAGCAAATCAGCATATTAGAATGATTTCTGAAGGATCATGTGACACTGAAGATTGGAGTAAAGATGCAGAAAATTCAGCTTTGATCACAGGAATACATTAGATTTTAAAATATATTACAATAGGAAACAATTATTTTGAATTGTAATGATATTTCACGATATTACTGCTTTGACTGATTTTTTGGTGAGCAGAAGAGACTTTCAAAAACATTAAAAAAAATCTTACCAATATTACCCCACACTTTTTGAACAGCTGTAAATGTACTGTAAAAGTGGTTTATATATCAAACAACCTTAATAATGCTCATGTTTGCATAATCCAATCAATAAACTGTACAACTGTACAAACAAAGGTTACTTAATATTTTCTGTTTTTATGTGGAATTTGATGGATGCAAACCAAAAGATAAGATCACATTGATGACACAAATGGCAACCAGTGCAAAAACAACTTCATGTTACATAACAGCCGAGTTAAAAACAAACACCTGGCAACATGTGTAAGATTGCACATAAGTTATAAACTTGCCAAATGAGGCAAATCATGTGATGCAGCACAATAACTGCAAACTAAAGTTTGTGTACCTAATACAAATTCTTCTTCATCTTGACACATTCCCAACACAAAGCAATCCTGCACACATCTATCATGGTATAGCGACACAATATTAACACAATTCAACCATCGTATCATACTGCCCACTCATTTTCAGTGGCATTCAACTCAATGGATTTTTTTGTCTTTTTGTAGCAAGAAAATGGAGACACCAACCAAGATTCAACATCATCAAACTCAAAAGCATCCCGGAAGTTTGTGAGGTACTTACATTCCTATTATACATATTTGAATTGAGTGAGATGTTGGTTGGACTCAGCTCTTTTATCATTTCTGTCAGAAATTGATCTGTTTGTAGTTCTGCTGATAATGAAAGCACTGCTCAAATTATCATACTGTTGTTCTCTTTGATCAGCTCTCTCTCCATCTCCTTTGATAAGAGTCCCTCTTCACCCCCAGCAACCAGCAGACTAGTTTCTCCTCTGAGCCCCAGGTCTCCGCCCCCTCAGTCTCCAGGGGCGGAGCCTCAGCACAGCCCCGCCCACTCCGGCTCTATGAGCCCCACATCGAATGGAGACACAGCGGTGAGACAGACACAGGTTCCCACAAAGAGAACAGCTGTTTTGTTTACAGGATAGCTTCCCTACAATAAGTACTATGATGATACAATGGTACAATGATGGTCATACCATGATACCAATGGCATTTATGTGGATCTTCAAAGAATAGCATAGTATTACCATAGTACATCTGAAGTAGAATGATATTAGGGCTCCCTCTAGAGGAACGCTGAAGTTATGACATTTACTGTAATAGTTGTAAGGCCAACAGAAGCAGGAGACTTTCACAAATATGATATGATATGAATGTTCAAGGGGATCAACGAGGCAACATACTCACCCTTGTGAAAAGAAGTGCACTTTATTGTACTGAATGTGCACTTATAGTGTATCTCAAATTTTAAATGTATATAAAAAAAAAAAAACTGAACTTGCAGATATAATATTAATGAAAGGCAACTTAAATGCATTTAAAGAGAGTGCTCTTTCATGACTTAGGTATACTTTTAAAAAGTGCACTTTGTAATTGTCAAATTGATATTTTTAGTTTAAGAACATTTTAAATCATTGTTTTAATAATCTTTAAAGAAGCACACTTATTTTGATGTGTTGAACATACTAAAACACAGGTAAAGTACTTGATTATAATTTTAACTGTAGTGTGTTATTCAATATTACATTTAAAGTAAATATATTTTAATTTCAACTTTATTACAAATGTGCAACTACAAATATATTTAAATATGACATTAACATATATTTTAGAAGAACAATAGAACACAATAGAAGTAATTATGAAATTACATATGAAGATGTACAGTGCACTGTAAAAAACAAAAAACAAAAAAAACAAAACAAAGGATCGTTCCCAGGTGAAAAGTACACTTCTATAATGTACTTAAAGTACTCTATTTCCGTGCACTAATTTTGTACTTAATATGCTAAAAATTCTTCTTTAGTACTACTTAAGATCATCTTAAGAACATCTAAGTGTACTCAACTGTGCTATTTTGAGACACCATGAAATATGAACTAAAATGTGCTTTTAATATACTCTGTATTTAAAAAAAGATGTATTTAGATGCTACTAATAGTACATTTGAACCCATAGTGTACTACAAGTGGTAACTAAATATATATATATTTTAAATACAGAGATAGTATATTAAAAGCACATTTTAGTTCATATTTCATGGTGTCTCAAAATAGCACAGTTGAGTACACTTAGATGTTTTTAAGATTATCTTAAGAAGTACTAAAGAAGAATTTTTAGTATATTAAGTACAAAATTAGTGCGCAAAAATAGAGCACTTTAAGGTAACTTTAGAAGTGTACTTTTTTTCACCTGGGTTGGTTTAAAAAAGTAAGTTACCTGGTTGCCTTAATATTTTGAGTGCATTGAAATTAAAAATTTGAGTTAATACAACGAAGGCGATTGATTTAATCAACGGAAACTCAAAATATTATGTTATCTGAACCACATTACAAACAAATCATGAAAATATTTCATACAGTGTGGGTCAAAAAGCACTCTTAAGTAATAATTGAATTTAATATAAATTTAAAATATAATAAATTCTCCTTTAATTGTAAATAACACGTAAATTAAGTGTCTGTAAACATTAAGTATGTTCTTTTAAAGTATATTATTTCTGTAATAAGAGCTCTTTTTAAAAGTTATGTTCAGACATATCCCTCCCTATTCTTAACGTCTGAAACTTGCACTTCTTGTGTCTATTTGCCTCTTCATGATGAATCGCTTGTTGTTTTCCTCAAGTTGCTATAAATGCGTCTGCAAAATGAATAAATGTAAATGTACTTCTTTTTCACAAGGGCACTGAGTTGTCATTCCTCTTGTCTCCTTAATCCCATTTTGTAAACAGACTTCTGTAATTTACAGAGGTTACAACCACATTCTACAACTGAATTAATTCCAGAATAATTTGGATGACTGGATAATTTGGAAAACACCATGCATTCTCTTATTATTACTCTTTCTGCCTTATTTTGTTTGCATGTATGCACAGAGACACGAAAATGGGTCACCGAGCAATTTCGAACCAGCTGCGAAACCTGCGTTCACACGGCAGAGCTCCAGAACGGTGTCCTTCAGGGTAAAGCTCTCATTTTACTATATAAATACATCAGAGCTAATTAAACGTGAGAGTCAATATATTACATAAGACAGTGTCAACATTTGAATATGGACAGGACAGCAAGCATGTCAAATTTTCTTGTGTCAATAATAACCTTCAATTCTGCGTCATACTTAAATACAGCGAGGACATTCATACGCCTCCTTTTCATTATTTATGCAATGTGCTGTGAGGACTCATTTGTTAAATATTTGACTGACTCAACATAGAGCAGACGGGACTGTACTGCTTTGTGCCTCACTGTCATAATCTGTTTCAGATGATGAAGAAGAAGGAGGAAGAAAACATGCCGTTACAGAGAAGGTACTGATCATCACACACACACACACAGAGAGAGAGAGAGATTGAGATGTGCATGTGACTTTAACTTTTTTTTTTAAAGTATTTTCCTTGCACTTGTAGTGAACAGTATCTCAAATTTTAACGGTATATTTAAAAAAAACTTTACTTGCAGATAATATATAGTGTATTATCTGCAAGAAAAGTTTTTTTTAAATATACTGTTAAAATTTGAGATACTGTATATTAATGAAATAAAAGGTAACTTATATGACTATTTTTCTTAACACTTATAAGTATACTTATAAAAAGTACACTTTGTAATAATGTCAAAGAAAATATATTTTAATATTAAACTGCAACTTAATCATTACAAATGAATTATTACAAATATGTTTAAAAACATGATATTCAAGTTTCAAAATAAATGTCATTAATGTATATTTTAAATTCTTGTCAGTACATTCAGCAGTAACTTTAACCATAATTCAAAGACAATATAATTATGAATTTATAAAGATATAAACATATACAACCCTCTAAAATTCAGCTAAGTGCATTTAACATACATTGTAAATATAATACATTTTCATTTAATTGCAATATACATACAATTAAATTTCCACAACTTTACATTTCATTTGCATTTAATTATGTAATTTTTCATAATAAGAAAACTTTTTAAAAGTATGCTAAAATTAACTTTTTTTTCAAAGGGTATTGCTACAATTTTTAAGCAACTGACCAGAATACAAATTTGTACCATGATTTACACAGTAAAAAAAAAAAGAAACATTAGTTTTTTATCATTTTTTTGAGAGACACATGCATGCTCCTATTGTTTATATGCAACAAACTAGGTAATGTAATGGTATGAAGATTTACTTTGACCAAACAAATATATAAATGTACAGATGTTGGTACAAAAAGCTTAATTTTCATCAAACTGTCACCTTAGGCAATTACAGTAGGTTTTGGATGAAATACATGGATGTCACGTTCCACTTCACAAGTTTCTGTTTATATTTGGAGAAGATGCTAACTCATTATATACATGTAGGTTAAATGCCATGCAGAACGTGAAAGAGTGATTGACTGAGTGATTGAATTCATGCATTAAAAACAATGAAAACCGGTGATGGTTAAGCATTGATACAGGTTACAAGTTAGTATGTGAGGCATTTACACATCTTACTTAGTGTTTGTAGTTTCCAAAATGGCAAGAAAGAACTAAATCTCTATTGAAAAACGCCATTCTTTAATTCTCTTGAGAAATGAAGGCCATTCTTTGTGAGCTATGAGGAATGGCCTGTCACTCGGCCTAAATCCTGTTGAACTGCTCTGGGATGAACTGGATTGCAAAGTCAAAAAGAAATATCCAACTAGCTTTGGCAAGTTTTACAAGAAGCATGGCAAAGTATTAGGAAAACGAACTGTCCGGATGCCAAGAGTGTGTAAAGCTGTTATAGCTGCTAAGGGGGGATTTTTTATTGAAAATATAGTTTAACTGTTATTACGTTTTGTTTGGTCAAAGTACACCTTCATACTGTTAAGTTACCTAGTTTGTTGCATATAAACAACAGGAACATGCATGTGTTTCTCAGTTTTTTTCCAAACTTTTGACAGACACTGTGTATTAAATGTAATTTGCTGAACTTTACATCTTTATTACTGTATTACTGCATTTTATGTTCAAGTAATGACTTTCAGAAAATATGTTTACTTTCTGAACATGGTAGCTTTTTAAAATAAGTTCTATATGTTAACATTTGGGTAACACTATATTTTAGGGTCCTATTCTCACTGTTAACTATAGTTGTTAATTAGTATGCATATAGGATATTGACTGTTTCTTAGTACTTATAAAGCACATATTAATGCCTTATTCTGCATGACAATATTCTACATCGCTTAATCCTACCCAATACCTAAACTAAACAACTACCTTACTAACTAGTAATAAGCAGTAATTAGGAGTTTATTGAGGCAAAAGTCATAGTTACTAGTTAGTGAGAATTGGACCCTAAACTAAAGTGTGACCAACATTGGTTCATGCTGATTAGACATTATAAAGTAGGACAGCATCTTATGTTTTGCATAATTTATTAATGTTGAAGTTTGCAGACAACAGGCCCTATCATACACTAGGTGCAGTGTGATGCCGCAGGCGCGACGCAAGTGTTTTTTGCTATTTTCAGCTTGACGCAGTTATCATTTTCACATCCAGCGCCCACGTTGTTTAAACAGAAAATGCACAATCTGTTCACCCATGGGCGTGCTGGTAGTTCAGGCGCATTGTTGGCATGTTGCTATTTTGAGGCAACTGAAATAGACTGCACCATTGACCAAGAAAAATCTGGTGTAAAGTCAATGACGAAGTATTTTTTATTTTGTTATATAAAAGGTGCTTTAGTAATATGCGCCTATAGGCAGGTTAACAACGCACGTACACTCTACTTGTTACACACACAGGGACGCGCAACTGCACGCAAACATGCCAAATATTAAAAATAAAAGAATTCCTTTCTGGAGAATCGTTCAGTCTTTCCGCTTGCAAATTCCTCCATGTAAATAGCGAATCCACCATGATGCGAGCGCAACTGGCTTTTAAAGGGAATGAGAGATGAGACTCTGATTGGTTTATTGCACGCTATGCCCAAAACACACCCATGACTCATTAAGAGACTAGGTACAACCCTTTTAGACCATGCGCCTGGTGCAACAACCATTTATTCCGTCGTCAAACTAGCAAAAGAGGATTCAGACATGACCTAAGTGCACCTGTGCCGTGCACTTCAGACCATGCCCTTAGATTGTTAAAATAGGGCTAATATATTAACCAATGCAAACATGTACAATGTGTATTAAAATGTATTAGTATATGTATAAATAAACATTAAAAGATATGAATAAATGTTGTAGACTTGTTGCTCATTGTTTTTTTTTCTTACATAATGACATTGCTTATTTCAAGACTTACTGTATATACAGTAATTAGGCTGCAAAAAATCTGCACTGACTTCTATTAACATCCAAACTGATCCACAGTGCCAGTGTGCGGATATCAGCGAAGACCTTTGAATCCAATAAGGTAAAGCTATCAAAGACAGATTTACTGTAAAGCTACAGTATATAGTCACAAAAACACCACTTCAGTCCAGACTCAATCCCATATTGATGAACTCACAAGCTTATTCTGGATGTTCTGGCCTACAGAACTCCAACCAGGAGGAGGAACAGCAGACCCCGTTTCAGAGAAAGTGAGTGTGTCTGTGTTACTGCATTTATAGTGAGCTATTAATCTCTGTTTTAGCAGCAGTAAAATGAGGGTGTGTTGAATTAAATGTTGTCTGTGTGGTTTCAAAAGCTCCCGACAAAGATTATCATCTCGCTCCATTCAGGAGAAGATGGAACGACTGGCTCAAGCCTCACAGGTCTGAATCTCATCACAGACTCATCTGAAATTACAAAAAAGTTGCAACTTTTCCACACTTTGTCCCATTTTTAAGTTTTTTAAAGAATGCGAATTGTACAATTTTTTTTGTTGTTGTTGTTGCGAGAACTATTAGATGTTTTTGATGAACATTGATAGCATGAAAAGTTGCTATTTTAAATGTATCAAATGTCTTAAAATTTGATCGATTAACCTATTTATCCATTTAATTTATTTCAAAAAATCACAGGGTTTTTAACTGTATCTATGTCCAAAATGTTGCTAATTTGGTTGCAATTAATAAATACATGGGGAAAAAGAGCTAATATAATATTAAGTTGAAATAAAATTTATAATAAAATGTTAAGCACATCATTTCATTGACCAGTTGTTGAAAAAGTTTCAGGCCCTTTTTGTGAACAGTGTCAGGTATTGATGAATGTATAAGGAATGGATTTTGTTGTTCTTTCCAACTTTCAGAAATGGGAAGTATCCAAATCCCCAGCAGTTCTTAAGACTGTGTTTTTAGCGGATGAGGTGTCAAGGAAGAGGGAGCTGTTTGAGAAAGAACAGGAGGGATCAGAGAAAAGCCATGTGTTCTCCAAACAGGTGATGACCATTTTAGTGTCAGGAAAAAAAGCTTTATTTTATAGACTTATTTAAGCTCATCTTAACGGATCATTAAATCATTTGTTAATGTTATTAACTTTGTTTCAGGAATTTCGCACTTTTTCTTCAGGAATCTCTGATCGAATTAATCGCTGGGTTCAGAAGAAAACATTTACCGTGTCATCATCTCATAGTCCTTCGGTAACTGCTGCATTATGTAGGAGAAATGTGCTTAAATTTTGTTTAAGCTGAACAGCTTTACAAGATTAATTAAGATTAAGTCTCTTATGCTTACCACAGCTGCATTTATTGGATCAAAAATACAGTAAAAAACAGTAATGTTAAGAAATATATTATTACAATTTAGAATAACTGTTTTCTATTTGAGTATATTTTAAAATGTAATTTATTCCTGTGATCAAATCTGAATTTTCAGCATCATTACTCCAGTCTTCAGAGTCACATGATCCTTCCCTTTATTAGGCACACCTGTTCAACTGCTCGTTACATCAAATATCTAATCAGCCAATCACATGGCAGCAACTCAATACGTTTAGGCATGTAGACAATCTGCTGAAGTTCAAACTGAGCATCAGAATTGGAAAGAAAGTAGGGGTGGGAATCTTTTTGTACCTCACGATTCGATTCAAATCAATTCTTAGGGTCATGATTTGATTAAAAATCGATTCTAGATTTTAAATCAAATCTGATTCGATATATGCATAGATTTGATTCTACTGTTTTGTGTTACTTACTTATTTGAATGCAGTGGACAGCTTTATAGAAAAAAAAAATTTAAAACATTAAAAATAGGAACAAAGAAGCAAATTACAAACAATAGGACAAATTCAATAGAAAAAAATATACAAATTAAATAAACTTGTTCAGGTACAGTAGCCTAGGTTTATTTAACATATAGTAAGAAATACTACAGAATTTGAAAGATCAAATGTAAAAATAAAACACTGAATAGTCTTCATAAAAATTGATTCAGTGAGTGATTTTTAATATTAACATTAATGAAACAGATGGCAACAGTTTATGAGGCTGCTGTCCCTTTAGGAATGAATGCATGGATCTAATATACTGTTACACATCCGCTTTTCTTCAACTGTTGACATTTGCGAAGGACATAACAGACTGTGTTTACGTGTAAATTCCGCATGATGTGCATTGTGTCATAATTGTGTGTGTATTTGACCATGCAAGTGCAATAAGCTGTGAAAGAGAACTGAATTCGAGATCACTTGCATCTGAGAAGTGCCGCTGGTGCTCGCGCTTCGTCTGTATGTCCGTCAGTGCGAGCATTGAGTCATTTTTCGCGGCTTTTTTGTGATTAGTAACACTCTAATGTGTCAATAACTTTAAGTAGTACTGTGAATTTATAGTGTAAAACTTTAGAAAATTGATTTTTGAAATTTGTGAATCAGTAGAAGATAGAATCGCAATTCATATGTGAACCAATTTTTCCCCCCACCCCTAGAGGAAAGGTGATTTAGGTGACTTTGAATGTGGCGTGATTGTTGATGTGAGATGGGATGGTCTGAGTATTTCAGAAACTGCTGATCTACTCAGATTTTCACTCACAACCATCTCTAGGGTTTACAGAGAATGGTCCGAAAAAGAGAAACTATCCAGTGAGCGCCAGTTCTGTGGGAGAAAATGCCTTGTTGACGCCAGAGGTCAGAGGAGAATGACCAGACTTGTTCAGCTGATAGAAAGACAACAGTAACTCAAATAAGCACTCGTTACAGTGGAGGTCTGCAGAAGAGCATCTCTGAACGCATAACACGTCTAACCTTAAAGCAGATGAGCTCCAGCAGCAGAAGACACACCGGTGCCACTCCTGTCAGCTGAGAACATCAAACTGAGACTACAAATCACACGGGTCACCAACTAAACTAACTGGACAATAGACGATTGGAAATGTGTTGAGTCTGGATTTCTGCTGTGACATTCAGATGGAGGATCAGAATTTGGCATAAATCTCATGAATGTAGATCCATCCTGTCTTGTATCAACGGTTCATGCTGCTGCTGGTGTAATGGTGTGGAGGATATTTTTTTCTTGGCACACTTTGAGCCCCTTAGTACCAACTGAGCATCATTTAAACACCACAGCCTACATGAGTATTGTTGCTGACCATGTCCATCCCTTTATGACCACAGTGTATCATCTTCTGATCTACTTCCAGCAGGATAACACACCGTCACAAAGCTCAAATCATCTTAAATTGGTTTCTTGAACATGACAATGAGTTCACTAAACTCAAATGACCTCCACAGTCACCAGATCTCAATCCAATAGAGCAGCTTTGGGATGTGCTGGAACGGGAGATTCACATCATGAATGTGCAGCTGACAAATCTGCAGCAACTGCGTGATGCTGTCATGATAATATGAACCAAAACCTTTGAGGAATGTTTCCAGCACCTTGTTGAATCTATGCAATGAACAATTAAGGCAGTTTTGAAGGCAAAAGGGGGATCATGAAAAGGTTCACACAATGCATATATATATATAAGTGTAACGGAGCAGGACTCAGGGTAGGATCCATATGCAAGCTTTTATTAAAGCAGAGTTCGTAGTCAAACAGGCAAGGGTCAAACAGTGGCAAACAGGTACAGCAGGGACAAGGCAGAATCGTGGTCGTGGAACAGGCAGTAGAATCAGGGCAGGCAGATGTCAATCACAAAACCAGGAAACAATAAACAGTCCAAAGGCAGGCAGCAGACTAGATCAAAACAGGCAGACAGACAAGATAAATTACGCTCAGAAATGCTACCGGAGTAAACAAGACCTCGCAATGTGTGTGAGAATGTGACTAGCTTATATAGTCCAGGTAATGCGTGGCAGCTGGGTGTGGTGATTATTGTTTGCTGATTGGTGGAGTGAGTGCAGGTGATTGGCAGGGAGGATTATGGGAAGTGTAGTCCAGGAATGACTGGAACTGTGACAATTAGGGCTGTCAAACAATTAATCACGATTAATTGCATACAAAATAAAAGTTTGAGTTTGCCTAATATATGTGGGTGTACTGTGTGTAAACACATTCATGTATATATTTGAGAAATATTTACAAGTATATTATTTATTTATATTTTTATATAATTTATATATAAATAAAATTTTTTTTGAACAGAACATATTTTTCTTAAATATATACATTAATTTGTGTGTATTTATATATACATATTAATTACACACACTACTTACACATATATTATGCAAACTCAAACTTTATTTTGTATGTGATTAATCATATATATATATATATATACATACACACCGATCAGGCATAACAGACAGGTGACACTTGCAGGTGAAGTGAATAACACTGATTATCTCTTCATCGCGGCACCTGTAAGTGGGTGGAATATATTAGGCAGCAAGTGAACATTTTGTCCTCAAAGTTGATGTGTTAGAAGCAGGAAAAATATGCAAGAGATTTGAGTGAGTTTGACAAGGACCAAATTGTGATGGTTAAACGACCATCAGAGCATCTCCAAAACTGCAGCTCTTGTGGGGTGTTCCTGGTCTGCAGTGGTCAGTATCTATCAAAAGTGGTCCAAGGAAGAAACAGTGGTGAACCGGCAACAGGGTCATGGGCAGCCAAGGCTCATTGATGCACGTGGGGAGCGAAGGCTGGTCTGTGTGGTCCGATCCAACAGACGAGCTACTGCAGCTCAAATTGCTCAAGAAGTTAATGCTGGTTCTGATAGAAATGTATCAGAATACACAGTGCATCGCAGTTTGTTGCATATGGAGCTGCATAGATGCAGGCCAGTCAGGGTCCCAATGCTGACCCCTGTCCACCACCGAAAGCGCCAACAGTGGGCACGTGAGCATTAGAACTGGACCACATAGCAATGGAAGAAGGTGGCCTGGTCTGATGAATCACGTTTTCTTTTATATCACGTGGATGGCCGGGTGCGTGTGCGTCACTTACCTAGGGAACACATGGCACCAGGATGCACTATAGGAAGAAGGCAAGCCAGCGGAGGCAGTGTGATGCTTTGGCAATGTTCTGCTGGAAAACCTTCAGTCCTGCCATCCATGTGGATGTTACTTTGACACGTACCACCTACCTAAGCATTGTTGCAGACCATGTACACCCTTTCATGTAAACGGTATTCCCTGGTGACTGTGGCATCTTTCAGCAGGATAATGCACCCTGCCACATAGCAAAAATGGTTCAGGAATGGTTTGAGTAGCACAACAACGAGTTTGAGGTGTTGACTTGGCCTCCAAATTCCCCAGATCTCAATCCAATCGAGCATCTGTGGGATGTGCATAACAAACGATCCATGGAGGCTCCATCTCGCAACTTACAGGACTTAAAGGATTTGCTGCTAACATCTTGGTGCCAGATACCAAAGCACACCTCCAGGGGTCTAGTGGAGTCCATGCTTCGACGGGTCAGGGCTGTTTTGGCAGCAAAAGTGGGACCAACACAATATTAGGAAGGTGGTCATAATGTTATGGCTGATCAGTGTATATATATATATATATATATATACTGATCTTTTTTTCTTTTTCTTTTTTTTTCTATGATTTATGATACCCTGGAAGGTTCCTTTCTACACTAGTTCACTGAACACTGCTCTTCTCCAGGCTTTGGCTTGGTGGCAGTATTACACTTTGCACTGAGCCAATTTGGTTCCCTCATTTGACCTTGTTAGTCATCACACAAATATATGTCATGCATCTTATGAATGTGGAGTAATTTGCACCTATTGAATAACAAGTTTGAGCATAATGTATGGCATATCATTATGACGACACAAGGCCTCCACATATCCTCAAATAACCTTTTTCATCATCCAAAAAGATCTATTGTAAACAGTAAGTTCAGGTGAAGAATGTGCTGCGTTTAAAACAGTATAACTAGATTTTTCACAAAGAAAAGAAAAAGAAGCCTATTTTTAGGAACATTAAGAATTATTGCAATTATGTACAGTATAGTCATTAAAATAATGTTGCAAAAATCTTAATAGTCCTAAAACAGGTTTAATTTTTTTATGCAAAATATAATTTTATATTTTTATTTTGAAGTGACTCTCCCAATCAGATTGCAGACTAAGACTATGGCACAGATGGCTTGTTCTGCCACATTGATGTTTCAACTTTTTAATGCTGAAAACTTGACTTGACTGAATAAGTTACAAGCTTAAAATATGGAATACTGAACTGGTTCCTCTCATAACTCACTGATAATATATACTGATATTTTTGTTACTTGTTCTTGCTCAGGATCTGAGACATGTGAACATCTCCATTAAGAAAAGTTTGTTTGAAAGAGGAGAAGATCAGGACCACAAGTGATATTCTCATGGATAAAGGCAAAGTCAGGTGATTGCTTGTCTCTAAATAAACATATGGAAGGGTAATTGTGATCATCACTGTTTTCATTATTATTTTTTTCTGCATTGTATGTTTCATGAGATTAATTTCATAACTTGTCTCTGCAGATTCTGAAGATTTTGAAGGAAGCATGATCGACTCTTTCAGACAGTCAGTACCAAGGATTGTCCCTAAACTCCTTTTCCTTCTGCTTCTTTACGTTGGTTAATTCCTCAGCACTTTTAAGGCATAGTACATTATTTGGGTAAATTCAAGGCTTACATAATCGGTTTTATTGTTGAGAATGTGTGTACTGATGGATTGTGGAATGCAACTACAGTGTCTTTATAGGTAAAACACAGCAATTGAACATCACAAGCTCTATTTCTCAGCAGGAATATGACCATACTGTCTCTTTGTGTTGATGCCAGACATGCCTCTCCCTTTTTTACTTGATGTATGCACTGTCGATAAAGTTATTGGGAGAAACAGTTATAATCTCTGACCCCTGACCTCAGCCATAACTCATAACAGTCCAAGGTACAACTGTAATATCATGAATGTCTGTTTCAATTAACTTCCATGAAATGAGCTTGACGGTTCATGTTTAATGAAGCTAGAAAATCATACGCTGAAGTTGATCTATGCTCTGGCTGCTGTTGTTTCAACTTGCCGGACAATTAAGTCACAATAAGGAAATGTAATTTAATGACTGAATGGCAAAATGTGTCCTATCAAGCCCTTTGCTAACTGACTTCAATTCATTCCAGCTCAACCAAAGCCTGCGTTTCCTTTTCTTTTTTCTTTGGGAAAAACTGAAAGACCTGTCATGTAATTATCTTTTCTGCCCAGAAGGGTTATCTTGTAGATGAATAAAATTTTTATACCAGTGGTTATGCTGTCTTGTGTTTTCAGTAATGACATGCTATAGGAAATATTTGCAATTGAATGATGAATAATAATGCTTAAATGATTCAGGCGTAACGGATGTAGGCCTGTAAGAGCTGTGCGTGTAAACCTCACTCCCCTGATCTCAATAGGCACTGTAGAGACTGCAGTCTTTAGCCTCCTTGTTAAAGTGCCTGACTCTCATGCCGGCAGACCTGGGTTCGAGTCCCGCTTAGAGTGGGCGGTTCAAACAGGAGGGGTTACATTGGTGCCGTGACCCGGATGGGAGGGAGGTTTAGGGGTGTGAGTGTAACGGACATGGCTGGTAAGAGCTGTGCCTGTAAACCTCACTCCCCTGATCTCAATAGGCACTCTAGAGACTGCAGTCTTTAGCCTCCTTGTTAAAGTGCCTGACTCTCATGCCGGCAGACCTGGGTTCGAGTCCCGCTTAGAGTGGGCGGTTCAAACAGGAGGGGTTACATTGGTGCCGTGACCCGGATGGGAGTGAGGTTTAGGGGGGTGAGTGTAACGGACGTAGGCTGGTAAGAGCTGTGCCTGTAAACCTCACTCCCCTGATCTCAATAGGCACTCTAGAGACTGCAGTCTTTAGCCTCCTTGTTAAAGTGCCTGATTCTCATGCCGGCAGACCTGGGTTCGAGTCCCGCTTAGAGTGGGCGGTTCAAACAGGAGGGGTTACATTGGTGCCGTGACCCGGATGGGAGGGAGGTTTAGGGGTGTGAGTGTAACGGACGTAGGCTGGTAAGAGCTGTGCCTGTAAACCTCACTTCCCTGATCTCAATAGGCACTCTAGAGACTGCAGTCTTTAGCCTCCTTGTTAAAGTGCCTGACTCTCATGCCGGCAGACCTGGGTTCGAGTCCCGCTTAGAGTGGGCGGTTCAAACAGGAGGGGTTACATTGGTGCCGTGACCCGGATGGGAGTGAGGTTTAGGGGGGTGAGTGTAACGGACGTAGGCTGGTAAGAGCTGTGCCTGTAAACCTCACTCCCCTGATCTCAATAGGTGTTCTAGAGCAGGGGTTCCCAAACTTTTCAGCCCACGACCCCCAAAATAAGGATGCCAGTGACTCGCGACCCCCACTATCCTCGGAGGTGGTTAAAGTATACAAACGTTGTGCGCAATGGCGCACACGCACTAACGCCTGTTTCACACATACTCTGTTCGCAGTGCGCATTTTTGTTCTGTGCCCATATTAACGGATTTCACACTGCACGCGGATGCGGTCCGGCAGTGCGTTCCAGGAGCGGTACGTCTGCAGCTGTGCAGCAATCATTTACGCGCTGAATTAAAACGACAGCGCACTGTTCACATTAAAATAAACATGTTTTGACGCAAAAAAACTAGTAATTTCACCATAGATGCATATCATTTAAAGTCTCTGTTACACAGTTTACACATGGCTTTTTTGCCTCGGGTAAAGCAAGGAAAATGACACCTTACCAGGCATTTAGGTGAACAAGGAGACATAAACGATAGCACTCGTCTCTTCGTAAAGGTGGAAAAACTAAATTATTTATGACCTGAGGGATTTCTTTTAAAAAGATTTAAAAAGAAAGAAAAGACGTGAGTCGCCTGTTTTTGTCTACTTTAAGTTTTAATTTAAAATGTTTTTGATTTTAACATAAAGCTTACGTTTAAATGTTTTGCCACTTGCGTGAGTAACATAATATATAAATCAAAAGTATTACTTCATATAAATATAAAGTAATGAAATGTTTAAATGTAGTGCGTTTAAACGTGACATCCATGAAATATAGTGTATATACAAAGAGAATCGCAATGCTGACAAGCCATGTTCAGTAACAACTTTTGGATTTGAAATAAAAATAAGTAAATGTCAGTTATGCACTGCAAACGCACCATATGTGAAAGCACAATAGCGCGTGCTGCATATGAACTGCAAAGGCATGACGGTGGTGCTTCTCCGCTCTCCTCCGCTGGCCTCCCTGCATTGTCTTTTTTGGTCGATATTAACCAACGTTTAATTTCGACAAAAATAATATCCAAAGCTTAAAGCCTAAGGAATTACCTACGTGCACATGTCAGAATGTTTAACATGGTGCTGTAAATTGACCTGCTTCAACTGATGCTGTTGCTAATATGTCGTTAATCTGTTGTAATCACCTCAGGAGTCACGGTCGAGGGAAAGGAAAATCGAAAGGTCAATGTTTTTTTGTTTTTTTTTCGTGGTTTTTGATTTTAATTTAACTACTAATTTTAGTGTTTTGTTACAATTATTGATAAAATATGCTATTTCTAATCGTTTAAATCTGGAAATCATCTCACGACCCCTCCCTCGCTGTCTCGCGACCCCCACTTTGGGAACCATTGTTCTAGAGACTGTGGTCTTTAGCCTCCTTGTTAAGGCAGGAACACACCAAGCCTGAAGCTGAAGTTAGTCCTCGTCTGCTTTTTTTCGGTCGATTCGAAATGTTGAATCGGCGTCGGAGGTCCGTCGGGCCATCTGATCATTCTGATTGGCTGTTCAGCTACTGCCACCTGCTGGTTCGGAAAGGCATTTCATCTTACACAGGCACAGAACGGACGTGCTACTTGGCCGTCGGCTGTTTAGCGTTGGTTTGGTGTGTCAGGCCAACTTTGGACACAGACGCTGCCGACGTGAGCCAACCCCGCAGTCTGCTTTCGTCGCCACTAGTTCGTCGGAGTCGGCTTGGTGTGTTCTGGCCTTTAGAGTGCCCGACTCTCATGCTGGGGATCCGGGTTCAAGTCCTGGTTAGAGCGGGCGGTTACACAGGCCTGAGAGGATCTGACTTTGTAAAAATTTGAAATATATTATTTTATTTTATCATTAATAACATTAATGATTATAATAATAATTCCATACATATTATTGTTGTTATTATCTTAATAATGTTATTATTGTTATCATTATTATTTCCACCAGTGTTTATGTTGTCTTATGTTTTCAGTAATGACATGCTAGAAGGAATATTTTTAATTAAATGTTGAATAATAATAATGCTTAAATGATGCAGGCCAGAGAGGATCTGACTTTGAAAATAAGAAATATATTATATATTTTAATAATATTTTTAATAATTAAAGCAAAAACAATGTTGTTATCTATTATTTCATCAAATAATATAAATAATAACAATACTACTACTACTACTAATAATAATACAGCTTTACAAACAAGTGGGGGAATATAATAATTATTATT
>RJVU01043382.1:445299-456325 GCA_003731715.1 Anabarilius grahami
TCTTTGTGTCTTACCCTCTCGCTTGAGGGTGTCAATGATGGCCTTCTGGACAGCAGTCAGGTCGGCAGTCTTACCCATGATTGCGGTTTTGAGTAATTTAAAAGCCTCAGGAATCTTTTGCAGGTGTTTAGAGTTAATTAGTTGATTCAGATGATTAGGTTAATAGCTCGTTTAGAAAACCTTTTCATGATATGCTAATTTTTTGAGATAGGAATTTGGGGTTTTCATGAGCTGTATGCCAAAATCATCAGTATTAAAACAATAAAAGACCTGAAATATTTCAGTTGGTGTGCAATGAATCTAAAATATATGAAAGTTTAATTTTTATCATTACATTATGGAAAATAATGAACTTTTATCACAATATGCTAATTTTTTGAGAAGGACCTGTATATATATATGTGTGTGTGTGTGTGTGTGTGTGCTTGTATGTATAAACACACTAATTTAATTGTCTGAATTTATCTGAAATTATGCGCAATTATTTTTATCAAATGTAAACTATTAAAGGAGGTGGTCATGCATGGCCAAAAGTCAGCAAAAACAATTTCATTTCGATATTCGAAAAAACAAATCCAAGCAAACACACACTGAAACGCTCACTTTCATGTCAAACAAATTAATTAATAATAAATATTAGACGTGTTAAGTATGACTCGTCTGTGTGATAAGACAATACTAAAGCTTTTCTTGAGCTTTCAAAAATACATAATTCCTTTGACAGGATTTGCTTATACTGTAAATAGTTGACAATTACTAAACAATAAATGTCATGATTTCAGTACATTTATGTGTAATATACACAGTTAAAAATACTTATAAAGGTAACATAAAACATTTCTTGTTGGATTGTACTTTTATTTCAGAAATACAGAGTTTATGCAAAATAAAAATGCACATTTTTGCTATTGCAGATTCGAAATGTAATTTTAGACAGCCATATTTAATATTTTAATACAAAAATATCATTTTTTTATTTGTCAATTTTCTGTTTGCCTGTCTCTATTTATTATATTCCAACATAATAAAATTATCTAGACATTTTCCCATAAGAAGAGAAGCACTTTAAACACAATCCAGCCAAACTGAATTCAAATAAAAATAATATTCACAAAATACAATATCACACACATTAAGCAAATAGCAAACAGAAAAGGCTGTTCCGTTTGCTATTTGGTTAATGTGTGTGATATATGTATCTGTCCATAAAAAGGGATGGAAATCAAAATATACCTGGAAAACAATTAAATTTGCATTTACTGCTCTCAGCAGCTAGTTGACAAACCATAATATTATTTCAGATTTCAAAATAGAGCAATAAATCATTATAATGCAAAAAAAAATTATTTCCCATTCAAATTAAATGCATCTAGCATCACCTCCCCTAAAATGAATCAAGGATCAAGGTTGAATCACTCTTGAATTTCATTTCCTTTTTGCAAATCGAATCAAAACTGATATTGCAATATTTTACAGATGTTGTTTAAATTTCAGTATTGAAAGTATTTTGTTAACGATTTTACAACATTAATATTACACCGTGTATTGTCTGTCCACCAGATGCGATAAAATCAATCAAAAACCACAGCCAATCAGAAGAGCGTGTGGGCGGAGTCTCTCTGCAAGAGCACTGCACTCGCAACAAAATGGATAAGTAGGCTACATAATCAAATTAATCAATATTACACCATTTTAACATTATTAAAAATACATACTGAGTGACTGAAACAATCTTAGTCAGAATATGCTTCACAATGACTTGACAGTTCTTGTTTCCTTTAATTTATTTTCAAGATCTGAGGTAAACTATCTGTTGTCGCTTTCAGTATGGCTATAAAGATCACACAAAATGATATTCAAACTCACATTAGATGCTTTTAACATTAAATAAAGCACATAATCAATACCTGAGATTATCACTGTCATACTTTGTATGTTGTTGTTCCAGCCGCGACAACGAAGAAATAGAAACCGTTACTAAAATAGAATCGTTGTGTATCGCCATCACGGCTTGTTAGGACAAAAACTCGGATTAAAAGACGCCATTTATCGTGTTGCGGCGTTTGGTTAGGACACAGTGTAAAACACAGTTTCAACCACATTTCAACGTTGAAGGTTGGTCACGTTCTGGTCAGGAAGTGTTTATTTATTTTAAACGTGCTGGTCCTCATTTTCTAACCCTACCTCAGAACAATTTATGGGATGTCAAGAAGATGGAAAAAAGTGAATCAATTATACTGAAGGTTTTAACTGCTACATAAAAACACTTAGAATCCAACAACTATTCAAGCTTGAACAATTGTGTACTGTATTATGTTGTAAAATATTGCTTGATTTACCAATATGCCCAGAATTTTTGGGTCCCACTTTGATACAATGCACTTATTGTGTACATACATGTTTTTACATTGTACTTATATTTTAAAAAACACCTGCATGTTATTACATCTGTAATTAATTTCTATAATTACACTGTTGACCCATACCTTACACTTTACCCCTACCCTTAAACCTACCCATTCCACCAAAGCTTTCCCTAACTTTACCCGTATCCCACTTCAATAGCAGCAAAAGTGTTTTGCAATTCAATATGAACCCAATAAGTACATTGTACTTATTTTTTGATGTAAGTACATAGTAGTTAAGGCCACTTAATATAACGTGGGACCAATTTTTGTATATAACACTGGAGGAGAAGGAAAGCAGCATGAGAAGAAGAGTGGAATTATTACTCTGCAGGACCAGTAGTGCAAGTTTGTCAAGCCGAAGTGTAAGAACTGTTTCCCATGATAAACGTGCATATCTGTGTATTAGGGACTAAACAGGCCTCTACTAGCAGAACAGAAAGCAACATTTAGTAGAAACATAATCCATTAATCCCAGAGGCATGGAATGGGAGATCAATCATACAATATGGGGATGTCAAGCTCAAAAATGATAGAAAAGCATTATACAAATGTGACCAATCACGGAAAGTAGGGACACAAGTCGGTTCTGGGGCATTTTGAGTTATTCACAGATTCTGAAAGTGCAGTCTCCAAGCTTTCCGACGATGTGTAACACATGGAAATCTGATAATATTTGGAGAAGTTGTGGTTATTTGAAGGTAGGCACTCAAAAAAGCTCTAAAGGGAGAAAAACGCCTCTAAAGTTTGTGCAGTTCTCACCTGTTCTCACCTGCTGGGAGTGACAATAGGGCTCATTTACATCTCATTTACATAAGCCATACCCCCTGTAAAGCCCCCCTCTGTAAAGCTGCATGGGCCGCATACTATTAATAATAAAGGATAATGTGCATTGTAAATGTCAGTAATTTATCTTTTTTTACTTTTATAAAAATGATTTAGAGGCTGAAAATGATTTAGAGATAACATGTTGCAAGACACTCCTTTAAAATCTGGCCATCATTTTTAATTTTATTATTTTAATGTTAATGTAAAGAAAAAGTACATATTGATGCTAATTTTATTTGTTATTTGCTGGTTTTCTACATAAAACTTGGTGAATTGATTTCATTGTGTAGCATTAGGACTTTTTGAACAGGATTCTGTGATAACCGTGATCATTTTGGTCACTATAATCATGAAATGAAATTTTCTCACCTGAGAAGACAAAAGAATCACATAATAATGACCTGAAATGACTTGCATAATAATGAGGCCTTTCAGTCAGGTAGGCTGTGAAAAAACCCTCTGTGATGGTGTATATCAAACATACAGAAAAAACAGCAATACTGTGAAATATTATTACAATTTAAAATAATGGTATTATATACTTTAAAATATAGTATAATGTATTTCTGTGATGCAAAGTGTCTGAACAATTATGTTACCTCTGTGGCATTTCATATAGGCTTTTAGCTTAAAAGCATGCACATTTGGAGAAATATTGATGGATTCTCATATGTTTATGTCAATTTTCTATACAGAGGAGTAATATTTATTCAATATTTATTGTCACCACTATGAGTGCTGGATTCTGTGTTTTCAATTCATACTTGCAGCCGGAGGGCGCTCTGTACACATTTAGTCCACAAATTCATCTAAAGAAGAACAGGAACCAGGAACTAACGGTGTGTCTTCTAGAGGTCGCTAACCATGGCTTTAACATCCAGATAAACACTTTTCAAGACAATAAATACACGATTGAGACGATGTATACATGTATTGACTCCGAATTTGTGTCTGAATAGCACTCGCTATTCTCACGGACTTCTGACATGGCTCTGTTTTCATACAGATTACATAAACACAGAATGTTTGTTTTCGATTTGACTTACACAATTTAAAACCTGACATTTCAACATTTCTTTGAATTAAGTCTAATTTTTCTGTGATTAGTATTCACTAAGTTACAGTTCATTTTCTGAGAACTATCAGATTGGAGTTTGTTCAGAGGGAGACGAGAGTATTTTAAGTCTGTTTTGCTGCAATGTGAAAAAATTCCTGCAAAACGCGCGTCACCCGACTCCAGAGAGATAATGTCTTATTAGGCCGCTTTCATCGTCCCTTAGATCGTCTTCAGAATCAGTGAGCGCTTGTTCATAAGCATCCGGCTTGTCGAAGAAGTACTTCAAAACATTTTCAACCTCAAAATGTACGCTTTTAAATATACCAATACTGCTATCTCAAACACGGAGAGGCTTCTTCGTGATCTCAACTAACGGATTCTGCAAAAAAACGAAAATCACCAATTTTGAAAAAAAACGCCTCTTTCTCATTTTGCTCGATAGTTGTGCTGCCGACTTGTGTCCCTGGTTTCCGTGACGGGTCACAAATATAAAAACAGTCCATATGACTTGTGAGCTAAATTGCAGATGAGTCCAATTTATAAACAAATTAATCTCAGTAGTTTTGTGAATGGCTTCATTGAAAAGATCGGAAAAGAATTTTCAGTGAATAACTCGCCACTTTCTTTTTTCTGTGGTTTTGATTCCCATTGTCTTCCATTTTATGGACAAAAATACAATGGAAATCAATGGGAATCAAAACTATTTGGTTTCCAACATTCTTAAAAATATCTTCTTTTGTTTTCCACAGAAGAAAGTAAGTCTGTCTGGAACATTATAAGGTTGAGCAAATGATGACAGAATTTTCATTTTTGGGTGGACTATCCCTTTAATTTTCAATATGTTCCTCACATAAAGCTCCTGAAATACAGCGCACAAGTCATACAGACACTTTTATGATCATTTTATTGGTCTGTTTGTTATATTGGCACTTGGCAGCCCTCTAGTTCCATGGAAGAATATCATTTGGGTTAAAGCAACTTTTTGGTAAAAAATCTTTAGGAATTGTTTCCCTTTAAATCTGTACACGAAATGCAATATATGTAGGCAGGAGAGTATTCCCAAATCCAGCTACTCTTTTTGTGTCTTCCAGGAGACCTCACCTGCAAAACTGAAATAAAAATCATATTAAAGAAAGAGTATGAAAGGTGTCAGAATCACTAAAATAAAATGAAATAAAATGAAACTCACCTGCACATCTCTCACTGTCCTTTTGTGCTTGTTGCTGCATTGTATGCTGTAGCAGTGACGTCATTTATAAACGTGTCCTTTTTCATCCCTTGCTGCAAAAGAATCAAAGGTCAAAACTATAAATGGAGCACCATTGTCCTTTCAAAATGACACACAAGATCATCACAATTAGCAGTGTGAAAGCTCTCAGGAGCAAATAAATGTCGTGGTTCTCCTGTGAATCACTGCTTCATAATCACGTGTTCACACATGCCTGTCTGAGCTCCTGAGGTTCATGGTTCAAGTCAGCCGCAGTGGAACTGAACGTGTTACTACGGCTTGTCAGTAGGTTAAAAAAAGATTCAAAATGGCATCAACGACATGACATTTTCAACTAATTAATCAATCAATCAATCAATCAAACTTATCAATATTTGCTGAGAAAATCCCTCCAATGGAGATTGTTCAAAAGAGCATCTCAATAGAGTGCAACACTTTTTCAGCAGCGTTGTTTCCGTAAGTATTTTCTCCATTCATTTCTCCCGTAGGGATTCCAAAATAGTCTTTATTAAAGCGTTATAAGCCATGAACCGAGCCAATCAGCTACGAGGTGAATCACAACACTACAAAATTTGATTTGAAGCAAAAAAAAAATTTGAAATTGGGCAAAAATACAAAGATATCAGACTGTGTACTTAAAGGCCCACTGAAGTGTCTTGGAACGTGCATTATTCAATGTGTTGACATAATGTCAACTGAAACAGGAAGACAGGGCAAGATATATCGAACAGCCCCAACCCTTTTTTTAAAAATAGCCAGTAGCGTTTCATTTATATCACAGCTCGGCCAGAGCCGCTGAGCTCGGTAAAGTTCGCTGAGCTCGGTTTCCTCCTAATCTCCTCTATATCACTTTAAAATACAGCATTCTTTGCACAATTCAAATGATCTGATATGTTTTGTGGTCTGTGCCGACTCACACACATGATCCGCTCTTTTGTCTCTGGACCAGAGCAAACTGTGCTCATGTTGCGGCGGTTCACGTGACACTAACGCGAAAACGGACGTCATTCGCGTCAATGAAAAGCATATTTACACCATCCCTATTCCCTATATAGTGCACTATGTGCCATTCACCATATAGAAACTAGTAAATGACCGATTGACAAAGGACAAATGACCGATTTCAACCGCAGATTCAGTGTCCGTGTATAGTGCAGGAGGGACGGGACTTCAGATTCTAGAGAGCATTTGATTGGACAGAAGATATGATGAGAAGCTAAAGTGTGTGGTGATGCCATGAAAATCTGTGATCCATTTTAGCGGAAGTGAGAGACTGTAAGTTTTGAATAATGATCTCCTAAAAGCGAATTTTGCAAATTGTTTTGGAACACATCAGCTTATTCATAACCTTAAGGCTAACATATTAATACTAAAAGCTTAAACACTAAATTTTGATTTCAGGAGGACTTCAGTGGCTTTAGTGATGGAAAGAACTACAATCCCATGATGCAATGCAAACAGCATAATTCAATTAAAAACTAGGGCTGCCCCCTAATAGTCAACTAAATGTTAGTCAACTAGAAGAAGCTTGTGTTGCGTTCCAGGCAGGTTTTTGAGCCCGTAAGTCACGACTTCAAACCACGACTCAAGACTTTGTAGCGTTCCAGGCAAGTCATGCCAAACTGCCTGAGTGTAAACAAACAAGCATGGTGGACCGTACGGGGCTTATGCTCATTTACAATTATTTCTATCTCCAAAGGTGCTTACTCCTTGCTTATTTGAGGGAAACGGAGGAGGAAAAACGGGCACTTGCATAAACACCGCATCCGTAAGGGCTGCCATTGTTGTTTCGCGGGCTATGTGACGTCAGAACTCGTAACTGGGAGTACATCGATCTGGTACGAGTTCACAGGTGGGAAGTCATGGGTTTGACTGCCGTTCCAGTGCACTTTCACGGGTAAAAGGTTGGAAAAACACGGGTTACAGGTTGCCTGGAACGCGGCATTAGTTGACCAAGATTTTATTAGTCGGTTAGTCGCAGAAAAAAAAAAAAAAAAAAAACTCCACAGGAAGGTGAGGAACAATCATTTGAAACATGTAAGTAGAAGCAACTTTACTTGGCTGCTCGCTCTAAGGTTAATCTAGATAAATGTGCGCTATATATCCAAGTGCGAAGAAAGAAAATACTTTTTGTCATATATATATATATATATATATAAAAGAGTAATACATCATTCCAAACTGTAAACTTTTATTTGTGTACACTCACAATAACAACAAAATGTTGTGCCTTTGTAAAATAATGAAAGTAAACAGGATGTGCTTTCTGCCGTCTTGGTCTCCCTGAACAGCAGCGCGTCACATAAATGAACTGAAACTCAGCATATTTGCCACACAGACAAAAGTATATCTATAGAAAGCTTGAAACGTATACTTTTAAATGTACCAATTCGAATCGACATCAAATACTCTTAGATTATGTAATCCATATGAAAGGTACATTTCTCTCTATAGGCGCGTTACTGCGGAGATGGTAAGACAGCGTCATCAACTTCAGCAGACACAAATCAAAATCAAAATATTATTTATTAATAATAAAACAATACAAATTTGCTATTTTTCCCGACACATTCATAATCATTACATTTGCGAGTGCTTTGTGGCAAGCTTTATGCGTGCACTTGAGTGCGAGGCATATATTCTGTCCCTCAGTATATTTAAATAATTAAATTAATATAAATGTGTGATTAGTCCACTAATGGCTTAAAGGTGCACTATGTAATATTTTCTGTCTGCTAGAGGTCGCTGGAGGCCTATTCAAAACAAAGGCGTAGCTTGATGACGCCAAGTTTGAGCACGGAATCTTGGGACATGTGGTCTTTACCTCAAAGGCCGGTGGAAAAGAATTGAAATAGGACTCGGGAAGAAATCATGTTCATGGATGCGATTATTAACGTTACTGTAGTATGAAGCAGAGCAGGACCGAGTGTTGTGGGAGCTGAACGAGGCCGCTGGAGCGATTGCGCAACACACGCCTCATGAGCAGCGGAACTTTTATTATGACACAGTCGCCGGCGCCGCTTCTGCTTTTCCGGTCATGAGTATGAGGTAACGCAGCTCTGTTTATCATATTAGATACATTTGAGTGTGTTGAAAATGATGTTATAACATTACTCTGTGCGTTCGCTCGGCGGCTGCTGTGAGACACTTGTTCCACACTGCAGTAAGATAGAACGATTTTAGAATATCATATTAAATGCTGGACGGTTTGTGTTGATAAATGGCATGCAATTAATTTTAAAACGTATTGTATGATGGAGAAAATGCTGTATTACTGTTACTAAAAATAAAGCTGCGTTTGATTATGCTATGTTAGCTACTTGACAAAGTAGTGTTTTTCTCTGAGGCATGGTAAAGCATGGTACTCGCAAAAAATCAAGAAAATTTGATTTAAACAATAAGACTAAACGTGTTGAGGTACTTAACAATAATTCGTTTTCTGTCTATAAATATATCAAAACAGTTGTTCCCTAGCCTATTAAAAAAATGTAAATATTAAAGCGTGTTTGGTGTTTCCATGGTTTCTACAAAATAAAACCGGAAACCGAGGGTAACGCGGGTATGACGCAATTGACAGGCGACTCCTCACACGTCCCGGAGCCTTGGTTAAAATTGCAATTTTCTCACGATTAACAAAATATATGACACTGGCCTAGTGGTTTTGGGATATTTTACTGCAAAATTCATCATTCGCAGTGCTTCATGGGAGTGGGCGGAGCTAAAGAGCTCTTCAGTCCTCTGATTGGAGTCATTTTCTGTACAGCATCATGGGTAATGTAGTTTTACACCACGCTTTTTTCCCGCTGTTAAACATAATTATTTTAAGAAGTTGAAATAATGATGACTCCAGCAGAAGCAATCTTCATTTTGAGTCCTTCTTTCTGCCTATTTTGAAGGATGCATCAAGTGTATCCTTTGCATCCTCCAATCACCCACAATCCTCATTCCAGTTCATGCAAAAGAAATAGCAGAAAATGAACTGAGCCCGTCCAATTTCACTATGTAAAGCAAGACTATATATATATATATATATATGATTTTAGAGATGAAGGAATTATGTTATGTTTTCTTTCTTTTTTTTTCTGTAGTAAATTAAGCAATTAATGTACATGCATAACTGTCCATAATGTAAACCAATGGAAGAGAACAAATGGTTGTAATTTCCTATACTGCATTAATAGAAGTCAGTTAATATAAAGGTTTTTAATATAAAGTATTTTTCCACAATTCATTATAATAGTATTTTCATGCTATGACCACAGGGGTGGAAACTTTCTAGCGATTAATGCTGAGGAGGACGCTAGCCTACAAGACCCAGAAGCACTGGTCTTTTTGTATTGTATACAAAAATATATATTTTTGTGTGTATATGAGTGGTTTGTGTAAAAAAGGTGTTTGCCTCGTCCATGCCCTTCAAAACCAACAGGCAGAGAATGAACTCGTCTCCCTGGATTCCTCTCTTGTCTCTTCCAGGGTTGGGTGGAGTACAAGTCAGGGCCTGGAAGAGTGTGTATGTGTGTGCGTGTGAGAGAGTCTTATTTGATGTGTAAACCAGCATGCAGACAGAAAGATGGAGCGTAGCCTGGGGATTTTTTATTTTTTACTTCAAAGCAGGAAAAAAAAGAAAAGAAAATAAAGTGCCACATGTGTGTACACACCCTTCCACACCCTCCTTCTCTGAATCAAGATATTGCTTCCACTTTCTTTGCCTGCACATCTTGTATCCTCTCAGAATGAGGAAATAATTATGAAAATATGTCATGACTCTCCCTCTGAAATGATCATTAACCAAGACAGGTCTGTGTTTGTGTCTACAATGAAGTTCCACAGAAGTTCCAAATATTTGTGAAATGCATCATGTAATGATTAGAAGTTTGCTTTCCAATTGTTTTACTTAATTGAACAGGTGAATCTCATAAAATCTGTCAAGAACACGTTTGAGTCATATTTCACTCCAGAATCAGAAGACGTGAGAAATTACATTTTGCATAAATACAATAATAATTCCTAGACCTATAATTCCTAATTCTTTAGAGGCCAATGGAAAAGAAAGATGGATGAATGCAACAGGTGAAGGGTGACTAAATGTTTTCAGGTTTCCGCTTCATTGGTGTCAATGAATTTGTAGCGCCCACCTGCATCCACTCATAATAAAATGTCTACTGTAAATATTCTAATAATTCTGTGCGATTACTACAAAAATATAATACAATTTCTACGTAGTAAATATTCAAAATATTCATTAATATGTCTTATTTTGACTGCTTTACAAATACAACACATACCATAATACTGTACCATTTATATAAATTACTGTCTATACCTACTATACGATTCATTTGTTTGTTTTTAACGACAGTGACGAGAATAACATATTACACTGAGAATATAATAATTAAATAAATTAGTATATATGCAATATTTATAATACATACATATACATAGTATATGCAATATTTGTCTCTCTCTCTCTCTCTCTCTCTCTCTCTATATATATATATATATATA
>RJVU01043382.1:456407-476463 GCA_003731715.1 Anabarilius grahami
GCATATACAATTTTTATTATAAGAATAATTATAATTATATAATTATAATATTTATAATTATTATAATTATTATAAGAAATTAATGTGTTGCATATTGCATATTTATTGCTTTACCTCCTCTGAGCAGTTTGAGGTGGGACAGTCTTACCTTTTTCAGCCCATTCTGTATGTCTTTTTGTCCCCACATACTAAAGAGAAGAACTGCAGCAGCTTTTCTGGCTGTTTCCAATGACCTGCAAGCAAGAGAGAAACTTAGAAGTGTATTCGCTAATACACATCAAATTCTTATAGAGTACCTGTCATCCATGGGTGAATATCACACAACTTATCATTGTTATAGAGTCATTGGTCATTTCTTTCCTTCTAAATCTCCAACCTTGCTGCTTATGTTTGCTAATGCCATCGTTTCACAATCTACATGTATTTTCCTTTGGAAATACTTACATATTTGTACTCAGCATGCTCAGAGAGTTAATGAGTTTTGAGTTCAACACCTTCTTGCCACTCTCAGGATCTGCCAGCATGAGTGTGTGCATCACGCGGCACGCTGTAGCGATGGAGCTGTCTGATTTAACCATTTTCAGGTTCCAAGCCGAGAGCACAGAGCTGACTGTGGGAAGAACTTCCTTGGCTGTGGTTGACAAGAACATCATGAACGTTAGCAATGTAATGCTGTTCAAGTGCAGAACAGTGATACTGCAGTCTGTATGCAAGTTTGATGCTCTGGCTTTTTTCCATTGGAGGAGGAAAACATATATTAAGTAACTGGCCTTGATATGAATTGCCTGTATATTACCCAAGAGCATGTCAGGGGAGCCGCGGGGTAGGGCTGAGCGGTATGACGATGTCAATAGGATGAGATTTTTCTATATAGTTTACCTGTATGTAAATATATCCATGCAGTGCAGGACTGCCTAAATATGATAGAGCAGAAAAGAAACATGGATGAATGAGAAGAAAAAGCGGGACGTGCTTGATGATAAGTTATTAAAAGCACAATAAACCATGATAAAGAACTAAATTCGGTACTGACAGGCGGCTTTCTGTGGCGCACATCGCGCACGAGTGCTGAATTCAGTTCACTTTCACGACTTATTGTGCTTGAACGGTCAAATACACACATTTGTGTGTCAAAATGTCTTGGTGAGTTTTCATGTATTCAATTGTCATTATATTGGATCCATGCATAAGGTCTTACAGTGACAGCAACTTTATATAATGTTAATCAAACAACAAAAGAAAAATAAAATAATTTACTAATCTTGACTGAATATCTTCCATAGCTTTATTAAGAATCTGTGTATATGTACTGTAATTCATACAGCACAGTTCATACTATGCAGTTTAATTGGGGCCAATGTGTATTTGACTTTGAAAAACCCTGGTCTAAAGGATTGAAGTCTGTCAAGTAAAACAAGAGCTTATTGATGTAGATCAGTCAGTCTGCTATTTTATTTCAACCGTTACTTCTGGTCGGAGGTTTCCAGTTAAGCTTCAAATACATGTAATGGTGCAACATAAAAATATTTAGTAGTGCATAAGTTGTAACTGAGTGCCCCATAACGTCAAAACTAGGTTAAGTTGTAACTTACCCGAGGCCCGAGGAGACTAACTTTATCAAGCACACTCTCATTGACCTTCTTCGTCCTTTAGTGTTAGGAATTCAGTGACACGGCTAATTGAAAAGAACTATATAAACAAACTGATTAGCTATAATGACCTGGAGTCTTAAACAAGTGTTCTCTAGGTGTGTCACTGCTGTCAATACATTCTGTTTTTGTGGTCTGTTGCTCAACAGCTGCACACAAACTGCTGCACAGAAATTATGTCAAAGACACTCTGTAATAGTTCATCTTTAGTAGTGGCGCTTAAGTGTTCGAAAAGATTCTTACCCATAGTACTCCGTAGAGATGACACCCGGGACATGTTGCCCACTAAGGACATGGCTGTCTTCTGTAGACCAGAGTTTGCAGAATACAGCATGGGGGAAATTACAGACAGGCCTTGCAGCTTCTGTATGATGCTTTGGCTCATCACAGTGGACACCTGCGTGGCGGTCCAATCAAAATAAAAGTTTAACAACTTTTCCTCAAGCAGAGCATTTGCAAGGGTTTTAAAATCAAACTTAAAGGTGCAGTAAGTGATTTCTGAGAAACGCTGTTGAAAGTGGATCAGAAAGAGCAGCACAACACACTTGTAGCCAATCAGCAGTAAGGGGTGTGTCCACTCATGATGAGGGAGGAGAGAGAGAGAGTGAGCCAATCAGCAGTAGGGGGCATGTCCACTCATGATGGGGGAGGAGAGAGAGTGAGCCAATCAGCAGTAGGGGGCGTGTCCACTCATGATGGGGGAGGAGAGAGAGTGAGCCAATCAGTAGTATAGGGCGTGTCGAAAACGGACACAGAGGTTGCATTGTTTCTCCTCCAGACGTGAGTAACATTGGTTTTGAGTGTGCTGCTGGCGACTAACAAACTTTTGCTTTTTTGTTTTTCCTTGTAGTTCATTCATCATCTTCACTTTAATTTGCGTGAAGCTTTAAGGCTTGTTCGACTTGATGCAGTGCCGTACAGCCGATCGCCGGCTGACTTGAAGCAGTGCATGCGGTAAGAAATTTTGCCTGACTTGAGATAGCGCCGATGGCATGTGACTGTGATGTGTGGCATCAAAATACCGCGAGAGCGATTCGAGATCAGCCGCCTGAATCAGCCAGTGCAGTCTCTCAAGAGGAGCTGCACGAGCTCTAATGACGACACAGCTGTTTCATGATTGGCCAGATTCACCGCATGACAACGATCACGTGTTTCGTGTTTATTTTCACGCCTTCAGTTCCCCTAATGCTCAAAAATCTGTTTTTATAACATTTAAAGCTCTTTTCATGTAGTCATGATGTTATATTGTGTCATGTTTATCAAAATAAAACTGATAAAAAACGTAGACCCCACTACATTGGTATTTAAATAATATATGCTTACGTTGAACTTTATTCTTGTAAAAGCAGACGCTGTAAGCAGTACATAAAGTATTGAATGAAAATGTCTCTGAAACATCAGTGTACACACACAACTAATAGTCAAATATTGCATTTATTTCACTTCAGCTGTGATAAAGCATGCAAACGCAGCGCGAGAGTCATTACGAGAAGCAGAAAGTGTCCAACTTCACGTCTCCGTTTTCAGCTCCTCCCTGCCTGCCCGTGGCTACTCTCGCCGATCGATTACATCCAGCCTCAGCCGATGTCGAACACACCTTTATTTTAGTTTACTTCTGCTATGATAAAGAGACATCCACTCTTTCATTGCGTGTTCATACATTTTGGAGGCGGAGCAATGAAGGGAGGGGCGTGTTTGTTTGGGTTGATTTAAAATATCAACAGTGTTCAACAATGATTCTCAGGAATCTCTTACTGCACCTTTAAGGCTTTTTAAGACCCTTTTATGACCTGCACAAACAAAATGAATACCATATGGGCAATCTTTATTGTAACATAATAAACCTCTGGTGCTCTTCGGTCATTTTTGACCGAAAAATTTTATTTTTCATTTGTACTTTTTTTTTTTTAAGAATTGTTTACTTCGTCAGAAGGGTACAAAACTTGGTAAAGTTTTTGGCACTTGTGAACACACACACACACACAAAATCACGGGTATGATTTGGAAAGGTTAAATGGTCCTGAAGAATATAGTCGCACTTGTGCTTCTCGCGGTCAAAAATGAATGCATTGGGATTGAATGGGAGACGAATTTCAGAGCACGAATCTGGTACTGCGCCCAAATAAAATCTTACTGAAAGCTAATTTTTTGAGATATCAAGCTCAAATTTGGAACACAAATAGTTTTTCTTAAAGTTTTAAGAGTAAAATAGTATTTTTGTGCATTTTTTCATATCAATAAATGTAAAAATTTTTAAGTTCACTTTATAAAAAAAAAATATATATATATATAAATCACTTCAGCAATAATATACTAAGTGTCTTCTTTAAAAAGAGACCAAGCTTAAGTCTGTGCTTCAAAGCATTCAAGTTGGAAATTTAATTTTCAGGTCAATGCTCAAAAAGTGAATAAATGAATTATAACTACTGCATAAATACAATTTAGTAGCATAAAATCCCCTTAAAATACAACATATTTAATAAAAACATTATCAAACTAAAATACAGTACATTAATTTCATTAAAATAATTAAAAAAAACTCATTTTTGAAGAGCACTAGAGGGTTAAACCATAAAAGAACTTTAAAAACTATGATTTAAACAACTTTACAGCTCATAGGATGAAAAGTTTCTTAAAATGATAAACCTCACATTTCAGTCTTTAAACCATTTAGCAAGAAAAGGGATGAAATTACACTAGTTTGCAGGTATGATATAAACCCCATAAAGTAAACATTGTCATAATTCATCAACAGTAAATTATAAGCAATTGCTTGGCAAACGTGCAGTATTGATTGATTGTGAACTGCGCTGACACTGTGTGCCTGCAGAACCTGCAACATTTATATCATTAAAACCTTTTGGGGATGTAATAATAATTAATTATAAGCACATACAGGGCTCTTTGAAGCAGTGAGGTTCTGCAGAGCTCCACAGCATGCCTCCAGAGTGGCCTCTTTTTGACTGGAGCCCAGCAGAGACAGGTACAGCTGCAGGGACTTTTGGTGGTACAACCATTTCACTCCTTCAGGCTGACCCTCCTCAATGGCTGGGAACCTGAACTCCTAATCACAAAAAGGAGTGCGAATGTATTGTATTTTAAACACTTAACAACTTAAAAACTATCTCAACTACTGTGTGATTAACAATGAAATAAACCTTTTTTTATGAATGACATGATTTTCTATGTTGGTTCAGGGTATAGTGTTGTTTGGTGCAGGTCTACCAGCATATCAATGGCCCTGTTTCCACCTGGTATTAAGATGCATTTTGGTCGATTGGATCACAAGTGGACGAGGCTAAATACAGGTGTAAATGGGGTCTAAATCATTTTGAGCTTGTCCACTTTTGAGCACTTCCAGAGGTAGTTGAAAACACATTCGACCGGATTGCTTTCGTAGTGTAAACGCTCATGTGATGAATGTGTTCAAACAGCAACAAAAAAGACACCTACTGACCTAATGCGTAAACATTATGGGAAGCGCCCTAGCAAGATGGGTTTTAAACTTTGTCAGCTGAAGTCTTGGTTTGGTTTGAAGATGGAAAATGTACCAAGCACAATGTTCTCTGATGTTCATTCCTGATTTCTAAGACACACTCACAGCATTCGGCTGGTCTTGTGGCTGTCAGAGCACAAACGAATGCTGCTGCTCTCTGTATGTTTTTCTGTCGTCTCCGGTTGCGTTCATATGTAAATTGCGTGAGCTTAGTTCGTCCATTAGATAGAAAAATCTGTAAAAATCCTATACATTTAACCACCCATGGACACTCCCCTCGAAGAAATCAGGACAGAAGTGGTTGAAAGTGGACAAAAGAGACGGACTGAAACACCAGGTGTAAACAGGAATGTGTCTCCCTCGTCTACTTGTGATCCAACTGACCAGAACACTTCTTAATATCAGATGTAAACAGGGCAATGACCAGAAGGTATTGCTAGTTGGAGGACTAGTTCCCAGTCAGTCAGTCATGTTCGACGTTAAGTCAAGTGAATGACGTATTGAGATCGCAACACATCATTCAGTTGACCTAACATCTCCGTTCCCTTCTTCATTGAACAAGGGTTACATTAGTAACGGAGACATTCACCCAAAACTTAAAATTCTCTGTAATCATTTAAGGCCTGTTCACACCAAGAACGATAAGTGTAAAGATAAATATGACGATAACTATTTTAGCAGGACTGCATTTAACTCCACTTTTAGACATACACTCGCAAACTTCCCTTAGCACCTCCTCTCGGGGAATCCCCACCACCATTTTGAAGTGCATTCAACTTCGTCAAGTGGGCGATGGAAGTTTATTGGACTCCAGGGGTCTCCAAACTCGGTCCTGGAGGGCAGCTGTCCTGCAGAATTTAGCCAAAGCCACTGGAAGGCAAGCCTGCAACCTTTAGCCAAAAAGCATAATGGCTAATGCTAACGCTCCAGAGGCGGTAAGCAGGGAAGGAGTTTTGAACGGCGGGCACTGATGTCACTGCCATTACACAATAGGCTGAGAGGTGCCGCACGTGATTAAGGATGCTTTCACACTTGGTTCGATTGCCTGAACCGAACCAGAGTTCGATTGCTCCCCCCTAACCCTACCCCCACTGGACTGTGTTCACATTATATTATTTGGGTCCGAAGCACGGTTCCCAGACCACCCTTTTTAAGCGGACTCGGGTACGGTTCGCGGGTGCGCACCCGAGTTCAGAAGACAGTGTTCACATCATCCAAACGTACCGAACTCTGACATCAATCAAACCCGGGTGCGCACCAAAAGTGCTAATGTGAAAGCACTCTAAGTTAGCCGTTATGCTTTCTCCAATAGTAAGAGATACAGACCCTCTCATCTCCCTATGATATACAATCTCTGGTTTAGCTCCATCCCCAATTAAACACACCTGACCAGCTAATCAAGGTCTAATTAGGCATACTAGAAACTTCCAGGCAGGTGTGTTGAGACAAGTTGGAGCTAAACTATGCAGGACAGTGGCCTTCCAGGACCGAGTTTGGAGACCCCTGGTCTACACAATATGTACGATTCCAAGTGATCAAGGGCTTAGAGCAGGAATGGGCAAACTCGGTCCTGGAGGGCCACTGTCCTGCAGAGTTTAGCTCCAACCCTGATTAAACTCACCTGCCTGTAGCCTTCTAGCAAACCTGAACAAAGCCAGTAGATGAAAGCCTGCAACCATTAGCCAAAACAGCGTAATGGATAATGGTAATGCTGCGGCTGCCAGTACACAGGAAAGGAGACCAGAGGCTGTTTTTTTTATTTTTTAGAATGGATGTCAATGGAGAAGAGGCTTCACTACACTGAATAAACCCCTTTTGTAAGGAAACAGCTTATCATTTAATGAATGAGTTTTACACTAAACAACACATTTGTTGAGAATGATATGTAGATTGTACTATGATAAAAAGGTTATTTTATAAGAGAAGGCAGATTAGGGAATTTCACGACAGGAAGGGCTCATTTACAGCATTAACATAGTATTTAATAGTAATATTGAGTGATGTTGTATATTGTATATATACCGATGTTTTCTTTCTTTGGCTTTCAGGTTTTACCAGTTATGATAAAACTTGAATGGTAATGAATATTAAAAACATGATGCTGATATTTTGCATTTTAATGAATGAAGAGAAAATGAATAATTTATTGTGTTATATTGTATGTTGTATTCTTTCTATCACTGCCAGGTTAGTCATGTGTTGTAATGATTTATGACTCTGCTGTGTAAAACAATACATATAATTAATGAATTAAATATGAATTAAAATTCTAACAACTTTTTAGTGTACTCTTAAATGTGGTTTAACGTGCCCTGCAGTGAACTTTTCAGCTAATAGAGATATTTGCGCTCTTTTTTTTCGCTCAGTAAAGCATATTACACAAAAAATGCAGTCCTACTGTACGTTTACTACTGTTATAACACCAAATATAGAACATTTATTCAGAGGACCAGCGCACTAATCCACAAGAAACTGATTAATGTTAACTGTAACTGACTGTCATAAAACTTTGAACGGCGGGCACAGACGTCACTGCCATTACACGATAGGCTGAGAGGTGCCGCATGTGATCCAAGTTAGCCGTTACGCTTTTTCCAATGGTAAGAGATCCCCATCTCTTACCATTGGAGAAAGCGTAACGGCTAACTTGGATCACACCCTCTCATCTCCCTATAATAAGACAATCTCTAACCTGAAGACATTGATTAGCTGGTTCAGGTGTGTTTGATTATGGTTGAAGCTAAACTCTGCAGGACAGTGGCCCCGTGGGGGGGTGAGTTAAAAGTGGTTTTTAGAACTATATCTTTATCGTTCTTGGTGTGGGCGGTCCTTTACTCACACTCAAAAACATACAGTCATACGATGAGCTTTGTGTGAATAAATGTATTTAAGAATCAGACTGACTCAATAAACTGCTTATCCCCTCATTTTCAGTGAACAACAACATAAATTTTAGTCTGTTTCTCACAGAAAACTATTCTGTGGCTTTACAAAGCTTGAAAGGTCCAGGAGCCTAATATTTCTCCTTTTGTATTACACAGAAAGTCATACGCGTTTGGAATGTACAGTAATAATGAGAGTTTTCATTTTTGGGTGAACTAATCCTTTAAGTTAAGTCAGCATCCCATGACCAGCATTTGAAACATACTGCATGTTAGTTCTTTTATCAGGAACACTTTGTACCTTTTGAGCCTTGGTGCTCCTGGGGCTGAAGAGGCTGTTTTTGTTCATGCTCCCATCAGGTATAGAGAACTGTGTGAAGTGGTCAGGAGCCTCTTTCTCCAGCTGGTAGCTCAAGTTATGGAGTATGCAGACACAGTTTTCCACTGTCTGCTCCCCGCATCACATAAACAAAGAGTACCAGGACACAAAAGTCACTTTCAGCTTGTTGCACTACATTTTTTGGCAATATTTTGGAGTATTCTGGTTGAAGTTAAAATTCTATGAATATCCTTGACCCTATAAAGCCTGTTGAATCATATTTTATATGCAGAAAAAGGCCTATAAAATTTCAACATGATTAAAAACTGCTGAAAAACCGGTTGTGCTTTATTTATTACATTCCTTCTGTCATCTGATGACAGATGCAAGTAAAATTATAATTTTGTATAAAAACGTCTCCCTTCAGATCATGGCTTACATGTATTTTTGCTGTGAAAACTTTAATGATTTTTATAAAGTAAACATAAGAATAACTTTTAAATTGTTAGTAATATTTCAAGACAGTTACTGGACTGAAACAACTTAGGTTTACTTGATTATCCATACATTTTTGTTAGTAACATCATGTTAAAATTTATTAAATATGTATCAAATATGATCCACTGTTTATTTGTAAATCAGTGATTTACATTACAAGCTATCAGAATTTGATCTTACTTATCTTTTTGGCCATAAAAATATCAGCAACTGCACCAAAATGTACATTTATTCATTTTAGATGTTAAATTAATTTTAGAGAACCTTGTGCTTCCAACTTTGGGGCATCGTTTTTGGTGTCCACATATTTTTCCATGTAGTGTAAGAGCTTGCAGATCATGCAGCAAAAATGAAAGGATGATAACCTTATCATCTGGCTCTCCTCTTTCCACCTGAGTCTGAACATAAGTCATGAGAGAGTCGATAAGTTGCGTGCAGTTCCTCATAGATATCCTCTCCTTATCGCTAGCACAGCTGAGGTTTCTGTGAGAGCACAAACAAAACTTATCATTAAAACAGACATTACTTTTGCTAATTATCCTTAGAAAACAACACACTTGAACACAGTGATTATATGTGTGCCAGTCTGTGGTGTCACAGTTCTCGGTCCAACCCAAGTAAGTAAACATCTTGTGATATGCCTCTGATAAGGAACAAGATAGGTAATTATTTATACAACGTTGGTATGAAAACATGCATGACACAAATCGACAGCTCAGAGAAATCTGCTGTCAATGAGCACAGATGAATTATAAGACATCACACAGACTTAACCAACTGCAGGTGGTTGAGTGTTTCTAAGCCGCTGCCCATGTGAGGAATGTGTTAAAGGATTAGTTCACTTTTAAATAAACTTTTGCTTATAATTTACTCACCCCCATGTCATCCAAGATGTCCATGTCCTTCTTTCTTCAGTCGAAAAGAAATTAAGGTTTTTGATGAAAACATTCCAGGATTTTGCTCCATACAATGGGCTTGATTGGGCACCAGACGGTTCAAGGTCCTAATGACAGTTTCAGTGCAGCTTCAAAAGGCTTTAAACGATATCAGACGATACCAGACGATGAATGAGGGTCTTATCTAGCGAAACGATCAGTCATTTTTAAAAAATGTAAAAAAATGTATGTTTTATAAGCACAAATGTTCTCCTTGCTCTGTTCTAGGATGCGCGTTCGTGACGTCACGTAATACGCAATTACGTTGAAAAGGTCACGCTTGACGTAGGTGGAAGTACAGATTCGGTGTTTACAACTTGAACGTGCAAATACTAAGTCAAACGCCGTTTACAAAAAAATTTAAAACAACAATGTCGGACGAGGAGAAGATGAGTTTTTCGCCCTGCCCTACCTTTTGAACCGGAATACACAGAGGAAGAAATTAGGCAGATGGAAGAGACTGCTGCGGCGACACACACCTCTCAAGCATCGGGCAGACGAAGATCTAACGAGACGTGGTGGTGCACATGTGGCAAATGCCAACCATTGCCAACAGAGGAAGAATCTAGATGCTGCCACGACTGGACCATTTCAATCCCGCCATTAGAATCAGTCGGTGAGTCCCTGTTTCCATCTCGCTGCATTACCGGACAAAATAAATTTCCACCGTTACTGACCAACAGAGTCAGCATTTTAAGGGGGTCGCACACCGGACGCGAAGCTCAGCGCAGAGCCACGTCTTTAAAATTCGAACGCATTGTTTCCTATCAGTGTACACACACCGGCGGCGACATTCGGCGCCCAGCAATGACTCAGGAAGTTGTTCAAAATCCTGCCGCGCCACAGACATTGTTTACATTAAACGTATATTATATTTCTCTCAAATCATCGTTAATGTACATACTGACTTCACCCTGTGCTGCAAGATACATCAGTTTTACATTCTTAGTTTAACAGCTTGAATAAAGTCTAAAAATGTATAATAAACGTAGCCTTTTCTTTCCTTTTGCTTTGTTGTGCCATTTTTCCATGTCCACTAACCTCAGTGCGAAATATTTAAGCATATGTAATGTTTCCCTGTTGACGTAAAACACTCCCATTGTGCAGCTCTTCTATCAGGAGTCGATTCAAATTGAGCTTGCACGTATATAATGTGCGCAGCCGGTGTGCGACCCCCTTTAGAGGTGTTTTTGTTCTGATGGAGAAGGGTATGACAGTCTGATGGTACTGACAACACAGGATGGAAGAACCATTAGTTGTTTTACCTTTTTTTTGTAAACGCCGTGTGTCTCAATCAGCTCCCTAGTTCAGTAGTCAGGGCACTGATCAGGGAATCAGCCACATTCACTTTCATACTGATTCAGGACCTAGGGAACTAGGGAGCTGATTGAGACGCAGGGTTAGTATTTGCACGTTCAAGTTGTAAACACCGAATCTGTACTTCCGCATACGTCAAGCGTAACCTTTTCAACGTAATTGCGTATTACGTGACGTCACGAACGCTCATCCGTGAACAGAGCAAGGAGAACATTTGTGCTCATAAAACTTTAACTTTTTTAATTTTTTCTTTAAATGACTGATCGTTTCGCTAGATAAGACCCTTATTCATCGTCTGGTATCGTCTGATATCGTTTAAAGCCTTTTGAAGCTGCACTGAAACTGTCATTTGGACCTTGAACCGTTTGGTGCCCATTCAAGCCCATTGTATGGAGAAAAATCCTGGAATGTTTTCATCAAAAACCTTAATTTCTTTTCGACTGAAGAAAGAAGGACATGGACATCTTGGATGACATGGGGGTGAGTAAATTATAAGCAAAAGTTTATTTAAAAGTGAACTAATCCTTTAACAAAAAAAAGAAGGAACCGATTCTGAACTGCATGAAACAAGTCATCAGTCATTCCAGTCTTACTTCCTGCCTGAATCTATGTTTGTAACTAATTTGCATAATGTCAGCCTATGGTCTTCCGTGAACAACATCTACTTTGACCCTCAAACACTGTAGTTGTAGCTGGGACCAGAAGAATTTGATTTCCATTCCAATTCACCTCTACTGAGAGTAAATTTCTGAGCAAATAACAGCAATTTTAATTGCTATCAGGAGAACACTCCGAAAACAGCAATTTCAATTGCTACTTTGCTTGCAGCTAGTCGTGGGATCTCTCTGCCAGTGTGATGGTGCATTCCAGCGGTGTTTGCATCCAGCTTGCTGTGCGCACAGTGCAGCATTCACCCCTGGGCGTTTCAGCTAAAAGAGTATTTCCCTAAAAAAGAGCAAGCACGGGCACGGGTGAGCGTCTTTTTAAAGACGCCTCTCCGTCCGTGCATTCCTGGATGCAGTTGTTCTCATCTGATGTCCACAATCGCTGTCTCACATGCCCAGCATGTTCATACAACGTTCGTGGGTGGTTCATGTTCTCACAGGGGAACATTATCACGTCGACACGCAGGTCGTGACTCTCCTTTCTCGTAAAGGCTCGAGACCCCTTTGTTGTTGTTCAGCCGCAGCTTGTGTGTAAAAGCACAGCCACAAGTGTGTTCAACACAGCCGCAAGTGTGTTCAACACTTTGGGAGACTGAGGGTTACAGCAAGAGCTTTCCGCCAGGTGCTGGTGAGCTGCCAGCTGACAGCGCATTGCCACGTAGGAATGCTGGATCAGATGTTGATAGCTGCGTCGGTGACAGGGCTATCGTCCTCTGGAGAGGAAAATGACGCTGAGCTTGATGCAGGACCTGCGCACGCTGACTGACTTTGCCCTCTGGGTGAGGGAAGTCATGACACGGGCCCTCGGCCAGATGATGTCCACCTTGCAGAGACGCGAGATGTCGATAAAGTGCGCTTTCTCAACACTCCCATCTCATAAGGTGACCTCTTCGGTGACACTGCTGGGGATTGCACAGCAGTTCCTAAAAGTTCAGAAGCAGACATTTCTGCCTTCGCAGTCCAGTCTGCTTGTCACCAAAGGACATCCCCCTGCAAAAGTGAAAAGTGAAGTGACATGTGGCCAAGTATGGTGACCCATACTCTGAATTTGTGCTCTGCATTTAACCCATCCAAGTGCACACACACAGTGAACACACACCCGGAGCAGTGGGCAGCCATTGCTGCGGCGCCCGGGGAGCGCAAGCAGCGCTCCGTCCCGGCTCAGCCTCGCTAGAGCTTCCCAGCCTGTCCAGTTGGCCCATTCGGACAGTCAGACTAGGCTATGTGATTCAGTTCGCCAGGCGGTCCCCCAGGTTCAGCGGTGTCCTGTTTGCCTCATGGCAGACGAGGACACCCCTGTCCTGCGAGTGGAGATTGCATTCCTGCTGCTGAAGGATGCAATAGAGCCTGTCCCTCCAGCCGAGATGAAGAAGGATTATACAGCAAGCGTCCATCATACCCAAGATAGCAGTGGGTTATGGCTAATCTTGGCTCTGCGTGTCTTGAATCTGGCCCTTCACAAGCTCCCGTTTAAGATGCTCACGTAGGAATGCATCCTTATATGTGTTCACCCCAGGATTGATTTGCAGCGATTTAACTGAAGGACACGTACTCTCGTTTACCTCGACACAGACCGTTCTTACACTCTGCTTTGGGGTCGAGCATACCAGTACAAGGTCTTCCCCATTTAGGCTGTCCCTGTCTCCCCGCGTCTTACCAAAGTCGCGAAGGCTGCCCTTACCCGCTCAGGGAGGTGGGCATTTGCATCTTGAACTATCTTGACGACTGACCCGTTCTGGCTCACTCTTGAGATCAGTCATGTGAACACAGGGACCTGGTGCTCAGGTACCTCAGCCATCTGGGTCTTCGGGTCAACTGGGAAAAGAGCAAGCTCTCATCTTCGCAGAGCACCTCTTTTCTCTGTATGTAGATGGACTCGGTCAGCGTGATGGCGCGTCTCACCATCGAGCGCTCACAGTCGGTGCTGAATTGCCTGAATACGTTCAGGCAGAAAACAGCGGTTCCACTGAAACAATTTCAGAGGCTCCTGGCATATGGCATCCGCGGCCGTGGTTATGCTGCTCGGATTAATGGATATGAGACTGCTTGAGCACTGGCTATACAGATGAGTCCCGAGATGAGCATGGTGCCATGGTACCCTCCGTGTGGCCATCACACCGAGCTGTCGTCGACATTAAGCCTGTGGTCGGACCTTGCCTTTCTATGGGCCAGAGTGCCCTATGAACAAGTGTCCAGGCATGCGGTCATGACAGATTCCTCCACTACCAGCTGGGGTGCCGTATGCAATGGGCATGCTGCCTCGGGCTCCTGGTCAGGACTCCGACTGCAGTGTCATATCAATTGCCTCGAGTTGCTAACAGAACTCCTTGCCCTGTGCCGGTTTCGACCGCTAGAGTTAGTTGAGCTTAAAAAGCTGTCTTTAAAGACTTTCTACAAGAGGGTGGGGGGCCTGCAAGCAGTTTTGGTCAGTGAATCATCCCTAGAATTCGGGCCGGCCTTGTCTAACATCATCCTGAGTTCCCGGCTTGGATACGTTCCCAAAGTTCCCACCACTCCCTTTTGGGACCAGGTGGTGAACTTGCAAGCACTGCCCCTGGAGCAGGCTGTGTCCTGTTTGTGCTCTGTACGTTTATGTGGACTACACGCAGAGCTTCAGAAGCTCAGAACAGCTCTTTGTCTGCTTTGGAAGTCAGCAGAAGGGAAAGGCTGTCTCCAAATGGAGGTTGACCCACTGGATAGTGGATGCCATCGCCTGGACGCACCAGTTACAAGGTGAGCCGTGCCCACTAGTGGTGAGGGCTCACTCCACTCTGTGCACAGCGCCTCTCTGGCAACCATATCCAGAGCTGTGGGCGGGGCGACACGAACACATTCAAGAGATTTTAAATGTCCGAGTGGACACAGTGTCCTCCCGTGTGTTTTCGACAAGTAGATAGCCACAGTTTCTAGCTTGCCGCGCCATTTTCCTCCAAGGAAGGGATGCGAGCATTTATTTTGCTCCTCATTTCAGTTCCCCAAATGGCGAACCCTGTGGAGTTCCTCCAGCATTGTGCAGCAGTCAGATGCGGCAGAGGTGTCCGACGCTAGGCCCAGTACTTGTGTTCATGCCCGGTCGGTCAGCCCTGGTACTGGGCTAGGTGCCCATTTGATGGGATTCTCTGCAGGTAATCCCATATGAGTAGTGTCCACAATACGGTTTCCCTGATGGTAAACTGGTGTCTTTCCCTGAGCGACTCTGCTCTGCCCTGTCTCTGTGCCTGAGCCTTCCTCCCTGGTTAGGTAGGACCTACCTCAGAGATCTTCCATATGTAGTACTGCCCCACGGGTCAGTCCATATGTGTACTTCCAGATGTTATCTCCCTTCGGGCAGGGTGTGGTCTCCGTAGCGTTCCCCTCCATTTGGACTTCCCTAGTGTTTTAGTCGTGGCTGAAAAGTTTTTTTTTATTGAGTTTCGAAGCACTCTTCCCTGGGGTAGGAACAGCAGCTTCAAACATCCCCATCCCTTGTTTTCCATAGTGACCCCATTACGTCAGTATCGACGTAACATCGAACGTGACTGACTGAATAGGAAAGTCTAGGTTGTTATTGTAACTACTAGTTACGTTACATCCCCTTGCCATAGCCCTGAACCAATGCTGAATGGCCAGGATCCCTTTCTCAGCTCCTCAGCAAAATATCAGTATGATAGTCCTATTTATACCCATATGTGCCAGGTGGGTGTTACTCGGTTTGTAAATCTCACTGGCCAATTTCCATTGGCTCATTTTGTACCACTTGGAGGTAATTGGTCTCCCAGGCGAGACCCCATTACGTCAGTATCGATGTAATGTCTCCATTCCCTCCTTCAGGGAATGGGTGTTACAATAGTAACCTAGACGTTTGTGTTGTCGACGTGTTTTCTGCACTGCGGAAGCAAATCCTCTTTACATGCATTTCCAAAGGACTCGTGCCCGGATAAGTAAGGTAAAACCAGTGCCATCAGTACTGTTTGTATCACTGTCTATCAATTGCTGAGGAAGATTCGGAGCTGAAATTCAGATATGGTAATAAGCATTTTGTTTCCGACACATGCTGTAAGCGGTAGACCAATCACAACAGACTGAGCCATCATCTGACCAATCACAGCAGAGTACAAACACGATTCCAAAAAAGTTGGGACACTGTACAAATTGTGAATAAAAAAGAAATGCAATAATTTACAAATCTCATAAACTTATATTTCATTCACAATATAATATAGATAACTGTAACACAGTTCGTAAGTACGGGAAGAAGGAGGCGGGAACCGGCGAACGTTTAACAAAACTTTAATATAAAATAACCACAGAACAAAACGAAAGTAATGCTGGCAGACCCTCGCGGACGTCTGCCGGCCACACAAAAAACATAATAAAACATAAAATAAAGTCCAGGCCTGGTCCTCTCTCGTCCTTCACTGTCGTCGCTCCTCCTTTTATGCTCCCGGAGCTCCTCCGTGAGGGACTCGAGGTCGGTGCGCCTCATAGGTGACGATCATTAACACTCGCGTCACCGGCCTCGCGCCGTTCCCTCACGGCTCTCGCCCGCCCTGCTCGTCACAATAACATATCAAATGTTGAAAGTGAGACATTATGAAATGTCATGCCAAATATTGGCTCATTTTGGATTTCATGAGAGCTACACATTCCAAAAAAAGTTGGGACAGGTAGCAATAAGAGGCCGGAAAAGTTAAATGTACATAAGGAACAGCTGGAGGACCAATTTGCAACTTATTAGGTCAATTGGCAACATGATTGGGTATAAAAAGAGCCTCTCAGAGTGGCAGTGTCTCTCAGAAGTCAAGATGGGCAGAGGATCACCAATTCCCCCAATGCTGCGGCGAAAAATAGTGGAGCAATATCAGAAGGGAGTTTCTTAGAGAAAAATTGCAAAGAGTTTGAAGTTATCATCATCTACAGCAGTGGTTTCCAAACCTGTCCTGGAGGACCCCCAGCACTGCAGATTCCCCATTTCTGACACACCCATTTCAGGTTTTGCTGTCTCTACTAATGAGCACATGAGTTGAATCAGGTGTGATAGATGTGGGAGACATACAAAATGTCCCAACTTTTTTGAGATGTGTTGATGCCATGAAATTTAAAATCAACTTATTTTCCCCTTAAAATGATACATTTTCTCAGTTTAAACATTTGATATGTCATCTATGTTGTATTCTGAATAAAATATTGAAATTTGAAACTTCCACATCATTGCATTCTGTTTTTATTCACAATTTGTACAGTGTCCCAACTTTTTTGGAATCGGGTTTGTAGTCCAAACACAACAGACTGGACCATCTGACCAATCAGAGCAGAGTAGGCCAATCACAACAGACTAGACCATCTGACCAATCAGAGCAGAGTAGACCAATCACAACAGACTGGGCCATCTGACCAATTAGAGCAGAGAAGACCAATCACAACAAACTGGGCCATCTGACCAATCAGAGCAGAGTAGACCAATCACAACAGACTGGGCCATCTGACCAATCAAAGCAGAGTAGAACAATCATAACAGGGGCACGTTCAAGCTCAAACCGGTGCGCAACGTTTTGCTACGGTTTCCGGGTTGAACGACATGTTTCCTGGAAACGGTGTGCAACGGGTTTGAGATAAGTTTTCTCTTGTTTGGTGGGTGTGTCAGAAATGTCAGCCCAATCAGCGGCAATATATTTATTTACCACGTGGTATTAAAGAGACAGCTCGCACAATGGGTATTAATGTAACATAAAAACACTATACTTATATATTTTGCTATTGTATTGTGAAGTGACACTTTAATAAACTTTTCTATACTCCTCTGATTATATAATGATAAATATTACAATATCATAGCACAACAACAGTGATCAGCAATAATGATAAGCCTAATACTCACAATAAAAATAATATAGATCAACACAGTCTCGGAGGTAAGAAGTGGATTATCCTTCACCTGAAATGTTTGTCTTTTCATGCTGAAATGCAAGGCAAATTTTGTATCACAATAATTAGAAGTTTCCACAAATCCCTTCACTCGATTGGGATGTTCTCTTTTATTCTGTACGGCAAGGGCAGTGACTGTAATACTATGGGCCCTATCTTGCACCCAGCGCAATTGACTTTGTACACCGACGCATGTGTCATTCCTATTTTGCACCCGCGCAAAGCGCGCTTTTCCCTCCACAGAAGCACGTCGCTAAACTAGTGAATGAACTTGCGCTCCCTGGGCGGTTCAGCGCAAAAAAGGAGGCGTGTTCCGGCGCAAACAATCCCTGGTGCTATTTTGCTGTTCCATTAAACAATTGCGCCACTGACCAGAAAAAACCTAGTCTAAAGTCAGTGGCGCGTTGCGCGTTGTTCATTATGCTATTTTAAGGGCGCATGCTTGACCATAATGTATAGCGTGCACAACGCGCATACACTTTGCTCATGTAATCTACACAGATGCAACAGTTATTTTTGCAAATCATAAATTGTTACACTAAAAAAATATTAACACATGAGATGACGGAAATCATTGTGGTGTGCCACGAAGATGTGAAAAAATAGGCATAAATCTAGCTTACAAATTAATTGTAATTGTAGTAATTAAGGATCAGACCTGTTTGCCCAATAGTGGCAAGACATATATGTATATAAGGACATCTGACAAATTGGTTTGTCCGTCAAGAACCAGGAAAAAATACGACTGAAAAACTGAAAAAACTGAAAGACTGAAAAAAAAAAAGACTGTGAAATCACCTTTACCATAATGTAAGTACATTAAAAATCTTAGTCTTCAACTTACCAGTTAAGTTGAGCTTGCTCATATTTTTTTCTTTTGCACAGTGAGATGGAGTATGTCTTGGGACAACGAATTAGATGCCGGAGGGAGAGGGTATACCGGCCCAGACAGACCTATCTCTCCCTCAGTGAGGAGGAATGCATAAGAAAGCTACGCCTGACCCGACAGGCTGTGACAGACATCTGCCATCTCCTGGCAGATGAGTTGGGGACTGATGCACAATGTCCCTATGCCTTCCCCGTGGCAGTAAAGGTTACAGCGGCATTGCATTTCTATGCATCTGGGTCGTTCCAGCACCCCCTTAGCTCCATTGGAGGCATTTCACAATCTGCCATAAGTTCGGCTATACATGCAGTTACATCAGGTCTAGTCCGACATGCTGGGGAATACATCAAATTCCCCGTCACACCTGACAACCAGGAAAGAGCAAAGCAGGCATTTTGTGCGAAGTATGGGTTCCCTGGTGTCCTTGGTGTTATAGACTGCACCCATGTGCAGCTACGTGCCCCATCAGAAAACGCACTTGTATACATCAACCGCAAGGGAACCTATTCAATAACGTACAAGTCATTTGAGATGCTTATAGTAAAATCACCCATGTCTTTGCGAATTATCCTGGCTCGAGCCACGACTCATTCATACTGGCAAACTCTACCATTCCTGCCATCTTCGAGGGGAATCCCCCGTTGGATGGGTGGCTGTTAGGGGACAACGGGTATCCGTTAAAGACTGATGACACCATATCCGTTAAAGACTGATGACACCATATTTGATGCCAGCAACAATTCGTGAAATGCAGTTTAATAGAAAACACACACAAACACGCTGTGTAACTGAACGAACGTTCGGCATACTGAAAATGCGCTTCAGGTGTTTGGATAGATCAGGAGGCACTTTACAGTACAGTCCTCAAAAGGTCGCAGCATTCTTTGTGGCGTGTTGTGTTTTACACAACATTTCCATAAATCAAGGTTGTGTTGTTGACATAGATGAGGAAATATTAGAGGACTTAAGGAGACGTGATGGTGAACTGCATGTGCCGATGCCACTTAACCCAAATGCCCCAGCAGCAGCACGGGAGAGGAGAGCTTATTTGACAGAAGAACTGCTGCATCGTCTATAGTGAGGTAAGCAAATTTATCTCGGTCTAATGTTATACTACATTGCAAAAATATAACCATACTCGTGATTCAGAGAGAACGAGTCCAAAACATTCAAAAGTATTTATTTGTGAAATTTCTTTGTATTTTGTCAAAAAGAAAAATCAATAGCAAACAGTAATTAATACAAATGGAAAATGAGGTTAAAAATATTTAAACAGAAAAAGTTTATTTCTTTTTCCCTCCTCTGGTAGTTTTGCGACGCGCGCCACGGCGGGATTGGACACCTGAGGGTCCGGGAATGGCATTGCGCGATGTGCGCCTGGTGGAACGGGTGGATGGAGATGGAGTGGGGGAAGGAGGAAGAGGCACAACAGGAGGTGGTGGTGCGCTTGAAGGGCCACGCTCCATGGCTGCAGCAATCCTCTCCAGGCTTGAGGAGATGCGCCC
>RJVU01043382.1:484359-514689 GCA_003731715.1 Anabarilius grahami
TGTCACGATCACCATCTGTTCCTGTTACGTTCCTGCTCACTCCGGACTACATTCCCCATAATCCTCTCTGCCATTCACCTGCACTCATTCTACCAATCACCACACTAATCACCACACCCAGCTGCCACGCATTACCAGGACTATAAAGGACTTTCACACACACCACCTCACCGCGAAGTCTTGCTAACATTGTTACAATTCTGAGCGTTTATTCCCTGTCTGCCTGTTTTGTTACTGTTTCTGCCTGACTCCTGTTTAACGACCCATCGCTGCCCGCCTCGATCCTTTGCCTGTACCCTGACTACGATTCTGCCTGTCCCTTGCTGTTCCTGTTTACCCCTGTTCGACCCAGCCTGTACGACCATGCTCTCGTTTAATAAAATGCTGCACTTGGATCCCCTGTCTGAGTCTCCAATCGTTACAGGTAGCGTATAACGTATTAAAACACAACAAATAACCAATTTCAGATATAACAAAGAATCTGTAAATGTTATAATGCATTTTTAACTTTTGTTACAATGATTTATTATAAGATATAATGAATTATAACGTCCATTATGAATATGTTTATAATGCATTATACATAAAGGTTTAAGTAAAGTGTTACTAAATCATCTTTTACCAAATGTTTATATAAAGGATCTAATGTGATTTTCATAGTATTTTTAGAACATAACACAAATAAACTCAATTGCGACGCAAATGTTTTTTGCCGAAAGACATTTCCTGCACACTCACCCTGAAGTATCTGATTTGCTCCTGGTGATTTTCTTCACTGTCTGTGATTGGCTAAAGAAAGTCTTTAACTGTGATTGGCTGGCGCTGATCAGCGTGCTATTCTCCAGCTTGCTGGCACTGGGCTTCATCCCATTGGATTGAGACTGCACATTCCAGTTCATCTGAGAGTCCGGCTGGCTTTTCTGGGTCTGTCTTCTCACCGTGTTGCGCACAGACAAGCTGCGACCAGTCTGGGCAAATAAAAAAAATGAAAAAAAAAAAAATGATTAAAGTGCTAATGGATTAAGAAAAATTAGGAATAAGAAATAAAGTAATATTACTTATCAATATTTATATTAACTTTACTTCAGCTTAATCAGAAAATTATTATGACCTGTCACTTAGTTTCTACAACCAAATATTTTAAATTGTTAATCTTGTTTTTTTTTTGTAACTACTATGTACTTACATCAGAAAAAAATATGTACAATGTATTTATTGTGTTGATGTATTGCAAAACACTTGAGCTGCTATTGAGGTGGATATGAATATGGTTAGGGACAGGTTTGGTGGTATGGGTAGGTTTATGGGTGGGTTAAGTTGTAAGGGGAGGGATAACAGTGTAATTATAGATGTAATTACTTAAATGAATTACAGCCGTAATTACATGCTGGTAATTTTTAAATACAAGTACAATGTAATGGCATGTATGTACACTATTAAAAACACTTAATATAAAGTGGGTCATTTTAAGGAATCAGATTATCAGATTCATTATTCAGTACAAAAATACAAATTAATTTTTTTTTTTTTTTGTTGGGGGTTGGAGTAATGCTCCATGTAAAATGTGCATTGCTAGGCAATTTTTTTCACGAGTCTCCTGATAACATGTATGTACTGTAACGTGTTATGGTCAACCCAGTCTTATTAGAAAAACGTACCTGTGGGAATGTTTTTGCGAGTCGCAAAATACGTACCAATACGTACATATCACTGCAGTTTCGATGTGAAATGTCCAGAGTGGCGCTAGAAGCGTGTTCTTTTTTTTTTTTGCCACAACAGATAAACGTGAAAATGGTACGTTTTTATGACGTTGGTTTTTATACGAATCACCGCAGTTCTGATTTGAAATTTGCACTCCATTGCGGTTTAAAATAAAATACCACCAACACTACACCTAAACCTACCCGATAGTGTTAACAAAAGCAAATGTGACATAAAAAGCGACCGTAATCGTACCGTTTTAGCTTGTTTAGATCTCTCTTTGAGCTCTTTTACCGTGACTCGCCTTTCACGAGATTCGTACCCAGGGTTTCCTGGTCTTAAGTACAACTCCGTATCAGCTGAGCTATCGAGCAAGCTTGTTATGTCAGAAAAGCGAAACATATGGAGCTGGTTAAGCAAAGCAAATTCCAAAATATATTCGTTTACAAATCATGCACTTTGGTAAAAAGCGTTTTGAAGTCATAACATAATATTGTGCAGGGAGACGTGAAAACAAGTCTTTATTAATCCATAATCTGACCCTGTAATCAGAACTGTGTATGAAAACGATCAAAAGCGCTTGCTTGCCCCATGGTTTATCCCTTCTTCCATTCATTGCTAAGAAACTTGAGCGAGTTGTGTTCAACCAAGTCTCTAGCTTTCCCACACAGAACAACCTCCAGGACAACAACCAATCTGCATCAAAAGCAGCCACTCAACCGAGACTACCCTGCTCTCACTTATGAAGCCCTGAGACTGGCAAGAGCATCTGCCAAATTACCTGTCGTCATCTTGCCGTCTGCTGCCTTTGACACAGTTAACCACCAGATCCTCCTCTAAGCCCTCATGATGAAGAGCATCTCATGAATCACACTCCAGTGGTTCAAGTCTTACCTCTTAGGTAGGTCCTTTAGGGTGTCTTGGAGGGGTGAGGTATCTAAATCGTAACATCTAGCTACTGGAGTGCCTCAGGGCTCAGTGCTTGGACCACTTTTGTTCTCCATCTACATGTCACCACTAGGATCTGTCATTCAGAAACATGGCTTTTCCTATCACTGCTTTGCTGATGACACACATCTCTAACTCTCATTCCAACCAGATGATCCAATGGTAGCTGCTTGCATTTTGGCCTGCCTGACAGACATTTCTGACTGGATGAAGGACCACCACCTTCAACTCAACCTTGCAAAGACAAAACTGCTTGTGGTCTCAGCCAACCCAACACTTCATCACAACTTCTCCATTCAGCTAGGTTCGTCAACCATAACTCCTTCCACGACAGCCAGGAAACTTGGAGTTGTGAATGATGATCAGTTAAACTTCACAGACCACATTGCTACACAGTAAAATCCCCAGAGTTAAATCAACTCTGGTCAGAGAACATTTGGTCCCTCTCTAAATAGTGTTAAAGTAACACTAAAGCAGAGTTAAAGTTAATGAGATAATTAAGCAATTAATTAACTGATGATTGAACATTAATGATGATCACCTGCTGTTAACAAGCAGAATCACTGAAGAAAAGAGAAACACAAGAACTACAGCTGACTTCAGCCACAGCCTTAGATGAAATCAACTGAAGATAAAAGACATTAAATCTCTCAAGATCTGATTAATAGATCTGATTCACTTATTACTAACCAGATTTATTTTATTTCTGTCACACGTATAAATAAGTTCTTATTGAGAATTAACAGAGGTTTAGATGTTGGTGTTTTATTGGTCAAAATTATGCCACCATCATGGTGGTCAGGGTTGCTTTAGTTGGGCTCTTGACCTTTTTATGTCTTTAAAACATTTTGTGTTTGAGCAATTGCAATAGTGTTTCACAAGAAACACTTATACATTGCTGAATCAACAGACTGAAGGAGAAGATCAGCTTGAAATTTACTGAAAGCCATTTCAAATGAATATCACAAAAAGGTATCTTTCTCTTTGGTTTCTTGACTGAGATTTGCCTGTTACAAAATTGCAACACAAACGAAAAAAATTCCATTAAACAAATGCCATCTTAACTCTTCAGTGCTAAAAATGAGCAACTATTACCATTCAGGCTTATACATGAAAATATAGCATACAATCCTCAACAGTGGTTACAATAATTATTCATACTGCAGTGCATGATGGGAGTTTTGTCCTATGGTGATACCCAGCATGCATTGCAGCGTAAAGCATTTTTTTTTAATCACCATTGTTGAGATTCATATGCTGATTCTTGATGTCTGTGTGTGCCTAGGTGATGCAGTAGTTCACATTTTTTATGCACGACACGGTTTTAAAATTATTCATTATGTCTGTTTGCTACAAAGCTTTTTTTTTTCTTTTTTTTTCTCTCCCTCTCCTCATGCTGTAATTTCACAGGGCTGGTAATGCAAAACCAAAAAGTATAAGTGACAAAATATATGACCAGTTACTTTGGATGCAATCCAGAAATCGCACAATGATTATATCATCATATAAAAGCAGCTAACATCTGCTCTCTGTAAGGCACTGACCTCACTGCTTTAAAACAACAACATATGCATTGTCTCAGAGAAAAATCTAACATAGGAAGTCAAGGTTCAAGAGCCCAATTTAAGCAAACGCTGATCTTCTTCATGGTGGCGTCATTTTTTTTTATTCTTCTTTTCTTTTCCTTGACCAATAAACCTCTGTTAATTCTTAATTCTGTAGATGTTTGAAAATAAATTAAATCTGGTTAGTAATATGTGAAGCTGGTAATGCTGTTTGTGGAGTTGTTTAATCTTCAGTTGATTTCATCTAAGGCTGTGGCTGAAGTCAGCTGTAGTTCTTGTGTTTCTCTTTTCTTCAGTGATTCTGCTTGTTAACAGCAGGTGTTCATCGTTAATGTTCAATCATCAGTTAATTAATTGCTTAATTATCTCATTAACTTTAACTCTGCTTTAGTGTTACTTTAACACTATTTAGAGAGGGACCAAATGTTCTCTGACCAGAGTTGATTTAACTCTGGGGATTTTACTGTGTAGAACTGTCCGGTCCTACAGATTTGCCTTACATAACATTAGGAAGAAGGCTCTTTTTATCAGTGCAGGCTACACAACTCCTTGTTCAATCTCTTGTTCTATCCAGACTGGACTATTGTAAAGCCCTCTTGGCAGGCCTTCCAGCATGTACTGTCAAACCTCTGCAAATGATCCAGAATGTGGCAGCAAGAGTGGTCTTTAACCAGCTAAAGTTATGGTTAGGGTTGAGTATACAGTATGTCCTAAGTTATACATGCATTAAAAGGGCTTATGTTTCACATGCCATCAATAAGTTATATTTTATGTTCCAGTGTCTATCCAAATGTGAATGTGTAACCTTTACTTCTGTGTACCGAATTTGAATGAAATTATTCCAATTTATGTGACATTGACAAGGTCTTACTGTGCCCGAACTCTTCCCTGGAGTCACACAACTGGCTCTGTTTGATTTAGGTAATATAAAATCAATAATTTACTGGTCATAATATAACCATACACACAATGTACTGTATCATATCCCTGGCATATTGTGTTTCTTTGGAAACTGGCAATTAACATCCCTCAGCTACAGATAAACTTTGTTGTAAGTCATTAACTTTAACCCTAACATTTATGATCTGTTGATTTGTAGTATCAACATTCTGGAAACAGTTTTTTTTTTTTTTTTTTTTCAAAAATTAAACAGCACATAACAAAACAAATCATCTAATATACTCTAGATCTAGATGAAACATAAAGGGCACAATAATTGATCTTCAGTTACCTTGTTTGCATGAACATTATTGTTCCATATAGATTTATACTGTTAAAGATCTAAACAATTAATTACATTGTTCCAGTTATTCTGCAAAGCAATTTAACTGAATAATTTGTCTTCATGTCACTGACAAAAGCACAAAAAAAAGTGCAATTTAGCTTAATGTAGAGTTCGCATGACAAATAATTCAGGTCAATATACTGTAGGTTTATGACAGTTATCTTATTTAAATATATCTAGAAATCTGGGGCCGTATTCACAAAACATCTTAAGGCTAAAAGTAGCTCCTCGATTTAGGAGAAACTCTTAAAAATAATGGGCGTGTCAGTCCTAATTTTAGGAGTCCTACATTTTTGCTCTAAGGGTATTTCACAAAGCATTTTAGCGCTAAAACTTGCTCCTAAATCTGTGAAACGTTAGGAGTAGTCAAGAGGACTCCGATCTTGGAATTTAGCCCAAATTACTCCCCATATCCCCAGCCGAGAGTGAGGAGCGGGGGGGCGGAGGGATGCAGAAAATATAACTATATCGAAGTAACTATAGGCGAGTCGGCTCTTCTCTGTGTATATATTCCTCCTCTCGAGCCGATTAGAAAGACCGTTTGAATGTGTTCCTCCCAAACTTTGTTTATAAAACATAATTTGTCGCTTGAATTCTGCATTCTCTTGAAATGCAGACATCAAAGAGATGGACAATTAACCGTATATACTAGTTTAATTAGTGACACTTAGCCTACATTTTAAAACCTTTATGGCAACAATATGGCAACATTTTATTTTGACTATGGCAACATTTTTATAAAAAAAATATTTATTTGAATAGGGCAACATTTGTATTTTAAAACCTTTATTTTAATGTGGAAACATGACACCTCATTCTACAATATTTCTATGATTAAATCGCTGACTCCTCCCCCATCAGCCAATCACTGTGTGTATATTCCACAGCAACGAGGTCAACCCCGCCCTTACTCTTAGCTTAAGACTTAAGTCTATTCCTTAGTAAAAGTTTGTCTCAGCAGCTTTGTGAATAGGTTTTAAGAGAAAACTCTTCGCTAAGAACTTTTACTGCTATTTAGGAGAACTTAGTGGTAAGATAAAATGTTTTGTGAATACGGACCCTGAATATTAGCTTAACTGGTTTAGAGTAATCACAATAAAATGTTTACATGATGCATATATAACTGGAACATGAACAAATACTGATTTTTTTTTACAACTGCTAGGACACATTTTTCAATACTTTGGTCACTTTTTCAAACCTGCGTAACCAACGTTCATCTTGGCACAGCAGTAAATTTCACATTTTAAATGCACTAAAACTACCAAAACACCTCATAATGTCTCAAATCAAGTCATTCTTCCAGAACACTAGCAAAGTTAGTCAACCAACAAACACACTGTCACTCAATGTTATCATAAAACAATGACCTAAAAACACTAACAGCTAACAACACTGGGTATCATATTTTTTTTACAAACCCGATTCCCAAAAAGTTGGGACACTGTACAAATTGTGAATAAAAACAGAATGCAGTGATGTGGAAGTTTCAAATTTCAATATTTTATTCAGAATACAACATAGATGACACATCAAATGTTTAAACTGAGAAAATGTATCATTTTAGGGGAAAAATAAGTTTATTTTAAATTTCATGGCATCAACACATCTCAAAAAAGTTGGGACAAGGCCATGTTTACCACTGTGCGGCATCCCCTCTTCTTTTTATAACAGTCTGCAAACGTCTGGGGACTGAGGAGACAAGTTGCTCAAGTTTAGAAATAGGAATGTTGTCCCATTCTTGTCTAATACAGGCTTCTAGTTGCTCAATTGTCTTAGGTCTTCTTTGTCGCATCTTCCTCTTTATGATGCGCCAAATGTTTTCTATGGGTGAAAGATCTGGACTGCAGGCTGGCCATTTCAGTACCCGGATCCTTCTTCACAGCCATGATGTTGTAATTGATGCAGTATGTGGTCTGGCATTGTCATGTTGGAAAATGCAAGGTCTTCCCTGAAAGAGACAACATCTGGATGGGAGCATATGTTGTTCTAGAACTTGGATATACCTTTCAGCATTGATGGTGCCTTTCCAGATGTGTAAGCTGCCCATGCCACACGCACTCATGCAACCCCATACCATCAGAGATGCAGGCTTCTGAACTGAGCGCTGATAACAACTTGGGTTGTCCTTGTCCTCTTTAGTCCGGATGACATGGCGTCCCAGTTTTCCAAAAAGAACTTCAAATTTTGATTCGTCTGACCACAGAACAGTTTTCCACTTTGCCTCAGTCCATTTTAAATGAGCCTTGGCCCAGAGAAAACGCCTGCGCTTCTGGATCATGTTTAGATATGGCTTCTATTTTGACCTATAGAGTTTTAGCCGGCAACGGCGAATGGCACGGTGGATTGTGTTCACCGACAATGTTTTCTGGAAGTATTCCTGAGCCCATGTTGTGATTTCCATTACAGTAGCATTCCTGTATGTGATGCAGTGCCGTCTAAGGGCCCGAATATCACGGGCATCCAGTATGGTTTTCCGGCCTTGACCCTTACGCACAGAGATTGTTCCAGATTCTCTGAATCTTTGGATGATATTATGCACTGTAGATGATGATAACTTCAAACTCTTTGCAATTTTTCTCTGAGAAACTCCTTTCTGATATTGCTCCACTTTTTTTCGCCACAGCATTGGGGGAATTGGTGATCCTCTGCCCATCTTGACTTCTGAGAGACACTGCCACTCTGAGAGGCTCTTTTTACACCCAATCATTTTGCCAATTGACCTAATAAGTTGCAAATTGGTCCTCAGGCTGTTCCTTATATGTACATTTAATTTTTCCGGCCTCTTATTGCTACCTGTCCCAACTTTTTTGGAATGTGTAGCTCTCATGAAATCCAAAATTAGCCAATATTTGGCATGACATTTTAAAATGTCTCACTTTCAACATTTGACATGTTATCTATATTCTATTGTGAATAAAATATAAATTTATGAGATTTGTAAATTATTGCATTCCTTTTTTATTCACAATTTGTACAGTGTCCCAACTTTTTTGGAATCGGGTTTGTAAAAATAAACACAACGTAACACTAATTTTACATACAGCACACAGTAAAAATTACTTGAATATGGCATAGTGGGCAACTGAATATAGCGCAGCATAGTTTGAAATCAAGGGTTTAAATTTTGTCGATCATGCATCTCCAGTGATGCTGAACTCTCAGCATTCAATACACACGTGCCGACTGTTACGCACAGAGTAACGCGTTCATGCAGGCTACAAATGTGCACTTTAGAATATCTGACAGCTGGATTCAACTAATTATGCAAGGTTTGTGAAATTAAATGTTTAAGATTTGTTTAAATGACATAAATGCATATTTGCTGAATGCTGACGGTAAATGAGAAAGTATTATAGTGTTTGCCTTTCTGTTACTAATAATATAAAAGAAAATGATATAATACTTTTTTGTATACAGTTTACTTTCTCTGTTTAACAGTTCTTTTTAGTAATGTATTAGACAAAACTGTTAAACAGAAACCATAACTGATGAAGCCAGATCATGGGAGCTCTGTGTGCTCAGGCGCTGCCATTCTCAGAGCCGACGTTCTCAGCGCCGTCAAAATAAAAGTCCCTCTTCCAACACATCGGCCAAACAGAAAAATGTATCGGTAAAATATTATATATATATAAGCCAAATATCGGCCAATATTTTGGCCTTGATGATATAGACCACTAGAATATATTTCAGTATGGTATTACGTAGAAATGTAGCAAATGTAGCTGTCTTTTTTTATTTATTTTTGCTGATTTTTGCCTTCATTATAATAGGATAGTATAGAGTGGAGGGGAAGCGAGGTGGGAGAGAGAGGGGGGGACGAGATTGGGAAAGGTCCCCAATCTCGCTATATGATGATGCACTGCAAACGAGGCTATTGGAGCCAACTATATTCAGTTTTATATTATGTTACATTTTGAACTTAATTTTAACAGTTTTGAAAAAGAGTAAGTAAACAAGTGCAATTTGGCCTGTAGGTACATAGAGTTTTGGCGGTGTTTGTGTCTAATAGAGAAATATATTCATGTAAATTGAAAGATGTAGTCATTAAAGCAATGCCAAAGCAATAATAAATGATTCACAGTTCAGCCCACATAGACTGATGTTGTGTTCACTGTTTGAAGAGTTTTGAAAAAGTGACCTAAGTATCAAGAAATGTGTCCTAGCTATTGTAAAAAACTCTAATATAAGAATATTATTGTACATGTAATGTACACGTTCTCAATATGAAGGAACGTTTATAAAGGGTAATGACACATTGATCATGAATGCACAAATCCATTTCACAACAAACTTTTTCGTCTGTGATGGCTTTCAAAGACAAAACCTCTTTATGCTTTTATGTTTCAATACAAATGTATTCAATATGTGGGAATCTTAGTGTACGTTTACACAACAACAAATAATAAAAACTGAAAAAACTTTGCATTTTTAACTAAAAATGCTGTATTCTGCTGTCAGGCCAGTAGATGGCGATGTCACTTTGTAAAGAAATACTATGCGCCTATAGCCTGAACACATAATATACATGCGTATTTCACAAATTCGCGTTTTTGTACTTTACACAGAGATGATAAAGATATTGTTTTCAAAAACTTGCACTTTGAAACATGTTTTCAAAAGTTTGTATTTTCAGGCCGTCAAAACGCTGTTAAATGAACAGTGAATATTAAAGGTGGGGTATCTTTTTTTTCAACTACACTGTTTGAAAGTTAGGGCCAATACCAACAACAAACGTCTAACCAATCAGCATTAGGGGGCGTATGACGGTCCTGGAGACAGAACAAGCAAGAAGGAGATTTGAAAGAAAAAAAAAAACGCAGAAAGAGAAATGATGAGACAAAATCAAAAGAATATCACTGGAATGAAGGTTTATGACTGGGCAAATGCTTTAGGACCGGTGTTAATTTTAGAAAAGCTTTCCAGCACCGGAGAGAACTAAGTGGGAAGGCCTGAAAAGAGATGCGGAGGCTGCTTTGAACCCGCTTTTCATGTGAGTAAAACTGGGTTTTGATTGTCTGGGGCTGCTGTGCTGTTGGCGATTAACAACAAACTCTTGTTTGTATATAAACTCTTATGTACTGTATGCTCATTTTTTTGTGCTTCCTTGTCGTTCGTTCATCAACTGCGCTTTATTTTTCTTGAAGCATTTTGTTGCGCGTCAGCTGTGATAAACAGACATCCACTCTCGCATTGTGTGTGTAACAGTGGCTAGCTAGTGACAGTTGTGCAGGTGAAGCACTGTGCACTGACGACTGTTAGAGAATGTAGTGTTTAGCGTCATTGGTGGTGCATTTGCCTCGCATGTCAGCAGCGATCGGGCCGGGGTTTGAGACCGACTCGGAGCAGGGTGGTTAGGATTGGAGTGTGAGTTTTGGAGGCGGAGCAATGAAGAGAGAGGTGGGTTTGATTTCAAATATCAACAATGTCCAACAGCGTAATTTAAAAAAATGGATACCCCACCTTTAAGGGGCCAAAACTAATTAAAAGCTGCATATAAACGGCCCCTTAATTTGGAAAATCTGACACCATTCCTACCACTCTTATCTGGGAAGAAACAAAAGCGGGTCTGATCAAAGTTAAACTACAAAATGCTATGTAAGTCATTAATGGCCCTGCTGCAGATTTTATCTTATATCTTGCAATAATGAACATACACTATCATTTCTTATTAGAAGTTGCCGTTCAGTGCAGAACAATGGAGTGTAATAAAACACAGTAACCACCCTCCTGTCCAAGGGCAATGTCTACAGAACAAATGCCGAGCACAGAGCGACAGAGCACATCATTACACCATAATGTTTCAGCATGAACAAAATACTCTTGGTTTAAGGGTACACACACAGGGAACAAAACTGTTCCACCAGCCTTATTATTTTAATAAACTATTTTAAATTAACAATGCAGGAGACTGCTGAGTTCTAAGTGTGCTAATCCATAAATTTTGTGCGCCAATTACCTACTGAAAATGAATGGCAGTGTTAAAAGTGTGAATATCACAAATATAATTTAATCATGCTTGTGCCTTATTATAGCCTAAAATTAAAAGAAAACACATACAAAATTATATTTGCATGAATAAAATATGAAAAAGTCTATTTTATTAGTAAAGTCTTTTTTTTTTTTTCAGAGTGAAATTATTTTTCACATTGGGCAATCAATGAAACGAAATGTACTATAATGGAAAAAAATCTCATTCTCATTACTGTAATATATTTGGATGTTTCACTTTTGAGTTTGTAATTCTTCATGATGAATAATTTTTTTCATTGTCATTACTGTAATATATTGGTCCAAACACAATTAATTTAGTTAATAAAGTTTTACATTTTAAATAATATATAATTTTTTATCTTTTTCCACAACAGAATGTTTACAATGGCGCATGCGTGTGTGTGTGTGTGCGTCTGTATGCATGTCTGTGTATGTGTGACTGTGTCTGTGTGTCTCTGTGTGTGTGTGTGCATCTGTGTGTCTCTGTGTGTGCGTGCGTCTGTGTGTGTGTGTGTGTGCGTGCGTCTGTGTGTGTGTGTGTGTGTCTGTGTGTGTGTGTGTGTGTGTGTGTGTGTGTGTGTCTGTGTGTGTGTGCGTGTGTGTGTCTCTGTGTGTGTGTGCGTCTGTGTGTCTCTGTGTGTGTGTGCGTCTGTGTGTCTCTGTGTGTGTGTGCGTCTGTGTGTCTCTGTGTGTGTGTGTGTCTGTGTGTGTGCGCATCTGTGTGGGCATGTTTTTGTGACATATCAGGACACAAATGTGTATAATGACATGGGTATGACATAGGTATTACAAGGAGAGGGTGATTTATGAGGACATTCCCCATGTCCCCACTTTTCAAAAGGCTTATAAATCATACAGAATGAGTTTTTGTGAGTTTTTGTTTTTCCTGTGATGGTTAGGTTTAGGGGTAGTGTAGGGGTATAAAAAATACGGTTTGTACAGTATAAAAACCATTACGCCTATGGAATGTCCCCACATTTCACAAAAACAAGTGTGTGTGTCTGTGTGTTTGTGTGTATGTGTCTGTGTGTGTCTCTGTGTGTGTGTGTGTGTGTGTGTATGCGTCTGTGTGTCTCTGTGTGTGTGTGTGTGTGTGTGTGTGTGTGTGTGTGTGTGTGTGTGTGTGTGTGTGTGTGTGTCTGTGTGTGTGTGTGTGTGTGTGTGTGTGTGTGTGTATGCGTCTGTGTGTCTCTGTTTGTGTGTGTGTGTATGCGTCTGTGTGTCTGTTTGTGTGTGTGTATGCGTCTGTGTGTCTCTGTGTGTGTGTGTGTGCGTCTGTGTGTCTCTGTGTGTGTGTGTGTGCGTCTGTGAGTCTGTGTGTGTCTGTCTGCGTGTGTGTGTGCGTCTCTGTGTGTGTGTGTGTGCGTCTGTGTGGGTGTGTGTGTATGCGTCTATGTGTTTCTGTTTGTGTGTGTGTGTATGCGTCTGTGTGTCTCTCTGTGTGTGTGTGTGTGTGTGTGTGTATGTGTGAGAGTGTATGCATCTGGGTGTCTCTGTGTGTGTGTGTGTCTGTGTGTGTGCGCGTGCGTGTGTGCGCGTCTGTGACTCTTTGTGTGTCCGTGTCTGCGTGTGTGTGTGTGTGTATGCGTCTGTGTGTCTCTCTGTGTGTGTGTGTGTGTGTGTGTGTGTGTGTGTGAGTGTATGCATCTGGGTGTCTCTGTGTGTGTGTGTGTCTGTGTGNGCGTGCGTGTGTGTGCGTCTGTGACTCTTTGTGTGTCCGTGTCTGCGTGTGTGTGTGTGTGTGTGTGTCTCTCTCTCTCTGTGTGTGTCTCTGTGTGTGCATGTGTGAGCGTGTGTGTGTATGTGTGTGTGTGTGTGTGGTCCTGGTAAACTCTATGTTGTGGTAATGTCTCCACACAGATAGTAGTCCTAATAGCAGTAATGTTTGATCTTTTGGTTTCATTTTATGACTGATAAAAATGTCTCTGTATTCTTTAAACTGAAGTTGAGGCTCTCTTAACCCTGTCACACAAGTGCTTGTCAACGAGGACGTCAGTTGTTGTTACAGTCTCTGGTATTTTTATTGTTGTTCCGTCTCTTTCATTTCATTTTCTGCTGTGAATCAACGGCCCGGGCCGTTTCACATTGTGGAACAACTGATTAGTGCAAAACAAATTCAATGCACATGCGACGTGTGTACAAAGTCCACAAGGTTACAAAAATCAGGCAGTGCATGTACAGTATGCGCATACTATTCTGGTGAGGAAATCTGCGTCACTGACCCTCGCGTACGCGTAAAAACTGAATTACACTTTGGCCTATAGTGTAAATGCAGCCTGGACATGCATACAGTACTTGATTTAGTGACAACAACGACTACAAAAAGCTTGAAAGTGTAATGCAAACAAAGCTCTGATAAATTGTTTATTTGTATTAATTTAAATAAATTTAAAGCTAATAATCTACAACATTGTTTAATTAATTCACACTGTATGCATCAAAAACTGTCAACACCACTGCTTTATAAAAATATGAAAAATCCATCTGACAAAAGGATTTTATTTAGTAATATACTAGTAGGTCAGTTTGATAATAAGTGCATTTCTTTGCTGAATAAATCTAAGGCTACATGGAGCAGCAGAGTTCTCAGTTGTCAGGTGTGAGAATATGCACAACCTCTCTAACGTATCTGACCTGTCAATGAAACTCTAAGTGGACCATCATAAATCACATTGCTGTCTAACAGTACAGTATCTACAGTAAATCATGCTTGCTGAGCACACAGTGTGAAGTCTTTACCACTCTGCTCTGGGTTGTCATCATGCTGGAGCCGCTGAATTTAAAGAGCGTGTCGTTCAGTTTTGCAGGTGAGAACTGGAATTTCGGCTCACTGAACTCTGTCGCTGACGCCGGAGCTACAGAACAAATTATAACACAGAAACTTTAGTGAATGTACACACTTAAACATGAACAACAACATTTATTTGAACAAAAAATGTCACATACTATAATATGAGTTTCATTTTCAAAATTTCTCTAAATATATACATAACCCTTTATTATAACTTTCATTAATAGCATTAGCAAACACTGCTTTTTCAAACTATTTTAAACTAACTTTCTAATTCTTTTATAACTATACATGCAGTTTTATGACTACATATTAATTGAGTAGTATATGTACATTTGAAAAATTATTTAAAGCGGCGAACACATACAGCACTTAAAATGCACACTTTCTCTTAAATATTATTGGTGACACTTTACAATAAGGTTGCATTAGTTAACATTAGTTAGTGTTACATTAGTGTTACCATATTAATAACATTTTATCCAAAAATCTTAATGCAAAAAGGTACATTTTATGGTATTCGTCAGCAACCCGCATTCAAATAGGTTGAAATGTCCTTAAACTTCATTTATATTAATGTTTGAGTGCACAAGAAATGACTTGTTAGTGAAAGATAATACAATGTAATCAAAAATACAATAAAATAGAGTCTGCAACAGTGTTGAACAAAACACATTACTCTCTTATTAAAATAGCAAAAATCGTTGAGATATTAAAAGCAATTGAATGCAAATCAGCAAACTTCTGAGCTAGACTGTGCGTCACTTCTAAACACTGGCTGGATGCCAATATTATGTCTGTGCCTCAAAGCCTATAGTGAGCAGACTATTTATTTAGACAGCATTCTGGGCATTATACGGCCAGAAAATGATGTGAAGCTACAGTATATGTCTGGTTAATGGTTGCTTTCAGTCTTTTCTACAATTAACTGGTGTCTGTATACTGCGACCTCACAGAATAACTATAGCTGTCTGAGTTACAGTCCTCTCTTGTATATTTACATATTAACTGTAACAGTACAATGTCCACAGAGTATAGTATGCTGGTGCTTATGTTCCCAGCATGCACTGTGGCATGAATAAATTATGTGGTTGCAGTTTTAATATTGTTAAAAAGTGTTTAATTGTAAATAAAAAGTTTTACTTTGAAGCATATTTTAGCAAAAGTAAAGTACTTGATTATAATTTTAAGTCTAGTGTGTTATTTGATATTACAATACACTTTAAATGTACTAAACGGCAACTTTTGTCATTACAAATGTGTAATTACAATTATATTTAAATACATAACATGCAACGGTTACACTTTATTTTAAGGTGTCGTATTAGTGTAACTACATTTAAGTACTGAGTAATAATAATTAACTATGTACTTACTATATGTTTAGGGTTAATTGCATGCAATCATGCATAATTTCAAGTTATTTAATATATGTAACGTGTAATAATGACACTGTAAAATAAAGTGTAACCTACACTTTAACCATATTTCAATAGAAGTAATCATGAAATTACATTTAAAGGTGAACTTAAGTCCTACTTAAGTGGTCAAAAAAGCACTCTTAAGTTCGATAAATCTAAACTATAATACATTTTCATGTAATTGTAAATAACATGCAATTAAGTGTCCAAAAACATTACATCAAGTTCTTGCTTAAGTATATTCTTTTAACAGACATTATTTATGTAATAAGCACTCTTTGAGTATGTTAAAGTATACTAGTTTTTCTCAAGGGAGGGTTTGTTCTGTTACAGTTTTTGCTGTGACGTGTACTTACATTTATTATTTTGTTTTAGATCACTATTATATATTTTATTTCTATTAATAATTATGTTTGTTGCATGTCGCTATCGCTGAATTTTATATATTTGTTGTTGTGTGCTGATACCCGGTTTACAATTTATAGGCTACTAAAAGTTCAACAGAGATAACTATAGTGTTGCATGCCCAAAGGTAATATACACAATTAAACATGTTTAATAAATTATTGTGAGACGAGTCCTAATTGTTTATTGAAAAAAAAACTCTATGATGTACCATATTGCCACATATACAGTAGACTGAATGTTATGCTTAAACTTGCTTCCAGTCAAATAGTACATTAATTAATTATGATTTTAAAACAAATAATCTCTACTATCCCACAATACATGATATGGTGATATTTTTACAGTAATTTGTTATGACACAATGACCTGGACGTGATTTCACAGTAAATTTTCCTAATTGTTAGAACTTAATATTTAATGTTACAGTGCGACATATTGTTTTTAGGAGGCATGCAGCATTTTGGGCAAAATGTGCCTATGGGCATCAGACTTCGGTAAAGTTGGTTTTATATTCGCACATTCGGACATCCGTATTCAATAGCTTGTTAATCACACTACATTGGACATTCACAAGTAAATATGCCATTAAAACAATACTTGCCTATTTTGATCGACTGTGAAAAATGTTGTAAGTTGACAATCGTTGGTTGTCAATATCATGTCGCTGCTTAAAATTCGTAAACATTAATTTATTGCACATTTATTGGAAAGTCTGAATTTATCAGAAGTCCGAATGTGCGAATATAAAACCAACTTTACCGAAGTGGGCATCAGGCCCAAAAATGTGGTCTAGGTTCTAGGTTTCCATCTCAAGGTTTTGAGACACACCCCTGTCAGGGACTCTTTGTGTTTGTGATATTAATTACAAATGAATGCAGCTTTGCCTCAAAGACCTGCTTCAACTTGCTTATGAAAAACATTTTTAACGATGCAAAAAAATCTCAACTCATTATATTTTATTTTTTTGTATGGCCATTTTTTTATTTTTTTTTAGTTTAGTTTTTTTCCAAAAGTTGAGGTTAGCTTACTAATTAATGTTAGTTTAAGGTTAGGTTACCATTAAGATTAGTTTATATATATATATATATCCTTTGTTTCACGTTGTCTTATTGGCATTCTATATAATACATGTGTAAATAAGCCCACACTTACTTGTTGGCGACGGAATGGAGTCACTCTTGACCATCTTCGACTTGCCTCTCTTAATGCTTTTAACCTGCTCCAGCACGCGCTGCTGTCCAGTCCGCTGTTTTCTGTCGGACGGCAGGACCAGCGAGGTGTCCTCCTTCGAGACGGTGCCCAGAGCCGAGCGAATCGGTTCGGCAGTCATCTCTGCTCTCAGTGGTTCTGCTCGCACCTTCGGCCAAACCAAACAGGTTGTCCTTCGACAACAGACCTGTACAGCAGCGAAGACTGACTGATAGTTTGTGTAGTGAAGTGTGAAGCAACCACACCTAGGTCACGCCCACTAGATGTGTCGCGCCGCGGGCCAATCACAGGTCTGCATTCACTTTATAAACCTGTCAATTACCTGGCGTTTCCTAGTAACCCTGTTAAACAGCACACTTGTAGTTCACACACACGCATCACACATTTGTCTAGGTTCATAAAAGGTGGATTGAAAAACTAAATGAGATGGGAGGAGACTAGAAAGACTTGTGTTATATTGTGTAGAATGTGACATGCTCCAGATCTTTTATGACTGAGTGCACAGTTTACCATCACACCCCAGTGACAGATCTCGCAGGAGCCCAAACATTCACTCAGCAGAGCATCACAACTGCACATGCTTCAGTGCATCACCCTCCATGACTCACACTGTTGTGATCACACACAGAAAGCTTTAAAAGTGTTGTAACTCTATATTATATATATAGCCCTTCTTTTACAGCCACACCCGGAAATACTGTTTTCTCATACTGCTTTGTTAAGTAGCAAAAGGATTAAGATTTCAAATATCACTTATGGCAATGGTTTCCCAAAGTACTTAAACATTATAAAGACCTAGAAGCCACTTTTTTTTCTTTTTTTTTTACTCGTGCTAATTGCTTTTGAAGTGTGACTTAGCAGTAGTAAGTACGTATATTTGGCATCTTTACAGAAAAAGCGGCATAAAATCACAAAAAACGTGCATTTACACAGACTGTTTAAAGGGATAGTTCACCCAAAAATGAAAATGTGATGTTTATCTGCTTACCCCCAGCGCATCCAAGATGTAGGTGATGATTTTTTAACTGCAACCGCTGCCGTCTGTCAGTCTTACAAACCGATCGTTTTGTGTCAATGTGTCGTCACGAGCCGCAAGGTTTAATTTGGATTTGTCTATGGAAGTGTTTTCGACTCTTATTGTTCGAGTTCCCATTCACTCGCATTATTTGACTGACAGACGGCAGCGGTTGCAGTTAAAAAAATCATCATTTGTGTTCTACTGAAGAAACAAAGTCACCTACATCTTGGATGCGCTGGGGGTAAGCAGATAAACATCAAATTTTTATTTTTAGGTGAACTATCCCTTTAATGCTCCTCTGAAGCGGCATAAATGCCTTTACACTGGAATAAAAATTGCGGGAAACAATGCTTTGAACATAACTATTTTAAAACTACAGTTTTAACAAAATGAATTTAAAAATAATGACATAATAAACAATGAAATAAAACTTGAAATAAAAAAATATGAAATTTTAAATTATTTCCTCTGCGTGTTATTATAGCTATCTCACGCTTTGATGTTTGTCATAATTCTGTGGTAGGATACTGATAGTTATTTTCTATTTCTTAATAAACATTGTTAAAGTTGGAACGAATGTTACAAAGAAATTATTCATTATTACACCGGGTAAATCACCACAGGATTTAATCCTGTGGTGATTTACCCAGAGCCCAGATTTGAACCCGACTGAACATCTCTGGAGAGACCCAGATAGCAAAATACACTCGGGCCAGTTCCTGTTAGATTCTCGCTTGCCGGAGACTTACCACTCGGCCCGCTTCTGTCTGCAGCGATCGGGCCGGATTGCTTGAGTACTCACTGCCCAATCATAGGTGCCCAATGGACTATATGCACAGTTACTTCCTGGTTGTCGTTAAGCCAGCTCGGGCATTTCCGGTGAACTGTTTGCAGTTCTTTCTGTACTCACTGTACATCGACATAAAACCATCAATGGTTGACTTTTTAATGTTGTATTCATATTTTAATGCAGTTATTACATTGACCTAATTTGCCAATAAACCAGTTTTATTGATTGCAATAAAGACGAAGCTATTGGGACCGTTAAAAAAACAGTGTCTGTAATTAGAAACACAAGCATTTTTCCTCAGCACTTCAAATGTTATTTTTAATGTGACGACCACAAACATTATTTGTTCATCCTTCTGAGATTGTCCCCATTGTAAAACCGAACGTTTAAAAATTTAGGAAATTCAACATTTGATAGAAAACACTTATTTAAAAATTAAAAAGACAATAATTATCACTTCAACCAGCAGGTGGCGGCAAAATAGCATTTATTTGCACATATCAGCCATTTCCTCTAATCGTTTTTTACTTAGTTTCTGACTAAATATTAAACATTATAAAATAACTAGGTTTAAAAATACATTTTGTCAATGTGAAGTATGAAATACTCACAAAATCTTAAGCAAAACATTAACTTTTCTTGTGAATGAATGACACAGAGCACCGCGCTTTCCCTTTAATCCCAGCAGCTGTCAGTCAGTGCAGCGCAATATCATGATTTCAGCACAATTGTAAAAACACACATTTTATTCAATGAATCTAACTAAAGAGCACAATAAATATTTAATTTTTGAAGCTTTTTTTCACATAAAAGTGTGAAAACTGATGGTTGAATTGAATTTAGCCGAGGAGGAACACTGAGGTACATCTTTATTTATTTATTTTTATGCTGTCTTACGTTTGAATAACTAAATTAATGCTATGCCTGACTATTTAAGCTACTATATTCTGATTATAAACTAAGTATTACACTACTGATGCTCAACATACCAGCAAATTACATCTCACCGGAAGTTTTCGAGCTGGCTTATATTAATGCGGAAGTTCTAAAGAACGCTCCGTGCATATAGTCCATTCCGGGCCGAATCAATAGAGGGTATGCACGTGACATCATCGTCGACCGTTATGGCTGCGGCCACGCCCACTGAGTGGCACAAAGACTGAGCGGCAGCATTGATTTTCAGCGTGAATGTGGCGAAAAACACATCCAAAACGGAAAAGAGTTTTGAGACTGACTGTACAAATAGCGTTGACACAAAACCTGAGTATTAAAGACTGCTGAAAGCTACAGAAAAAATAAGCAAATGGATCACTGCAATTCACAGAAACAGCTGGACTCCAGCAGAGAAACATAGATTTGAGTTATCATTTTGTGTCAAATTGTTGGATTTTGAGGTAAAATCATACCCTTTATATTGTATTGTCATATATTGTGTTGACAACTCATCAATTAAATATTTTCCATCATATATTCTGCATAATTAGGTGCTTTTAAATAAACACGGACAAAAACTAGGCTATACTATATAACTATATATGTTTTAAGGCTGGACAATATGACGATATAACATTGATATAAGTGATTACTCGGATTTAAACCTACCTATATTGTAGTTATATAAAATATTCACAAGCAGATTTGCTTTATGTATTTTCCCCGCCGTCGAAATTAGGCACATATAAATGTCAGGAAACGACTCCTGGCTTCATGTCAATATCCATGTATTAGGTTTATTTGACAAGTTATAAGAAACACTTTTGTGTCCAACCTTTAGTGTATTCGTTTGTTTTACTTGCGTTTTCGCATTTTCCCCTATTAAATCCAGTCATGCAGATTCTTTTGCCACTCACTCCAGCTGAGGGAGCGCGTTCCGGCGGGAAAGTGACGTCGATGAATACACTGTATAGAGTACCCCAGGGATGACGTGTTTTTGTAGGCCAACCCGGAAGTTAGCGGCGCACGGGTTCCCTCGATCGAATGCCCATTCATTTTTCCCTTAGACTTTTGGAAAATCGCTGAAAATAAGCTCTGTGTTTAACAAAGGGTTATGACACTTACACGTTTTGTCTATCAAGATAATCTTTACAAGTTAACACAACATTTATAGATTTTGAAGCCCAAATAAAGTCGTCAGATTTAAAAAGCTAACAGTAGGCTATAAACGGACTACAGCACACCATGGTCGCGGATCAATGTCGTCACCACCAAGCTTCCTCAAACTTTATTTAGAAAACAACTTTATTGTATGAATCCACTTTTTCATGAGAAATGCCCAATGTCCATACTATCCATCCTAAATAGTATGTGAGATTAAAATAAGTGTGTCCCAAAGCATAGTATGTTGAAAAGAGTGTGCCAAAAGTCCCCGGATGGTCTACTGTTTCCGGTAGATTTTGGAAGTGTGGATCCGTGCACACTATAAAGGCTAATATTGCCCACAACCCATTGCGCGTTGGACGAGGATTCAGTTCAGAACTACAAACACGAGTAAAAAGTGTTAAAAAACTACAAAACATGGCGGATATGCTCGATCGACGCTGAGAGGTTTGAGTGACTAATAATCAGTTCAACCTGATATAATATATATTTAATGTTATTCGTGTTATTTTTCATCTGCAAATACCAATGTGGACTTTTATAAAGATCCGATTGGCCATTAACTTTTAAATGCATCATTATGCATTAATATGAGGAGAGTTCTCCACATGAAAGACCCGCGACTGCAGATCAACGTGCTCCATTTCTCTCCGATACGGCAGGAAATTAACTAAATGAAATGTGGAGGATGTAAGATGATTGACAGGCCAGTTTACGGTGACAGGATGCGACAGAGAGAAAAGACGCGATTGTGTGACGTGATAGTATGTCCCAAAGCTTGTCTACTCTTTTGCTACACACTCAAAAGTGAGTACTTTTTGTTCACAGAAAGAGTACATACTTTTAGGGCGTAGTATAAGTAGGCGAATTGGGACGCAGCAATGCTGTCCAAATGTCCCGTTTGTCATGATGACGTCTAAAGTCCCCGCCAAAGGAAGTAGTCCATTTTAGCAATTTGTTAGCAACCGCCGATTTTAAGACACAGTAAAAGTTTAAAAAATCACAAGTGGGTTATAACTGGTGTGTTTTATGTCATAGATCAAAACGTGAAAGTATTTAGAGGCTTTGTTAACCACAGACCTTATTTCAGGCGATTTAGCAAAAACCCATTTGACGGCGTTGGAACCGGAAGTCCTAAAATGCTAACTCGCTTCCGGGTTTTGCCTACAAAAATGCGTCATACCTGAGGTGCCAAAGGTGCTTCAACAAAGTATTGAGCACAGGCTGTGAATACTTATGTGCATGTGATTTTTTTCGGTTTTTTTTTATTTTTAATAAATTTGCAAAGATTTCAAACAAACTTCTTTCACGTTGTCATTATGGGGTATTGTTAGTAGAATTTAGAGGCAAATAATGAATTTAATCCCTTTTGGAATAAGGCTGTAACATAACAAAATGTGGAAAAAGTGAAACGCTGTGTATACTTTCTGGATGCACTGTATATAATTAAATATGGAATGTTATATAATTTAATAATTAAATATGAATATCATTATAAAAATATATTAACCTAAATATGTTATTTGTCAACTACTTATTATTACCCAACAAGTAAGAAACACATTACCTGTTTACTACCTTCAAATTTACTGAAAGCAAAAGTTGTTGCTGCGGTTTTTATTTTAACTGGAACCAGTTTAGAGTTTCACTAGAACCAAATGAAAGCTAAAAATGAAACTGCTTGAAAAATTGTCTTCTCTCTCTTGCTCTCTCTCTATATATACATATATATTTGTGTGTGTGTGTGTGTATATATATATATATAATTAAGTAATTGTAATTAGATTATAGGCTATAACATTTTAAAATACTCATAATCAGTGTTGGGGAAAGTTACTTAGTAAAATTCAATATTACTCTCTAAAAATAGTACGCTTCTATGGAAAGTAATGCGTTTCATTACTTTTGCCTTACTTTTCCTCACATGGGCTGGGCTTGCTTGTTTATTTGTAATAACAAAAAAAGTTATATTTTTTTCTAATTTAAAAGCCCTTTCACACCAAAAGAGAAATGAGTAAGATGAAGGAAATGCAAATTCACTCCTGTACAGTAGAGGGCGCAGCTCAAACAAACCTTTCAACTGTGCTGCTGTTCTGGATCACAGAAGAATAGGAGCAGGAGAGGAAAGTTCAACATTTACTTCAGCAATAAAAAAAAAAAGAAATACAAATGTGATGTTTATCTAACGTAATCTTTGTTTATGGTTGAATTGGATCATCGAAGGTCAGCAGCAAAGACATTGTTTAACAAAGTGAGATTAAATACATAAAGTATATTTAAAGTGAAGTGAAAAAGTGAAGTGACATGTGGCCAAGTATGGTGACCCATACTCGGAATTTGTGCTCTGCATTTAACCCATCCAAGTGCACACACACACCGTGAACATACACCCGGAGCAGTGGGCAGCCATTGCTGTGGCGCCCGGGGAGCAGTTGGGGGTACGGTGCCTTGCTCAAGGGTCTCACCTCAGTCGTGGTATTGAGGGTGGGGAGAGCGCTGGACATTCACTCCCCTCACCGACAATCCCTGCCGGACCTGAGACTCGAACCCATGACCTTTGGGTTACAAGTCCGACTCTCTATCCATTAGGCCACGACTGCCCAATATTTGTGAAATTAACCCTCTACTGCACACATGTTGATGGCACATGAAAAAAAAAATATTCCACGTCATTTTTTGGTTCATTTGGGAACATTTTATCGATTAAAAAAAAAAATTCCCCCACCCTCCCCCAAACCCAAAATATTGTTGTGCGACAATGGTACAGAGTCATAGAGAAAATGATTATCAAAATCAAAAAAAAAAAAAAAAATTCAATAAATCATTAAGTAAAAAGGGAAAAACACTTGAAAGACATTGATATATTGAATTTGATACATGCATAGCTCTGTATCATGTAGTGTGCTATGCCATATAATGTACTTCATGTGATAAGATTTCACTCCGTACGAAACTTCAAAAAGCACTTCTTCTCTGCTGTGACATAGTGGTGTATGTTACAATTTTTGCACATCACTTTGGGTGTTCCTGCACACCCAGGAACCCTGCATCTTCCCTTCTTATAATACATTGTGGCCAATGAGAGGTACTGTCTAAAACCTCCTCGAAAAGTACCCCTTATCGCACAACGTTGCCCTGAGGCAACAAAAAGAAAAACTGAATTTCTGAACATGCAAAATAAAAAAAACTTCATTAAACCTGACAAAAGGCTTCTCTACACCTTCATACACGCACACATATTTTTTATGTACAGTTCATGTCGTTTTAAATAAGATTACTGAAGCAAATAATCTCGCCTTCTTCTCACACCATGTGCTCCTGTGACCATGTGTCAGAACAGGACGTTCTCTTAATGGTGCTTGATATTGACTCCAACACCTTACTGGACTGTTATTTGGTACTTTCACGACGTTTCTAATTGGTTGTAATAATTTAAAGAAAGATTTACTAAACATAGGGTTTAAGAAAACTTTCCGTTGCCTGAGGGCAACGCTGTGCTGTAGAGGGTTAAACATTTAATTATTGCAGGTTTGCGTAATATCATGAGTGCATTTTTATAAATTTTTGAGGAATACTGAATGTTTTTGTGCAAGTGAGATGAGTAAATGCTCACATTTAGTCTAGCCCTGCGTTCCCATTCAGAAGGGCTCATCCCTATGCCCTAATCCCTTCAAAGGCTTTACCCTCCGGAGTGAGCTTCGAAGGTATGAAAGGTGTAGGGCTCAAAAAAACTTCTTTTTGAGCGCACTTCTGCGTCATCTTATCGAGACATTCAAGGTGCATTCGTCGCACATTTTGTACGCTGGTTGACCCTCCAAAAAACACGCTCTGAACTATGAGTACATTGTGTCTATGTATTTGAAGCATTTGAATGGACTGATAAAGGGAGCTGTATGTTTGTTGAAGTACAATGTCATTTTGACCATAATAATGTACCAAATCTAACTCGTATAAATATTTCAGTAGTATAGAAAAATACCACATACATTTATAGGTAAAATCGAACTCCGAGCCTCCTGTACCCATTCTGTGATGCCAAAAAACGCCCCTGTGCAAAGGATCATGGGGGCCCTAAGTGTCCATCAGTTGTACCCTTTGAAATCCTTCATTCTGAAGGGCCCTTTGAAGTGGCCAGTTTTGAGCACTTTGGTTTGGAACGACCCTTCAATATGGCGGCCATGATTGTTTTCACTCCGAAGCGCCCTTCAGAGGGCGATATATCCCGTTTGGAACGCACCGTAGATCTACAATAACATCATGTTTACCCACAATGCCTCTGCACTTACTCATGATTTCTCTCAACATGGGGACAGGAGAGATGTCAGTCAATAAATGTGAAAACACAGTAACTTGCATTACTTATTTGAAAAAGTAACTCAGATATTTTGTAAATTTAAAAGTAATGCGTTACTTTACTAGTTACTTTAAAAAGTAACTATTATGTGACTCTTATTATGTAACTGGTGTAACTTGTAATGTGTTATCCCCAACACTGCACGTAATCAGACTACAGTTACTTTTTCATTGATTACATTATTACATGTTATTCTCACTTTTTTCTTATTCCGTTGTGGATAAGTCAAATAAACCACTGCTAATATGACTTTTGCAGGTAAAATGTTACATCTACAGCAAATATTCCATCAATAGAGAATCTGGATCTGAAACTTTTTTGGAAATTCATGTGCTACTATTTGCCAAATACTGTTGTTATGTGACCGACATCTCTACTTCCCCTTTCACCAGCATTTGTGCTTTTACATACAAGAGCAAGAGCACTATCTTGTGGAAAGAAAGGGAATTATTTACAACACCCTACTAAATATGAAAATACTTTAGAACAGTGATTTATTTATTCATGATTAAGATGAATTGACATTCAAACAGTGTATATAATACCTAAAATGTGGTGCTACTAATACTTCAACAACAAATCCTTAAAAAAAATCGTCTCTTTCGAGTTACATTAAAATATCGGTAAGCAGTGTCTTGACAAGCATAGACAAGCACAGAACTGAATAACCCATGAACACAAACAGGGCTTTTCATTCAAGCCTTCAAGGTTTTGAGTTGTCAAAATGCAAAAGAGCAGCAGCTCCGTAATGATTAATGCCTCCATTCACTGAGGTGAGGTAGGTATAGCCTCAGAGCACTGATCTCGGGTCAGCTCTTCAAGTTATATCCTAACAGCTATTATGTAACATTGAGGTACAGTAACCTGATCCAGGACCAGCACTTAGGAGTCAACCTTATTCCTCCCGTTTAAAGGGTCTCGACGGCTGGAGCTCTGGAGAGCTGTCGGAGGATGAAGATCCAGACACTCTACATCCTGTCAGTTTAGTCTGGAGCTCGTCTGAGGTCAGCAGCATCTGGTCTTCAGTCTCTTTCAGGACTTTGATGTGTGTGGTGAAGAGTAGGTAGAGTAGAGCTCCAGAGAGGAGTGCGCCCATGCACACAGCTCCAAGAAACCCTGCGGTGCTGAAGGAGGAGTGGCATAGGCAGGGCAGGAGCGCCAGCAGCAGGAGCACCAGAGTGCCGCACATCAGACGCACTGCTTTGTCCCGCAGGGCCTCTGTTTGACACAGGCCTTCCTTCACCACCGCACGCGCCTCTGCGGTCACGTCCATCCGCTCTGATACAGGAGGTGCTGGAGGATACAGAATAAACACATTCAATTCAACATAGAATTTGATTTTATTGAAATTACAATAATTTGATTTCACTCTCTGGTGTTTATTTCTATATGACTGCCGATTAAAGTTTGGGGCTGGTAAGATTTTTTTCAATTTAGTCTCTTTGGGACCGTTTACACAACTTAATAAAACAAAAAAACAAAAAAAAACAACGACTTTTCAACAATATATAGAGATGGCTGATTTCAAAACACTGCTTTGAATCGTTTGTTTCGAATCAGTGGTTCGGATCGCGTGTCAAACTGCTGAAATCACGTGACTTTGGTGCTCAGAACCACTGATCTGAAACAAAAGATTCGAAGCATTGTTTTGAAATCGGCCATCACTAGATATTGTTGAAAAGTTTTTTTTTTTTTTTTTTTGGCTCACAAAAAATATTCTCGTTGCTTTATAATATTAAGGTAGAACCACTGTACTCACATGAACTGTTTTAAATATGTCTTTAGTAGCTTTCTGGGCACTGAAAGTGTAAATTAACTTGCTGGCAATAGAGGCCTCACTGAGCCATTGGATTTCATCAAAAATATCTTAATTTGTGTTCTGAAGATGAACGAAGGTCTCATGAACGACATGAGGGTGAGTAATAAATGACATTATTTTTGAGTGAACTAACCCTTTAAGCTTTTTTGGAGGACTCCCTGAAGCCTTGTTTCTTATTGGACAAAGGAAAGTTAGTGTAAATTATCAAAGGAAAGTTACATTATGTAAATTGTCTTAAAATTGAATATATGACTTCCATCACATGGTATTTGACCCAAGGCTGTGCAGAAGAATCACACAAGTGTATGAAATTCATATTGTAGCTACTGTAATGATGAATATCCCAACATATGATGTCCAACAGCATCATTAAAACATGAAGAAGGAAAATAATTTACCAAAATGCCATTGCTGATGTCAATCGCGTCTCATAAGAAACCGTAATCATTTGTGAGAAAATCATAAGAAATGTAAACCCAAACTAAACTGTTTGTTTGTTTTTTGTTTGTTTTTTTGAAAGAAATTAATACTTTTATTCTGCAAGGATGCATTTAAATGATCAAAAGTGACAGTAAAGACATTTATAATGTTCCAAAAGATTTCTATTTTAAATAAATGCTGTTCCTTTGAACACGGATTCCTGCGTTGGTTCCCTATTAAACATCGCATACAAAAATGGTTTCGCTCCCCAGTATCTGAGCGAGCTCTTATCGCATTATAGTTTTTCACGTCTATTGCAATCTCAGAATTCAGGCCAGTTGATAATACCTAGAATATCAAAATCAACCGCAGGCGGTAGATCCTTCTCCTATTTGGCAACTAAACTTTGGAACAACCTTCCTAGCATTGTTCGGGAAGCAGACACACTCTGTCAGTTTAAATCTCGACTAAAAACACATCTCTTTAATCTGGCATACACAACACATTATCAATTTCTATTATTCAAATCAGTTAAATGAGTGTTAGGCTGCATAAATTAGATCAGCCAGAACCGGGAACACTTCCTATAACACACGATGTACTCATTACATCAGAAGAAGAATGACATCTACGCTAACATAAGTCTCTCTGTTTATCCCGAAGTTTACCGTAGTCAGGCCTGATCCGGGCCGTATCCAGATCAGATGGTGGACCTGCACCTAGACACGACCAAAACGAAGACCGTGTCTACTAGAACAATCCCCTGTGAAGGCCTCACCAACATGACAGCCATCAGCACAGATCCTCAGCAGAGACCACAAGAACCACCCAAGTCCTCCGCACAGACCCTATGGCTAGTTTCGGCTCCATACCGGCGTGATCATAATGACACCATGTTCATTCATTCGTTAGCTATAGGAGAACTGGCCCCCTGACTGAGCCTGGCTTCTCCCAAGGTTTTTTTTCTCCATTCTGTCACTTGATGGAGTTTTGGGTTCTTGCCACTGTAAGACTGGCTTGTTTAGTTGGGGACACTTGATATTCAGCAGTATTACTGATCTGACTCTACTGACGCTGTTGTTTGAGAACTGAACTGAGCTGGACAATTATATCATTTTTTGCAGAACTGAAATTAACTAATTTAATAACTGATCTTTACAACGGAACTGAATCACTGAACTGACTTCAGCTGAATAACAGCCGAAATGCATCATTTTTTCCAGTTATCACTGTAAAGCTGCTTTAAAACAATATGTATTGTATAAAGTGCTATATAAATAAAGGTGACTTGACTTTCCATAAAAATATACAGCTAGCACAACAATAAATGTTTCTTGAGCATCAAATCAGCATATTAGAATAATTTCTGAAGGATCATGTGACACCGAAGACTGGAGTAAAGATGCTGAAAATTCAGCTTTGATCACAGGAATAAAGTACATTTTAAAATATATTCAAATAGAAAACAGCTATTTTTAATTGTAATAATATTTCACAATATTTCTGTTTTTACTATTTTTAATCAAATAAATGCAGCCTTGGTGAGCATAAAGACTTCTTTCCAAAAAAAAAAAAATTCTTACAGACTCCAAAATTTTGAACTGTAACGTAAAAATAATCATAAAGATCAACCGCTAAACACAACTATGATTATAATCAGAGGGGAAAAAAAAAAATTATACAAGTTGCATGTTTTCCAACAGTTCAAGTTGTACAATATCATACCTTCTCGTACCAACAATAGAGCTGTCATGAGAGTGTGTTGGCGGTGTGAGCTACAGCTGATCTGATACTGATCTAAAATGATCCTTTGTGCAGTTCTGAGCAGTATGTGAGTACTCACCGTTCCTCCATCCATGCTGTCTGCTGTCCTCTGACCGAAGCAGGGCCAGTTCAGCAGTCAGGGCCTCATGGTCAGAGAATGGGAAGGGTTTATCATTCACTGAACCCTTGGTAGTGGACAAGGACTCACATTTCATGTTCACTCTCTGGGAGCCCTTCACAAGAAGAAGAAACACAAACACTAATGTTAATTGAAGAGCAGCAAGAATACTTTACCATCACGGTTCAGTGCATACAGTCAGACGATGAATACCACAGGCGATCCATACTCCAATCCACAAGGGGGCACGTGCTGTAATGCAACACTGTTTGCTAATTGCCACAACAGGAAAAAGAACAGAAAAAGAAGAAGAGATGATCTATGCATAGATATCTTTATGTGTAATCTCTCAATCAGTGTTTTAACCGCGGAAAGACATCAATAAAACAGCTTGAGATTAATATCTCACTTAGCATTACATTTACCTCAGGAAAGTCATTCAGTGTCCACAGCATGTTAATTCACTAGAGAAATGAACTTTAGAGCCTTAGGGTTATCACTAAATATATGCACTATATTAGCTTATATATTATTATATTTATTATATTTCCTTTACCTGTTAGTAATGTCTTAATTATTTAATATATGTTTAAATAAATTTGTAATGAAGACAAAACATGACAGTAAC
>RJVU01043382.1:516387-541270 GCA_003731715.1 Anabarilius grahami
CTTTTTTCTTTATATATATATATATATATATATATATATATATATATATATATAAGGGGTGTAATGGTACATGTATTTGTCCCGAACGGTCATGGTTCAGTGCATACAGTCAGACGTTGAATACAGTCAGTCACAGGGGATCCACACTCCAATCCAGAAGGGGGCGCATGCAGTAATGCAACGCTGTTTGCTAACCGCCACAACAGGAAAAGAGCAGAAATGTTCTGTTCTTTCATTTGATATATTGCATGTTCAGATATTCATACAAAAAATATTCTGGGGCCATGAAAATCAGCACGAAAATACTGGCAGTGGTTGGCAACTTTTTTTAAAAACGCTGGCGGGGAAAGAGTTAATTTATCATAAATAATATTATACGATTTTTTTTTTAGATTAACTTACCTTAATGAGTATGTAGTCAATCCTGATGCCCTTCTCAAAAGGAATAAGGTCTTGCTTCTTGGTGAAGTGATTGTCTGCTATCAGTGTGTGTCCATCTTCACAGCCCTGCCGAGAGAAACAGAAAGTGATGCTTCTAATAAAAACAGGACACACAAACAAACTGAATATGCACGTAAAAGGAAGTGAGCTCACATCAAACATGTCTGTTTCAGTAAAGCAGTCTCTGAGTCCAGTATGGGATCTGAGGAGACGGTTTCCAAGGTCCTGAGGGTGCATGTTCAGATCCCCTCCCAGAATCACCAAGTCTGCTCCACAGGACGTGTGGCTAAAGAGGCCATAGGATATGAGTTTTCTAAGGTATGTGACCTCTTTTCTCTAGAACACTCTTACAAAATGCACTTTCTCTTACCGCACAAACTGCAGCAGTTCCCAGGACTGCACTATTCTGTGGGGTAGGTATTCATCTTGAGCCCTGGAGTACTCTGCATGCAACTGAGAGCAAAACAGTATCATTACTAAAGGTGCATCGTCTCCAGTTACTCACAAATAAACCCAGCTGAGCATGAAGAACACACTTCAAAACCTATTAATGCCAGATCAGACTTACATGAGTGACATAGACGTGTGCCTTTAACCCAAAAACGTCAACAATGACCAATCCAACTGCTTTGCCTCCAAACCAGTCGCCATGGCGCAGCTGAGATGAACACACACACACACACACACATATAATAGATCATGTAATTCCATCAGTATAAAGAAACAAAACACATATCAGGTTACCAAATCTAGTCACATTATGTCCCTTGTGAAAAAGAAGTACACTTTGGCATACTTTTAAAAAGAGTACTTATTACGAAATAATATACTTTAAAAGAATTTACATGTGAACTGAATGTAATGTTTTCGGACACCCAGACACTAAACTTAAGAGTGCTTTTTGACCCACTTAAGTACATCTTATATGTAATTTCATAATTACTTTTATTGAAATAGGGTTAAAGTGAACTGATGAATGTGAAAATTTATGGTAAATTAAAATATACTTTAATGTCATTTATATTGAAACTTGTTTGTCATTTATTTACTTTTTATTTTACACTTTTGTAAAGGAGTCGCAATAAGTACATTTAAAATATATTAACTTTAAATGTAATATCAATTAACATTACAGTTAAATTATAATCAAGTACTTTACATGTGCTTTAGTATGTTAGTCAACACATCAAAATAACTGTACTTCTTTAAAGCATGACAAAAGATTACTAAAACAATGATTTTAAATGTACTTTAAAGTGAAACTTAATTTGACATTATTACAAAGTTCAATTCTTAAAAGTGCACATAAGTGTGTTAAACAATCACGAAAGTGTACTTGCCTTTTATTTCAGTTTATTTTTAAATATACTGGTTACACTTTATTTTAAGGTGTCATTGTTACAGTCTGTGTAGTTATACATTTAAGTACTGAGTAATAATTAACTACATGTACTTACTATAGGATTATGGTTAAGATTAGGGTTAGTTGCATGTAATTATGCACAATATATAGTTATTACTATTGTAACTACATGTAACACATGTAACAAGGACACTGTAAAATAAAGTGTTACCAAGTATACTTTTAAGATTTGAAGTACACTACAAGTGCACATTCAACACAACACAATTAAGCACACTATCAGTAACACTTTATTTTGATGGTCCCTTTTGAACATTCTACTGACAACAAGTAACTTTGCAACTACATGTACATGCAACTACAACTTATTCTTACCCTAACCCTACCAGTCTACTTATACTCTACGTTACTTATAGTCATAAGAATGTCTAAAAGGGACCATCAAAATAAAGTGAATCTGAGGTATCATTTTACATCTTTACTATAATAAGCTTCAGACACATGTATGTTATAAATAAATTCTAAATTCTGATGTAATGTTTGGCCAAGGCTTCTCTTAGGGTGCTTTCACACTTACTTGCGACTGCCTGGTTCAAAACCGAACTTGTTTGAATTTTTGAGCAGACTTTTGCTGGCAATTTACAGTCTAGACAAGCTGACACTAGTTGCCGAAAGCGAGAGCCAGTCTGCATATTTGATTTTGATTTCTTGGTCACAGACTCTGATTTTTTAGTTTCAGATTACGATTTCATCTAGGTGGAGGATATCAAACATGTTTGATATTTTGCGCCGATTGTAGCACACATATGCTGCATCCGAATTTGCCTACTTCCATACTATATAGTAGGCATAAAACAGTATGTGAGCTGAGTAGTATTTCCGAATTCATAGTATTCATAAAAGAAGGCGAAAAGTACCCGGATGACATACTACTTCCAGCAAGATTCTGAACTGTGCATCTGACGGACACTTTACTATCCCATGAGGCCACGGGAGAGGATTTATGAATGGAAGTGAAGTGACGATGATGCTGGTAGATCACATGACAATGACAAAATGGCAAATGTAGTATGTCTAAATTTCATTCATACTACACATTCATACTAAATTTCAAACAAAATGTAGTATCTAGATGTACAAAGGCCACACACACACAGTGATAAGCAAGCAGTAACGTTCAGTCAGCAGCTCACTATCATAAAATTAACCTTGACAGGGTAATCAGAACCCCAACATGGAGACGTATTACACAACATTAACCAACTAAATATATAATTAGACATTAAATATTCATTTTGAGGTTGTTTTTTTTTAACACAATGAGATAATAATGAAACTAGCACAGCTACAGTGAAGAAATCACTACCTGAGACAAAAAGTCAATAATAGTTTAGCATTATTATACAAAAATATCTGATGGCAGATTGACCAATCAGAATGAGGTATCCTGAAATAACTTACCATATATGGGTAGCCATTGAGAGAGTACTGGTAGAGCAGAGCGTCCTGGATCCTGTGTTTGGAGAACACAGCCAGACCACTGCCAATGACTCCACTGTAAAAAACAACACCTTATCAGATACTAGAACATCTAGCTACAAAATAACATTGTCCTTTAAGTATCTCTCGTCTACACACATTCAGCTGTATATACACCAGCAAGCAGGCAGCTGCACTCATTTTTTGAGTATAAGTAGGGAGACTAATCAAGTCTCTATGATATTACATGTCATTACTGCTCTCATTCTGTTTTGAGTCGTGTGTCTGTTTTAACGTTAACTGTAGATACAATAGTACTGCTTCCTAGATAAGTTAGATGATTACAAATTCTGCCAATTCAGCTGTATTGATTCCATGCCTTAAGATCAATGCTTTTTTTCTTGTCTCATAATGATAGGGATAAGACATAAAGGTCGACTGAAGATATTCAGTACATGATGGAATATTCAATCAGATATCTGAAAATAAGACTTTAAATTTTTTAAAGGTGCAGTAAGCGATTTCTGAGAAACACTGTTGATATCTGAAATCAACCCAAACAAACACACCCCTCCCTTCATTGCTCCACCCCCAAAATGTTCAAACACGCAATGCAAGAGATGTCTCTTTATCATAGCAGAAGCGAAGCAAAATAAACCTTGGTGAAAAATGAAGCGAAGATGGCGAACAAAGAAGAAAAAAAAATTAACATACAGTACACAAGAGTTTATACAAGCAAGAGTTGGTTGTTAGTCGCAAGCAGCACACACTCAAAACCAATGTTACTCACGTCTGGAGTAGAAACAACTCAACCTCTGCGTCCGTTTTCAGGCCTTCCTGCTTCGGTCTCTCCAGCGCTGGAAAGCTTTTCTAATATTAACACGGGTCTTAAAGCTCTTGCCTGATCATAAGTGATATTCCTCGGAGCTTTTCTCTTTTGTAATGTCTCTCAGCCATCTCCCTTTCTACAGTCTTTCTTCAAATCTCCCTATTGCTGACTCTCTCTCTCCTCCCCCATCATGAGTGGACATGCCCCTCTACTGCTGATAGGCTCACTCGCTCTCCTCCCCAATCATGAGTGGACACGCCCCCTACTGCTGATTGGCTCACTCTCTCTCCTCTCCCATCATGAGTGGACGCGCCCCCTACTGCTGATAGGCTCACTCTCTCTCTCCTCCCCCATCATGAGTGGACACGCCCCATATTGCTGATTGGCTCACTCTCCTCCCCCATCATGAGTGGACACGCCCCATATTGACACGCCCCATATTGCTGATTGGCTCACTCTCCTCCCCCATCATGAGTGGACACGCCCCATATTGCTGATTGGCTCACTCTCTGTCTCCTCCCCCATCATGAGTGGATACGCCCCCTACTGTTGATTGGCTCACTCTCTCTCTCCTCCCCCATCATGAGTGGACACACCCTCTACTGCTGATTGGCTACAAGTGTGTTGTGCTGCTCGGTCCGATTCACTTTCAACAGCATTTCTCAGAAATCACTTACTGAATCTTTATATGGACAGTTCACCCAAAAATAATACAAAAGTAATAATTTATTCACTTATTCATGTTGTTTCAAAACTGTATGGCACTATCTTTTTTCCATGAAACACAAAAGGAGAACTTTTGAAAAATGTCCAACCTGCTCTTTTCCATACAATGAAAGCAGACAGTGAGAAGGGACACAAAACGTCTTTGGTTCTCATGTCTTGTAATGTGACACACCAATTTGTTAGTTCATTATTAGCGAATTATAACTTAAATGTTTGCCTGTTCCTGACAGAATGCTATCATGGGCTTGTGTTTCCACAGAAGAAAGAAAGTCATACAGGCTTGGAATGACACGAGGGTGAGTAAATGATAACAGAATTTTTATTTTTGGGTGAACTGTCCCTTTAAGTGAGGATTTTATTTCCCGCCTTTTGACCAGGATCTTTTTTTTTTCTCTGCATTACTCTGGAATGTGTGAGAGCGTTGAGCCGTTTGATCACCGATCAGAAGGTTTCAAAGTCTCTTTCAAAATCCCAATTGCTTTGAAGTACAAAGCAACATTCAAAGTCCCTCCATGTCATGGTGAGGTGAACTGACCTCTTGAAATAGTGAGTATGAGGATGAGAGGAGGACAGCTTTCCCTTCAGGAAAAGGAAATCTTTTTCACTCCATACCTAGAATAATGTCAAAGATACCTAGATCAGTAAAAATGAAGTTTATGTATATGTCTAGGTGGCATAGTAAATTTATAAAGACATTTAATAAAAGTTTTTCATATGTGCGTTTTGGACTGGAGACTGGAGTAATGAAGCTGAAAATTCAGCTTTGATCACAGGAATAAATTACATTTTAAAATATATTCAAGTAGAAAACTGTTATTTTAAATTGTAATAATATTTTACAATATTACAGTTGTATTTTTGATCAAATTAATGCAGCCTTGGTGAGCACAAGGTTGGTTAGGAAACAGTGTTATTTGTCCATCAGGGAAATGAAGGCAAAACGAAGTGCTAAAGCCACAAGGGCACTGGGCTGAATCAATCCCTGATGATAAGCATGTTAAAAGTGCACAGTGCAACCCACTTCTTGTAACAGGGCGATGTCGTGCTGCTCTTTGTCCAGTAACTCCCCGATCATCTCATACCGCTGTGCACAATGTTGACTGAGGAATCGGATTCCCCTGAAAAACGCCAAACCACAGTCACTACAGTCTTGTGATCTACCTCAAACCCACATATAAAACCCCAAAAATATGAACACACCTGCAGTCATTTTCCTACACATATAAACACAGCTGACCACATCATTCCATCACATGCACGCTTTAATAAACTGATGTGTCATCTAAATCAGAGGAAGTATTGAAAACCACATTTTCTGTCTCAGTTGTACAGTCACAATCTGCATTAATGCGTCTTTGCTGAATTTTCGGCTGTTGTTCCGGAACATGGTGCTGACAGTGCTGGCATCAGCAGAGTGGGAGGCCCACACTGCATGTCATGTGACCGCTGTCCGCTCATGTGCTTTACCCTTCATACTAACACCTACCACGGCTGATATATAGATGTTTAGTAGATCCTTCTATTATCTATTGAATCCCACAATGATATTTAAAATATCAGTAAGCTTAATATACAGCTTTCCTGTAGCTCAGTGGTTAGAGCATGGCACTAGCAATGCCAAGGTCATGGGTTCGATCCCAGGGATTGCACATACTCGGATACTAATGTATAGGATAATGCAATGTAAGTCGCTTTGGATAAAAGCGTCTGCCAAATGCATAAATGTAAATGTAATATATATAAAATCATAATTTATTGGGTACTTTCAATTGGGAGGTGGCTGTCCTGAACCCCTAAATTTCAATTTGTGGAAATGATATTGAAATATTTTGAATATAGTTTAGATTTTTTTTTAAGTACAGTTCAAAATATATATTTATTTTATATGTTATTTTTAAAACCTGAAACTTTATGTAAAAAAAAAAAAAAAAATGTGTCCAGCATTTTCATGTCACTACTGAAACAGAGTATGTTTTAGTCCATTGGATGAGACTCATTTTAACCACACTTCTACATTTTTGATCAGGAAATATTCCTGTGTCCCTCCCTCTCATAGCCTCTCTTTCATAGTAGATAGGTACCACCATTTTGAGTTAAATGTGTTTAAAAGTCTGAAAATCTGTGTGTAACTTTAAGGAACGTTACTACCAAACACCTTTTTTCTGCAATTAAGCAAACTTTTTTAAGTGTTATTCCATAAAATTTTGTTTTTATGTGTGTACAACTGTTCAGAACTGTGCTAGCTAACCATGTGCTGATTAGCATCTGCTAGGCTCAAAAATATCTAAAATTGTCACTACCGAAACAGTCATGACCAAAACATGTCATTGTCGGGGGAAATAAACTAAATTTTAGTACAGTTATGCAAATCATTAGTATTTTAATGTGTTTTTAGTATGAGAGTTAAAATTCTGTAATGTTTTGTGGTCGCTACCAACACATTACCGTCACTACCGAAAATGGGGTGTTTTGTCAAAAATAAAGTATATTGAATTATCAACTAAGATATTATGATAGCGTTTGGTTCAGTGTATATTCAAACTAATGATTCCTTAACTTTGAAATCAGTATGATAAACTTTATGCCTTTTACAAAGAAAGACTGGATTCAAAATACAACAAATCTCATAAATTACACTTGAAATATCGTTAAAATTGTAATTGTTATTGATTTACCTGTGAAAACTTTTTTTTTTTAAATAGCAAAAAATATATTTACATGGTAGACATAAACAAAATCTTAATAGGTCAATGTAACCATTCTTATTAAATTATTTATTATTGTGTTTCGGTAGTGACACATTTGGGGAGAGGAAAAATATAACAAAACTTTCTGAAAATACAATATGAGAATTAACTGCACAATTACTAGAAATGTGTCCCTTGGATATTATACAATTTGCATACAAAATTTGAGGAAAAATACTTTTTTTTGTCAAGACGTTTCCAACTCTGACTTTGAACCAATTCTGTAGAATGGCCTATATTATTCTGAGCTAACATAAACTAACAATGAACAGTTTTTTTTATTAACCAATGTTAACAAAGATTAAAACACTGTCACTAATAGTGTTCAATGTTAGTTCATGTTAGTTAAAGCATTTACTAATGTTAACTAATGGAACATTATTGCAAAGTGTTACCGAAAAAAAAACTGCATTCAGTTTAAATAATCCATTACTTTTTAATTTCTGTGACATTTCAAGGCCTGGAAAAATGCTTGAATAAGAAAAAAAGAGATTATATTATTTTGCCAAAGCTCAGAAACAACTCTGAATGAATGAAGGACCAAAAAAAACCTCTCAAAAAATCCATTCAAATTCCATACAGAGCACTACAATTTACTTTCCTAGTTAAACAGACTTAGCCTAACATCACCAACGACACATTAAAAAATGACCAAACAAAATGTTTTATGTCGTTAAAGCTCAAATATGAACGAATAATACTCAATTATCTAATAAAATTACTAGATTATCTACACTTAGACGTGTGCAACAACTCATAAAATATTCATAAACAAATACATGCATAATTAACTAAATAAATAAATACACCGAGCTACTTTTCTGACCCATTTAAACAAGTAAACATTGTTCCGCAGCGCTCATAATATAAACGCGCGCGTCGTTTTGACGCGGAAGCATCATTTGACTCACCAGCAGTTGAGAGAGAAGACGCGCAGTTTGGCTGGCAGCTCTGTTGCCATGGTGCCGCGCAGCTCAGGCTTCATCAGATCCTGCAAGCGCGAGTCATTTGAGTGCGCTTTAAAGCCCAAAGTACTGCACAAACACACACACACACACACACACATACATACATACACGTATCCGGGGGCGGAGCTTAAACTAATCCACAAAGCAGCCCAAACTCAGTGACATTTGAAACCCTACGGTTTATTCATTTATTAAAAGTATTTACAATCAGATTTTATTTTGATCTATTTTATCTAATGAGTTATACCTACAATAGCTTCACCAATAGGGTTTAAGCATACTTTATAGGCTACTCTTTAGTCGTGTAATTACCTGCATGGGACTGACACACAAATCGATGCTCCGCGTGCACTACAGTCGCCGCGCGCTCGATAGCTCCCTTTCTGAGCGCGTGACAGTATTCTCTCATTGACTGGTCGATAATCATCATCGTCCCGTCAAATGACCTCCACTGTATCCAGTGTTTCACCTAACATTACACAGCACAAAGCAGCCCATGCGCATGACATACTGTAAACACCCGCATGCATTGTGGGTAATGTAGTCATATCATGAACGCAACTGGGTAGCCACAAGAGATGACATTACTCACCCTTCAACCATCGAACATTAAATGTAAATTTCAATGATTTCCATCATTTTGACAGACAATAAATATTGTACCTGCTCCTGAAACATTCCAGTCAATACTGCTAATAGGGATTAGAAGTGAAAGGTAGAAAATTAGGCTACACCGTGTGAAAACAAACCTGGAAAGAGACATGAGGATTTGGGGAGAAAAAAATCTTGTTATACCATGTCACATTAAAATAACATGCGTAACATTATTATCTTGAAGGAAATTTTACAGCTCATTCAGTCAAACTGACGGATAAGGATTATTTGTAGAGCAACCTTATGATTTCAAATGATTTGTTTCAGTCTTTTTGAGACTTCTTTGAAACCGGAAGTGCCTCCCATAATCTGAACGCAGTAGGCTTGTCAGGAACAAGGTGGATAGTGAGTTTATGGGCCCTTATTTTAACGATCTAAGTGCATGGTCTGAAGCGCAGGTGCACTTAGGGCGTATCCGAATCCACTTTTGCTAGTTTAATGACGGAAAAAATGGTCAGCGCACCAGGCACATGGTCTAAAAGGGTTGTACCTAGTCTCTTAATGAGTCATGGGTGTGTTTTGGGCGTAACGTGCAATAAACCAATCAGAGTGTCATCTCCCATTCCCTTTAAAAGCCAGTTGCGCTCGCGCCATGGCGGATTCGCTGTTTACATGGAGGAATTTGCAAGCGGAAAGACTGAACGCCTCCAGAGAGGAATCCTTTTATTTGTAATATTTAAAAATGTCTGTGTGCTGCTGCGCATCCCTGTGTGTGTAATATTACTAATGCGCCCTTTAAATAACAAAAAAGAAAACAAATATTGCGTCATTGACTTTAGACCAGGTTTTTGTTGGTCAATGGCACAGTTGTTTTCATTTGCCTCAAAATAGCAATACGCCAACAATGCGCCTGAACACACCTACCAGCACGGGCGAACAGATGGGCGCAAGTGCATTTGCTATTTAAACAACTGGACGTGAAAATGATAACTGCGTTGGGCTGAAACTAGCAAAAAAACGCTTACGTCGCACCTGGCGCCGCATTGCGCCCGGTGTATGATAGGGCCCCTATGGGTCATTCCGTGTCGAATCAACCACATTTTGGAAACTTCCCTGGCTCAAATTTTTTGATTCAAAACTTTAAGATGTTTTTTTTTTTTTTTTTCTGTTGAAGAACCAATAGACCAATATGAAAGCCAAAATGTTAAATGTAATGGATGTATATTTACTGAGTAATCCACTATAGGATTACTTTTTGTTGAGTATCATATTTATACATCGGCCTTTTATGGCATATATATATGCAATTCATTGCAGATCAATGATAATTGAGAGATGGACAAATAAATGTTCCCCAAAGGCCTGCTGTGTCATATCTGACATTTACATTAACATGAACAAAAGTAAAAACAACTTTTAATTTTTAACATTAAAAAATGGTGTATGAATAATCAAGTAAACACAAGTTGCTTCAGTACAGTTAATGTTTATCTTACATTTACTTTATAAAAATCATTAAAGATTTCTGAACAAAAAAAAAATTACTTCATTACTATACAGAAGGCATGACATTTTTTTCAGCAAAGTTTTGGTCATATTGTGCATATTAAATATCATACAGTAGGCTAATATATTCATAAATAGGCATTATACTTATTGTTCAACAGAATTTTAAAAAGAATGTTTAGTTTTTAGAATAAATGTAAAAAAAATCTGGCTATAATGTTGTAATATGCATTGCCAAACAAGCATTCTTTTTTTCAATTAATTTATACCCCCAAACTGGCGACTTATCCTAGGAGATACAAACATTTACAGACGTAAATACATAAGCTAACGCTTACCAAGTTTTTAAAGCTGCAGTCCGTGATTTTTGGCCCTCTAGTGTTTAATAAACAGAACTGCACGCGTCTTGCTGAAGAACATTGTAGCCAGAGCTACTTTTCTCCGTGTATGTCTATGGCGAGTCACGCAGTTACTGTGATACTCTGCGGCGGGTCCTACCAGTCCGGTCTGAAATAGTCAGAATATAAAAACTTATTATAAGTGTACCATAATGATTCAGGGTAAGACAAAAACACGGTTTGAAAAAAGGATTCATGATGTACATTCTCATTATATAATTTTTGTAAATTTTGAACACAAAAAAAGTTACGGACAGCAGCTTTAAACATTTAAGTCCTCTCCAAATATTGTAAATATGTGAAATATATCAACTTTTATCTGAAGGTGAGCAGATTTCCCACTACATGGTCGTGTTGCCCGTGAGCTAAACAAAGAATATATGAACAGTCACCAGATCTACAGTGTGCGAAAGTTTGAGAACCCCTTGCAGAAAATTAAAATTTTGTTAATTTTAACAAAATAAGAGAGATCATACAAAATGCATGTTATTTTTTTATTTAGTACTGTCCAAGATATTTTACATAAAAGATGTTTACATATAATCCACAAGACAAAAAATTAGCTGAATTTATTAAAATATCTCCGTTCAAAAGTTTGGGAACCCTTGATTCTTAATACTGTGTGTGGTTACCTGGATGATCTATGGCTGTTTTTTTGTTTTGTGATGGTTGTTCATGAGTCCCTTGTTTGTTCTGAGCAGTTAAACTGAACTCTGTTCTTCAGAAAAATCCTCCAGGTCCTGCAGATTCTTCAGTTTTCAATGATTTTTTGCATATTTGAACCCTTTCCAGCAGTGGCTGTATGATCAAACACAACTATTAAAAAAGGTTCAAACATTCACTGATGCTCCAGAAGGAAACCCGATGCATTAAGAGCTGGGGGGTGAAAACTTTTTGAATTTAAAGATCAAGGTAAATTGTACTTAATTTGTCTTCCGGGAAACATGCAAGTATCTTCTGTTGCTTCCAAAGGGAAGTACTAAATGAAAAAAAAAATATTTCAACAAAATAAGAAAAATGTTGACTTCTTCATCCTGTTCAAAAGTTTTCACCCCCCGAATCTTAATGCATCGTGTTTCCTTCTGAGGCATCAATGAATGTTTGAACCTTTTTTAAAAGTTGTGTTCGAGTCCCTCAATTGTCCTCAGTGTGAAAAGATGGATCTTAAAATCATAGTCACTGCCGTAAAGGGTTCAAATATGCAAAAAATCCTCGAAAACTGAAGAACCTGCAGGACCTGGAGGATTTTTTCTGAAGAACAAAGTTCAGTTTAACTGCTCAGAACAAACAAGGGACTCATGAACAACCATCACAAAACAAAAAAACAGTCATAGATCATCCAGGTAACCACACACAGTATTAAGAATCAAGGGTTCCCAAACTTTTGAACGGAGATATTTTAATAAATTCAGCTACTTTTTTGTCTTGTGGATTATATGTAAACATATTTTATGTAAAATATCTTACTCAGGACAGTACTAAATCAAAAATAACATGCATTTTGTATGATCTCTCTTATTTTGATAAAATTATTCATTTTCACAGACTCTGCAAGGGGTTCCCAAACTTTCGCATGCCACTGTAAATATTCACAACAAACACCCTTTCAACATGAAACCAAGAAATGAGATCTACACTTTCACTATCTCTCCCCACAGCCTCTTGAATGTTTGTATCCCCCAGCATACGCCACCCATTGATTCAGTGATTTGAATAATACAAAAAAATCATATTTTTTATTTGAATAAAACCCGGTAATTTAGATGTTAGAATTTTTTTTCACCCAATGTTCTTTAATATCATTAATACATGCAGTTAAATGTGACCTCATTAAGAGTAGTGTAATTATAAAACAGTATTATCCTAATGATATCATTACATTATAGTGTAAAATGTGCTTTTTTTTGGATTTACTGTAACAACAACAATAGCAACTTGGAGATTTTAACTTCCAGGGCTCCAATGTCACTTTAATGGGCAAATACATGAAACACTGTTACAACCCTTATTTAATATTAACCAGAACATTATATTGGAACAAAGCAAAAAAATAAAGATGAAAAAAAAAACAATAGACATAAAAACCTTTCCTGTAGCATTCTTAAAATATACATAAAACAATTTGTAGAATTTCAAAATTAATTTCTATTTTTCTCTCTCTCTCTCTCTCTCTCTCTCTCTCTCTCACACACACACACACACACACACACACATATGCAGCGAAGTACACAAAAACACACACTCTCACACAAAAGTATGATTTTTCTTTTAAAATGTCGTTTTAAAAAGTCCTGAAGCACACAGTAAGGCAAGACTGGGTTTTGTGGCAGATGCTGTTCACATTTGATTCTTTGGTTAAGATATTACAGATTAGTCTTCAATGTACAACTAAATAAACAGTCCTCTTTATGCAACATGTGCTCTTCATTATGCATTGAACAAATGTATATAAATGTACCAAAATATGATGCCATAAATAATCAGATGATTGTCACTGATTACGTCTGACACAGTGTCAAGGCGCTCGTCTTTAAAATGGTGTGTACTAACCACTGAAGGCGATTGTGGGTTAAACTCATAATCGATAAACCATCATCACCAAGATGGATGCCATGTGTGGATCATAAACAATAAAAAGAGTAATGAATCCACATACTGTATATACTAACATTCCAAACCTAGAGTGTTTCTACATTAATGAAAGAACCTGAGAACACATGGATCGGAATAGCCCGGATCTTATTGCACATTTTGATATGGAATTAAAGGTTAATTTCACTTTGTGCTGTTCAAAATCCTCTTTTGACCAATGACATGCCTTTTCACACTCAAAAAACAAAACAAAAAAAACTGAAATATTACAATTTTACATTAAAATACAATGTTTTCATTAGGAAAATACTCAAGCACCCAGTTAAGTGTAATTGCTTTGGCGATGATGTGATTAGCATAAAGTTCTTAGATTAGAAACAATGAGAAATTAAAAACACGTGTTACATGCTGAGATTTGTGTTGTCTCGCTGTAACCTCATTATAAAATAGCGAATTTGCCCTCTTTTGTTTTGGACTATGTAACCTGAACTTTCCTGCTTACTCGCCAGTATGGCGAAAGTAGACACAAAAGTGATAAGGCACTCAAAATGAGGGCAATCGAGTAAAACCATGCATATGTACTGTCTTTCACAATAATCATTATGGCTAAATGGTTTTATATGGAAGTTTGTTTCAACCAGGGGAGAAAAAAAGAGTAACTGCATCTTATCTCACAATTCAGACTTTTTCCTTGCAATTGTAAGTTATATCTAAAAATTCAGATTTTTTTTTTCTCACGATTGTGAGTTTATATCTCACAATTTAGACTTTTCCACTTTTTTTTATTACAATTGTGAGTTTGTATTTTGCTATTCAGACTTTTTCCTTGCAATTGTGTTTTATCTCACAAAAAGTGAGTCTATATCTCATAATGCTGACTTTTTTCTCGCAATCATGTTTTTCACAATTCAGACTTTTTCTTATAATTGTGAATTATCACAATTCAATTTTTTTCTTGCAATTGCGAGTTTATATGCTGCAATTCAGATTTTTCTCACAAATGTGAGTTTATATATCACAATTCAGACTTTTCCACTTTTTTCTCGCAATTGCAAATTTATATTGCGCAATTCTGACTTTTCTCGCGCAATTGCAACTTGCAATTTCACAATTCAGACTTTTCCACTTTTTTCTCGCAATTGCAAGTTTTATCACAATTCTGACTTTTCTCGCAATTGTGAATTTATATTCTGCAATTCTTTTCCTCGCAATTGTTATATCTCACAATTCAGATTTTTTTTTCAATCATGTTTTGATCACAATTCTGACTTTTCTTCTAATTGTGAGTTTTTATCACAATTCAAATTTTTTCTCACGATTGTGAGTTTATATGCCACTATTTAGACTTTTTTCTTACAAATGTGAGTTTATATCTCACAATTCATATTTTTTCACTTTTTTCTCACAATTGTGAGATTTTATCACAATTCAGATTTTTTTCTCGCAATTGGGTGTTTATATTCCGCAATTCAGACTTTTTCCTCGCAACTGTGAGTTATATCTCACAATTCTAATTTTTTTCTCTGGGAATTGTGAGTTATCATCACAATTCTGACTTTTTTTTCTCAGAATTGTGAGATATAAACTCGCAATTTGGAGAAAAAAAGTAAAAAAAATTTTTTTCAATTATCTTTTTTATTTCATTTTTTTATTCCGTGGCAGAAACAAGCTTCCATTTATTAAACCAAAACTTTGCAGTAAAAATACTTCAAACGCACTTTGCATATCCATGTAACACCAGGAGGTAGAAATAACTCACACATTTGCACTTTCCAAAACAGAAAAACAAGCCAAATCGAGAGCTAAACTTGCAAAAGTGTGTGACATTCATGTAACTTGCACTTTCCATCACAACAAACATTCAGTGTCTTTTCCTGTACAAAACTGTTTTTATTTACAAGACTTTCGCATCCTTCTGAGCACAATCTGAACCCCGATCAAAGGTCAGAGTTAGCAGGCTTCTGTGTCTGAACCAAAGATTGTGACAAAAGGACAGTCAGAACAAACATATGCTATCACAAAGTTCCTGATTAGAGAAAGACTTGTATCAACCAGCATTCCTTTCCTATTCAATACGATCGCTTTTAAAAAGACCTTTGTGCCTTCAGAGTCTAGTACCATAAACATGACATGGGTCATAATCAGAATTAACCCACCACAGATTTTCAAGACCTCTCCTCTCACAAAACAGTAAGCAAGAAATAGAATTATCCCTGAAAGTACATTTCCTTTCCTTTTAAGGAATACGACTAAATATACAACACAACCTAGTGCAGAGGATCCCGGTTTGTGTTTTGTCCATGATTATTTCAGGTTTGTCTAATTTCTTTTCCTCTTTTTGTTCATACGCATTCGATGACCAGCGTCTGGAGGTGTTTGGGCACAGCGGTCATTCAGTCCTTGACGAGTCTGTAAACGTGATACTGTGCTCCGTGGTCACTTGTAGACACCTCAAACACAAATGCAATGCAAAGCAAAGTCTCTTGTGTGTCTCTGTTTGTGACAACCTGGGGAGGAGAAAAACATTTTAGGGAAAAGTGTAATAGAAAACTATACAGTCAGACTAACTCTGACTGATATGATATATGCTTGGAAATACATTTTATTTTGACTATATTACAACCATAATGATGACTTTCATGACTTTCAGAAATATATCTCAGATTGTGTTCGTCTGAAAGAAGATAGTCATATACACCAAGGATGGTTTGAAGGTGAATAAATCATGGGATAATTTTCATTTTTGGGTGAACTACCCCTTTAAGGGTTACACAAATGTCTTAAGGTTATGTATGTAACTCCAGTTCCCTGAGGAGGGAATGACACGCTGCGTCAGTTGCTAACACTATGGGGACGTGTCCAGTGGGACCCGGTGTCTGAAAGCACATGTGAAATCTATTGGCCAACAGCAGACCGACGTTGTCACATGGAGCCCCTAAGCGTATAAAAGAGTGCCTGCATTACAAGACATTAGATTTGAATCGTCTGAAGGAAGATGTGCAGACATACCAAGAGCATGGCAACGTGATGCAACGTTCCCTTCTCAGGGAAACAGGGGTTACATACAGAACCCTAATGCTGTGTTCACACTGTCAGTCCAAATCTTATTATGTGTATCCTACTGGAATCTGATCTAAATTATTGACTGTCCACACTGTGAATCACAACTGTTCAGATCTGTTTTGTGTGTCCCCTGGTGCTCTTTCATTTTCTGGAATATCTGCATTGGTTTCTATGGCAATGATGTGGCATTGTACCCATATGCCAAAAACAATAACAACAACAGCAACATGGAGGGGTTTGCAATTCATATGTTGTCTTCAATATGTAGCCACCACGCTGGACTACTACATCTTCTGAGGCAGCAGCAAAATCATAGGAGGCTGGACTGAGCAGCTTTATTCCATGTGGTCGTCTCCACTGGCCTCAAAACATGTTTCCATTATATTGTCATTTTCTGCTCGACTGGCACTTTGTTTTTGCAGCAACTTGCAGCATGTTTCCTATAACGTCTGATATGTTTACATTTTACGTGGTGTGAGAAAATGACAGAAACCTAGAGAAATCCGATTAGAGATGTTAGGCACTTGTTAGACCTGAAATGGATTCGCATTTCATGTGAATTTTTGCTGTTCACACTTGCTAAATATGATAGGATTTCAATCAGATTTGGACTGACAGTCTGAACCAGGCTTAAGATGTTCCCTTTCAAGGGTATTCGACACTGTGAGTTGCTGATGCTATGGGGATGGTAATATCCACTACACCATGCTGACCAATGCCTTCCTGTGCTCTGTGAAGGTCAGCAAGCCCAATCTTCTCAGGCTAAAGCACTGAAGGACTTGATGGGCCTCGACCTAGAGTAACCTAAATGCGTCAGCAACCAAATAGGACACATCCTGTGACACCACAGCCTTGCTCCCAAGAAGGCTCAGTGTTATAGGTGCAAGGAAAAACCTGAATCTTCCATGCTCAACCATTTCTGAGACAGGGACTGTTGCCTTTGACCAGTCTGAGCCACAGCTACTGGACAGTCCAGAGCCACCAAGAGCAGAGCTAACAGGGGGGGCTTTAGACGTGGCCTCAGCTAAGTTCATAACACTACATCAATCAGCCAAACCAGACAATAGATGCAATATGGAGTTGCTCACAGCAACTCTACATATAATCCTACCAGACCTAAACACAAGTCTAAGGGAGCAGGGTACTGAAGGGAGCATGCGAAGGAAGAGTTCCTCAGCTTCCAAAAATAACCAGAGTAATGAGCTGGAGAGGCAACAGAGAATGGGTCGCTAACTGCTATAAAAACCATTCCACAAAGCCTAGCTCCGACCTTTGAGTAGCCTGGGGATGGGGATTACAAGGAGCACAATCCTGCTTCAATACCTTCCCAAAATGATTATTTGGGGAGGATGACAAATGAGAGAGTGGAAGTCTCAGCTGTCAAGCTCTACTCATCTAAAAGGCAACCTAACCAAACGGAGCATTTAATTGAGTATCCCGTCCTTAAGGACTAGAAGAAACCTCAGGAGAGAGCAGTGCTCTCTCAACTGTCACCCTCAATTCTCCTGAAGGAGAAATAGCAATAAGGAGAAATAGAACTTTCGGGAGATCTGGCGAAAGAGCATTGAGAATGCAGCACCTACGGCAGCTCTACACCTTCATGCTTTCCATCGCTGATCATCAAAGAAGTGTGTCGACAAAGCTAGTACCTCCGTCAGCTGGAGGCAGCCACAGAGAAAGAGGGATGCCCAAGCCGATAACAACCACTTCTTTATCTGAAGTCCCCTATTACCGAAAGACTTTCACCACCGAACCCCTAGGGAAACACTCTACCTGTTAGTCATATCCGAAGTATTCCCGTCAAACTACTGTACTACCTCCAGTGTAAACTGGAGGGGGCTACTGAGAGAGTGGAGTACCATAGCACTTCTCTCAACTACTCTCTTCCAAGTGGTCCTCGACAGCTGATGGTTGCTCATTCCTACAGTTCTAGCAAGGAGGAGGAAACCTCTGGCCAAAGTGCTCTGTCATTTCATTACTCCTTGTGAACCGTTAGGAAACGCATTTCGTTCTGCCTAACAACCCCAGGGAGAGGGCCCTGATAAAAGTGAACGGGTCATATCATCTCATCGTGACCAACAGCTTCAGCGGCCCTCAAGCAGACCTTACATCAGAGGAGCATGCTGAACAACAGCACTACTCTGGACTAGAGGTCTTCTCAGGTCCTAAAATCTGCACCTGACCCGAATCGACCGGAGTCACTTCTTACCCGAACCCAACGTGCATAAATCATTTTTTTAAAAGAAAAACCCGACCCGAGACAGAGCCGATAAAAACCCGGTGTCCTGCTGACTGATTTGGCTGCTGCTCCATTAGGCTACTTTCATTTATTTATTTACTTATTTATTATTACTTTATATTATTGCCTGCCCGATGATACAGGTTGTTTCTGAATTCAGCTTTCAATTGTGACTAGTGGACTTGGATTTGCCAGTGTTGTCTGCAACGCTATTTATCTCATCTCTAGAAAAGGGCTTCTGCACACAAAAAAGAAAAGCCCTGCATGAACACACAGCGTAATGAAGAGAGTGGCTTTTCCTGATGGATCTCATAGCTATAAGATGGATTCCTATGTGCGAGGTTACAAACGTTTGTTCATTTTCTATGTGCGTTTCTCAAAAATACACTTGACATGATTGCGCAAGTAAGTGCTGAAGTGCTAAAATGTCAATCATTGACGGGTCTTCTTGGGTCCATTTGGAAAAAGCACATTTATTTTAAATTACCCGAGACCCGAGGCCACTAATACCGAACCCAACCCGTGTCTGGGACCTTGGGTTTTCGGATCCAAGTGGGCCTGTGAAGACCTCTATTCTGGACCAGATAAGAATGAGGATCACCTCATCTCATCANAAGTAAGTGCTGAAGTGCTAAAATGTCAATCATTGAATACCGAACCCAACCCGTGTCTGGGACCTTGGGTTTTCGGATCCAAGTGGGCCTGTGAAGACCTCTATTCTGGACCAGATAAGAATGAGGATCACCTCATCTCATCATGACTTCAAACTCTCACTTATCATTAGTCCATTCTCTGGACCTAGGCCCCAGAGGGGTTATGCTGACAACAGCATTGCTCTGGTCCAGATAAGATAGCAGATTGCATTATCTCATTGTGACTTCACACTCTTACTCTGCACCTAAGCCTCTAGCAGGATGTAAGCATTAAGCAGAGTCCTCCTAGAGAAGAGAGCAGACATAATCTGTGTCTGCCCTAAACTCCATGCCCAGAAACCTAGAGAAGGTGAGGGTGATCCACCTCTTTAACTGCTCCATTGGAAAACTCCTGCAGGTCCATAAAGGCAGACCCCAACATCAGAGTAAGCTGGAGGGGGAGAAAGCCTAGAGCAAGAGAGAAATATGTTTCCTCCCGCTCTGGCAAATATTACTCCTACATCCCTCACAAACCCCCAGAGAGGGATATATCTCCTGAAAGCTGCTGACTGAGACTTCTCCTCCGTAACTTCTCTATGACAGCATCACCGACAGTCCGGAGAGGCCAGAGTGTGAGATCAGAACATCAAGAAGAAAGGTTTTATTTTTTTCCTTGTTACGACTCCAGATGTTGTCTAACTCATGTATTAAACCTCTAATCCAACTAACGAAACAAAACAAAGGTAATGAAATAAGAGATCTTCAGCGTTTCACATGCCCTACCTAGCTACACTAACTACCCAAACAAAAAACATAAAGGGGGTTGGCCCTCACTCCTAACCTTGTGTATCTAATACAAAAAGAAAACTCTACGTGCTGCACAATGTATATCGCGTGACGTCTTACCTGCCCGCTGAACGGCCGAGCACTGGCTGTTGTAATGCAGAGGAGGCGGATTCCTTTTTTTTAACATAACGCCTCAACCCTACCCACCTGAGATCCCACAATCAAAGCCACTGTGCAACTTCAGCAGACACGGGGCCTGGACCGCGAGGTGCAGACACTTTACTCTCATCCCTTAGGAAAAGAGTCAGAGATCCCTCACCACGTCCATCATCCCTCAAGAGAGAGAATCAAGCTAGAACAGAGCTTTATACTGCAAATGCATTGCTGAGACCATCCAACTCTCAGAAATCCAAATGTGCTCCAATCAGACACTCAGTTTTTGTTGCTTGTTTTTGTCTTACCCTGATTCACTATGGTAAGCCTGTTATAAGTGTTTATATTTTAGACCGAGTGGGATGGGAGTGGCATAGGTTAGTTGTCACAGTGAGCGAGAAAGGTTGACATGGAGCAGCTAAATCTCCAACCTCCAGGGAATCACCTTTTTTAAACAAACGCCGGACAGAGGAGAGTCTGCTGGCAAAAAGAGAATGTGACAGAGATCGTAATAAAACAAGAATCAACATTGGCTTGGGGTACAGCTACAGTAACATCTTCAGTTAGTCAGCTTAAGATCCTTTCCATCTAAACTGCTTTTATCTCTTAAGCCATAGTGAATGTTTTATGAGCAGCAGGATAATCATATTCATCCGCACAGTCGCACAGAGCCGAAGCACAACCAAAACAATGTTCATCTGCAAAATGCATGCAGTTTTGTTTTTTAATCACTAGAGGGACAAATCTGTACCTTTAAATTCTTTTTAAAATGTTTTCAGATTTGCTTACCTGCAGTATAGTGAAGTTCTCCAGGACACTGTTCATCATATATTTCTCTGGCAGGTGCTTGAGTTTATGGATGAAGTTGATCATATATTCACACATGGGTGAGCGATGGATCCGGTAAACGTACCTCCCACCCTCCACACGAGCATACTCTGTCTAGGGGTCAAAAAGTCAAACTATAGATGCTGATTTTTCTTTGAAAACACTATTGTCAGTACTGACCATCTACAGTATATGACAAAACCACGGCTTGCCTAATTATGAATAAATGGTGAACTCACCTCAACTTTCTCTACCACCTGCTTCCCAAAAGAACAGACTTTAGTGGACACAGTGATGGTCATGTTTTCAGTGCTGCTGTACTGACTGCTGACCCCATAGAACGAGCCTGCGCCATCCTGAACATTACTACTGTTCAGATCAGCCTGAAACAGATTACATAAAAAATCAGTTATCTTAATATCTCAGCTATATAATCAATTGTGTGACATAGTCCAGCTGCATGTCATTTACAAGTGACCCTGAAGACCTTGACTAGCAACAGTAGTTTAGGTTTGTTTGATTGTTTTTGGAACTAAATTCTGCAGGACAATAGATCTGTTGGCACTGATATAAACTTACTGATATTTGGGTTAATATTAAAAAATTATAAGGTACAAATGCATAACATACTGTACACTTTTCAGTATTTTCAATATTGTCAATTTTGAAAGTACAGATTAACAGAAAATCTCACCCAGAACTTGACTAGAAAGAAGGCATTCTGAGGGCCTTTCTCATACAGCTCCTTCAGCCCTCCCTTCTTCTCTGGAAACTTGTCGTAGATCTGACGGATGTCCACGGCCTCCAGGAGAGGGTCTGTGTATGAGGGGTTTGTCTGGGCGATGTGGACAAACAGGTGCTTGCTGTACTGTGGATTAACAGGTGAAGAAGAAACATTTAATGCGCTTTGAAACAAACGTATGGAACATCGCCATTCCTGAAACACATTATGTATGTTTTAGTCTTGTAAGGGCCGGTTCACACAGAATGCGTTTTTGCTATTAGACGCAGGGCAGTGGAATGGAAAAAAGCACAAGGTCTAAGGCATTTTTTAAGAGTTGAACTTCTTTTAACTGGAGCGGTGCATTTTTTAGAACTTCATGTCATGCACGAGATGCTGCAAACGACTCGAGTGCGATTGTTAAAGACGTCCGTCTAGCGCGTTTTCATTGAAAAACAATGGAAAAGCAGTGCAGTGGGATGAAAGATCATGTTCAGTGTGAACGGCCCCTAACGGTGTTATTGAAAATTATTGAAATTAAATAAAATATAAATATAAGATGAAAAACTTAAACTTTAAAAACTTAACCCTTATGTTGTGTTCGGGTCATTTTGACCCGGAGAGGATTTTCCCGTACCCGAAAATGCTAGTTAATGTTATTGCATTGGACTAAAATTCACTGACTTTACTCACCCAGTGTCTAACAACTTTCCAAAATACTTTTTGTAATTTTTAACACTTCCCAGACAAAAATGACCAGCCAACAAAAACTGCTTATAAATCTCTCATTATGCTACATCATCACCAAATATTGGATTCAATATTTTTTTCAACTTGTTTTCTTTTGATTAGGACAGGTTTTATATTTCTTTTTAGAACTGATCGATCATAGGCCTTATTAATCTGAGCTTACATGCCTCCATTTTTGAGTGAAAAAAAACCTTATTTGTGGATAATTTTGTACATATTAAGTAAAATATGAAAGACACTGCACTGTTTATCACACTAGTGTGCTTTAATGTGAAGTAAATTTGTTTTGAAATGCTTTTATTTTGTACAAAATGGCACAAAGTCACACTTGTGGTGTTCTCAAAAACTACCGGCCTACAAAAATAATATATCTCTTGTATGCTATTTTATCACCAAATATTGGATTAAATCTTTTTGCTTGTTTTCTTTAAATTAGGACAGGTTTTGTATTTATTTTTGAAACTGATTGATCATAACATTTTTTTTACAAAAATGACAAAAGCACATAAAAATATACTAAAACAAACTAAAATTAAATTTAAAACTTAAAATATATATATAAAAAAATTCAAAATATTAATAAATAATATAATAGTACACTGTAAAAAATGATTGTAATTTACTGTAAGTTCCCTGGCTATATACGGAGAACAACTGCAATAGATCTTCAACCTTAAATTTTGTGTAATTCTATAATAAAATACTGTTAAATAAAGCAATATGCCCCAAGAAGCCATGGTTTACAGTGAATTTATAACAGCTAAGGGGTGGTGTTATTCACGATGCGGAGCGGAGTATATTCTATATATACAAATATTGAAGCAAATATATGTATATATCGATGCAACTTTCATGAAGTAAAAAATAGTTCCTGACCGTGAACAGCAACAGAATGCGTCATCTCATGGAGATCAACTAAAAACAGACTAGGAAAAGTCAGATGATGGCAAAGACCGTTTGAGTGAGTCAATCAGACTTTTATTTGAAAGGACTGATACTGTTGTGAACACTAGTGCTGTCAGTGTCAGGGCACAAAAAAACCCTTAACTGTTAAAAGGACAAGATATCATCAAATTATCTTATATAAATTACAGTGAAAAGCTTCCCAGAGTTTCCTTATGCGACACTTCACATTTGATGGTTTTTAATTTTAATAATTATGTTCCCTTTGGAAGTTTTGCTGTGTCTTGGTATTGATGCTATATGGGAACAGCATCAGCATGACCGGTGTCTCTAATATTCTCTGCAAAGCGCTCACTCACAGTGTCAGGGTCTCTCTGGACCTCCATGAAGGCAGAGTACTCCAGCATGCGGAGTTTACCGGAGGCGATGGTCCGGTCCTGCCACACAGGCATGGCAGTAGTGGTCGGGGGGAGGGGGGTGGGCAACTGCTCGTAACCTATTGAGAAACAGGCTGGTTTAGGCCGCGGGGTCAGTCTGAGTTCAGATATAATCCCAGCACTGTTCTTACTCGATATGGGCGTAGGCAGTGGAGGCTGAAGGCTGGAGTACGGACTCGGTGCAAAGGGCTTGATGCTAGAAAATCACAGAGAAAGATCAGAAAGCTCTCACAACAACAGTGTGATTAGATCAGGTGTCAGTCTCATAGAAATACTCACTCCTGAGATGGTCCAGGCTGTCCTGGGATGGGGCCGGGCCAAAACTACACAACAAAACAGAGAACAATGGAAGTTTGGGGGTTAAGTTAGAGAATCGAGGGTGACTGACTGGTGCTTGGATTCTGAACTAACCCTGGCTGGAGGAGGGTAGGGGTGCTGAGGAAGAGGCGGCAACTGACTCTTCATCACACTGGCAGAAACAATCTGAGCGGAGGACAGAGCGGCCATGTTCTGCAGGGCTTTGTCTTTGGAAGCCTGATCCTGAGAAAGATGCAACAAGGGCTCATTAGGAGCAGTTTACTGGGAAAAGGATTGAAAGAATTCTTTCATAATTCCACTTCTAAGATGCATTTTACTATTGGAATTTCCTTAATAATAATAAATTATTCTTATACACAAACACAATATTACAAAAATTATTATATTATATTATATTATATTATATTTAT
>RJVU01043382.1:541587-576228 GCA_003731715.1 Anabarilius grahami
AAAGTATTAATTTATAAGAAATTAATACTTTTATTTAGCAAGGATGCATTAAATTGATCAAAAGTGACAGTAAAGACTTTTATAATGTTTCAAAAGATTTCTATTTCAAATAAATGTTGTTCTTTTGGACTTCAAATAACTTATCAAATAATCTCGAAAAAAAAATGGATCATGTTTCCACAAAAATATTAAACAGCACAACTATTTTCAACATTGATAATAATAGTAATAAATGTATCTCGAGCAGCAAATCATAATTAGAATGATTTCTGAAGGATCATGTGACACTGAAGACTGGAGTAATAATGCGGAAAATTCAGCTTTGATCACAGGAATAAATTACATTTGAAAATATATTACAATAGAAAGCACTTATTTTAAATTGCAATAATATTTCACAATATTACTGTTTTTATTTTGAATAAATAATGCAGCATTGGTAAGCAAAAGAGACTTCTTGCAAAAATAAAAATACAAAAAATCTTCCCAACCTTAAACCTTTGAACTGTAATTTTAGTGCAAGATATACAGTACATGCTAAATGGTTTAGACAAACATGCAAAAATCATGCTTCTAAGGGCACGTGTGATGCATGATATTGTGCTTGCATTTGAATCCAGCCACCAGAACAAAATGCATTATTGTATACTATAATAACACAGAACACTTGAACAGCTTAAACATTCAGTCAAGAAAAAGAAGACAAAGAATTAGACAGAATGAAAAAGACAGAAATCTGTCCCAACCAGGAAATAAAGTGATAAATAAAACCAGATAAAGTGTTTTTTGCATTGCCAAAGACCCCCCCCCCATTTTCTTTCAAATATCTTTAAGAGTTAAGTCCATGTCTTGAGTTTTAAACACATTAATACAGAGAAGAGACTAACAAAAAAGATCATTGATATAATAAAACCTCACAAGTAATGACAGAATAAAATGCTGTTCTGAGTTTGCAGCAGTAAAAAACAAATATTTAAGCTAAAAATGAAATGGAAAACAGCAATAGTGGTTGCTAAATTCATCCAAACTGTGAGACGGGCGACATTGGCAGCCAAAGCACTGAACTGCACAAACTGAAGCTCAAATCAGTGAAAGCTGAGCATCTGCAGGTGATAAAGCTCTGCAGGCAAAGCAGACTACAAAACATTTCACTTACCAAGTTCATGGCCTAAAATTGAAAAGAAGAGAAACTGTTAAAAATCACTGCTGAGACAAATAGATCAGATGACACACTGATCAAATGACTCAGGTATGCCGAGAGGCCTGTGCTTTCTCTTCTGACACTGTATGTTCAGATACCGCAGAATAGTGCTCTTCCACTACTCCATTCATTCAGATACCGCAGAATAGTGCTCTTCCACTACTCCATTCATTGCCCTTTTCACCCACTGATGGAACAAAGTGACTTCCTTAAAGAACAATCACAGTTCTCCATTTCACATCTTTAAGGAGGTCATGTGTTTACTTCCTATCTTACCAGACTCAGGCTGAAAAAAGCCAAATTGTTTACCATGCAAAAAATCTGAATATACTTGTGTATATTATATATATATTCATTTATACAACAGTTCTTTCTGGTTCTCGAATCTGATTGGCTTAGAGCCATGCAATATTCCCCCCGTATCCGCACTGGAACCGTTTCACATTTTGTATCACTCCACTTGCAGCGACTGTAATGGCGGTTGAGCAAATCTACCATATTTTTTAGGAATACTACAGTTGTTATGTCACGAAATTTAGTTTTTACAGCTTTTTAGGCGAGAATTTAGTTATTTAGACCTCAAATATGTGACTCATATATAAACATAGCGCCGATTTTATAATTTGTTTTGACACTTTCACAAATGTGAGCTCCAGGCCGTCAGCAGCCATTCAGTGCTCATGTAACCGCAGAGAACAGCTTCATCTCGGCCAGTCCTTCGGGTATTTTCCGCTGGCTCTTATGTAGATAGTGGTTAAGGGGAAAAGTACGTTTCATAACTTTAGTAAGTTTCATAACTTTATTTTTTAGGCTATATTTAAATTCAATTATTTACTAGAGCGCTGCTTTTGTATGTTTGACTTAAATGTTTGCTTGTATTTATTTGATTGTGTTTATTGTTGACTTGTGTTTAGTTGCAGTGTGTAAATTTTAGTTTAAAAATTGGTTGCAAAATTTTAATTGCAACCAACGGCTCAGTCCACTGCTCATCCCTCCCTTTCGAAGCACATAGAGAAGCTATGGTGGCCGACACAGGACAAAGATGTCGTCTGAGACAGCAGAGAGTAGCCAATCAAGAAATGAGGTTTCATCTTCTAACAAAGAACGGTCTCTGCTTCTAATAAACCAGACGACTACTACTACTTCTTCTTCTTCTTGTTCTTCTACTTCTTCGTGCGCATTCGACGTAGTGACTATGCAAGCTGCCTCTAAAACACCAACAAAGAAAAAGAACAACAACATACTGACAAAACTCTGTAGAGCAGTTTGTCCATTTAGGGCTACTGTAGAAACATGTTGGAGCAAAATGTTAGTTCATTTAAAGAGTTAGTTCACCCAAAAATGAAAATAATGTAATTTATTACTCATCCTCATGTCGTTCTACACCCGTAAGGCCTTCATTCATCTTTTGAACACAATTTAAGATGTTTTTGATTAGATCCGATGGCTCAGCGAGACCTGCATTTAAAGCAATGACATTTCCTCTCTCAAGATCCATAAAGGTACTAAAACATATTTAAAACAGTTCATGTGAGTTTAGTGGTTCTACCTTAATATTATAAAGCGACGAGAATACTTTTTGTGCGCCAAAAAAACTAAATAACGACTTTTCAAAAATATAGTGATGGGCTGATTTCAAAACACTGCTTCGGAGCTTTACGAATCGAATCAGTGACTCGGAGCGCCAATGTCACGTTATTTCAGCAGTTTAGCCATTTGATAGGAGATCCGAGTCACTGATTCGATTCGTAAAGCTCCGAAGCAGTGTTTTGAAATCGGCCTATCACTATATTATTAAAAAGTCGTTATTTGGGGTTTTTTTTGGCGCACAAAAAGTATTCTCGTCGCTTAATAACATTAAGGTAGAACCACTAAACTCACATGAACTATTTTAAATATGTTTTTAGTACTTTTATTGATCTTGAGAGAGGAAATGTCATTGCTTTGAATGCAGGCCTCACTGAGCCATCGGATTTTATCAAAATATCTTAATTTGTGTTCCGATGATGAATGAAGGTCTTGCGGGTGTGGAACGACACGAGGGTGAGTAATAAATGACATTATTTTCATTTTTGGGTGAACTAACCCTTTAACATGTAAGGCGACCCACGGTGTATGAGATGGAAATGACTCATTCTAAGGTAATAAAAACATAATGGTTCATAGTTATGTGTGAACTATAAAAACATAGTTATGTATATTAAATTGCATTTCTGTCAAATAGATCCTCATAAATAGTACACACTAGACCTTTAAATATTGTTGTTCATTAAATATTTTATATGAATAATATGCTATATTTGGTATTGAGAAAGTGTCTGTCAATAGTATCAGTGAAAGTTACATTATTACACCATTAAATGGTGGAAAGACTGTCTTTATGAGTGGGTCAGAACAAGGAAGTTGTTTTAACACTGTGGGAAATCCCCTTAACTTTTAAAAGGACAAAGACAGAGATATGGCTTTCCTCAGAAGACATTCAAACAGATTTTGATAATGGATATAACATTATGGACATCGACCTGAAGAATGAATGCTTTCGGATGCACGTAATACATTTGTTTAGTCGATCGATCTCTCATAATACCATAATAATCTACAAAATACAATAAGCTTCAATGAAGCGTTCCTTTGTTACTAGTTCTAAAGTGACGTTTTATAATTAGTAACGGAGGCTTGGGCTCAACTGTTAAACTGTCAACTTGAGATTTGAATCTGCAGTATAAGGAAGTAGTTCCTCACAAAAGAGGGTTTTTAAAGACACTCCGTTGTTGTTCTTATTTATTTACACACTCGTGCCGTCAAACTGTTGTATAAATGCAACATCACACTCGTAGCCATGCGGCTGATATACATATGGCTGTATATCAGCACGCTGAGATTACCTACAGCACTCGAATCACAGCTGTGCTGATATACAGCCATTTTGCATTGCTATGAGTGTGATATTGCTCACATATTAAATAAAGATGTTTATAGAACAATGTTAAATAAAACAATAACTACTGTACATGTAAATGTACTGTAAATGTTTGGGACATTATAGAATGGATAGATAGATAAATGAATGAATAAATGAATGAATGAATGAATAATACAGTATTTCTGCTGGAAATTACATTGGATAATCAATCAATCAATCAATCAATCAATCAATCAGCCAATCAATCAATCAGCCAATCAATCAATCAATCAAATCAATCAATTAGCCAATCAATCAATCAATCAATCAATCAATCAATCAGCCAATCAATCAATCAATCAGCCAATCAGCCAATCAATCAAATCAATCAATTAGCCAATCAATCAATCAATCAATCAATCAATCAATCAATCAATCAATAAAGGTGTTGGTGGGGTGAAACAAAGCAAAACTAAACAAGACAACAACCAGCCTAAGGTGGTTTGCTGGTCTATGCTGATTTTGTTTTTTGGTTGACTTTGGTTGATTTTTAGTCAGTTTTTTTATGCAAATTGACTTACAAATGAGAATTATACAAGCAGAAGCGATTAATCAAAACAAAACAAGTAGTGCTACTACACCAAATTTAAATTGTGATAGTACAATGCTTCAATAAATGTAAGCCCTGAAACTGAGTATACATTTAAATCACAGAAGAAACGTAGAGATAAGAAGAGGTTTGGGTTATGGAGGTCAAGATAAGTTAGAGTGGGAGCAAAAAATAAAAAAATAAATTCTTGGTTCAATCAGGCATTGCCTGCATAGCAGCACAAGTTAGACACAATCCTGGGTAAACATATTTTGTTGATCCTGGAACAACATTCCTGTTCGAAAATTTAGTCCTAACCACATCCCTCCCCCTAAACCTAACCCTACCAATAAATTATCCCTATCAGAGAGAAATGATGTAACACTGATGTAGAAGCACCTAACCCTGATTGTAAGCCTAAACATAAACTGTAAACTTGTCCCTCAAATCTGATTGGTTAATTGGAATGTTGTTCCAGGATCAAGAAAGATGCTGATCCAGTTGCACTTGGTGAAATCAGGTTCTGATACATAGCAACACAACTAGAAAGTGATGCAATATTCAGTCAGCCACCAGAGGGCGCCATTACTTTGCAAGCATGCTGCTCAATTCCAGCACAATGTATTTGTTTCAATGAATGCCTGTGCACAGCAAAGATTACCTGAATGCTAAACATCACAAGTCATTATAACATTCAGGACGTGTTACAGACAGGAAGGGTTGGTGACTTAAAGAAAAGCCAAGGCATTCTGAACACAGTTAACAGCACAGGTCAAAGCAGAGCAGACTGCAGTGAGGCGCATACCTTCAGCTTAGACTGAATCTCGCGAGATTTTCTCCGCGCAAGAACCTGCAGATGGCTAGACACCTGCAGGAAGGAAGTCAGAGGAGGGAGAAAGGAAGGTAGAGAAAAAAGAAAAGAGAAGAGAGACATTGAACAGAGAGTGAGTAAAAAAGAAGCCACCAGGTGGCGCCACAGCCATACCTTAATGCCTGCTTGATATTCCCGCATTTTCTTCCTGGCTAACACCTGTATGTGACTAGACACCTGAGGCAAAACAGGGCCACAGACATTTGATATCATCCAACAAACATATATCTTAACAACAAATCTGTCAAAACAACTAACTTTAGACTATACCAATGAAACTTAAGACTGTACATTTTTTATAACAGTAATGTACTGATCACAACACTCTTTGAAATAAAGGCTTAATGGGGTTTTATATAGAACACTACGGTTCTTGACTCAACACTTTATGCCAAAAAGGTTCTATTTAAGGAGAAATGTCTTGTTAAGCATGGAATTATTTTCCAATCATTTATTTCATTTTTTATAAAGTAGTATAGTATATATTTTGATAAAGTATGTTTATGAGCTGTTTAATTCATACAGTTTAATTACAAACTAAAAACTAAATTTGCAATGGTCATTAATCGGCTGTTGGCAAACTAGCGATCAAAGAATTTTGGCCTAGAATCAGAGGAATCTTTTAGGATTCACAAAATTTGTCTCAGTCGGCCAAAATCGTACAGTGTGAACCCGGCTTTAGATATAGGCAAATAGCCTACTCTGTTTATCACACCGATCTGGCACTTGTTACAGTGAGTTTCTATTTATAGTGTGGTATTAATGTTGCACTGTGTAGTTTTTCCAGTTGTATGCTTAAATAACTGAATAGTATTTTGCCAAATATGTTTCAAGGTAACTCACATGAGTCATATCATTTGCCTAGAAAAACTGTTTTATTTTACATAAGGGTTGTTTTCCCTCCATGCAGATGATATGTTGACATAAATAACATAAATAACAATAATAATAACAACAACAATAATACATTAATCATGTGTGACAAACACACCTGTGAACAGTGACAAATCTCACAATGGCACCGAGAACTGAAAATGTTTGCTTTTGTGCATTGCAGCATCCACACCAATAGGTGTCAGTATAGAATTCACTGTTATTTCAATCAGTTAAACAAAAACACTTACAAAAAATTACTTTTTAAATCTCAAATTTACAAAGTATTATAATACACAAACAAGATGCAGGGATCACCGTAGTTTAATCAAAACAGAGATAACAGAAATACATTGTCTAGCATAGCTACTGTAATCAAGTTCATGAACAAAAAAATAAGAAGACTGAATTAATGACTAAATCAATACAAGTATCTTAAATGATGAAATTAAAGCAGAATATGGTCATAACCTTTGACTTAACCTCTGTTGTACCCATTCAAACAAGTGATACTAGAAAAACGATCACATTACCTGTTTCCTTGTGCGGGTTTTCCCTGTTCTCAGCTTTATGTACCTTGCTATCAACTCATTACGACCTGGAAAAGCATCAATAAGAAACACAACATTAGTAAAATGTAGTAAAATTAATAATGTAACTGAAAAAACAGATATATGAACATTTAGAACACAATAAAGTGATTTTTAAAAAATATAAATCATATTAAGAAAAGTTTTTGGCTGCAGTAGCTTAACTGGTAGAGCGCTGCACTACCACCACAATGTCATGGGTTCGAATCCCAAGGAAAACATTAAAGGATTAGTTCACTTTAAAATGAAAATTACCCCAAGCTTTACTCACACTCAAGCCGTCCTAGGTGTATATGAATTTCTTCTTTCTGATGAACGCAATCAGATTATATTAATAAATATGCTGACTCATCCAGACTTTATAATGGCAGTGAACGGGATCAACGAGTATGAAACTCAAGAAGGTGCATCCAACCATCATAAACGTACTCCACACGGCTTACGGCTCCATGTAACTGACGTTGTGTCAGTTTAAGTTGAATACGGAAGGCGTAGGATGTACACAGTAAAATCCCGAGAGTCAAATCAACTCTGCTCAGAGTACATATGGTCCCTCTCTAAATAGTGTTAAAGTAACACTGAAGCAGAGTTAAAGTTAATGAGATAATTAAGCAATTAATAAGGCTGTGACTGAAGTCAGTTGTAGTTCTTGTGTTTCTCTTTTCTTCAGTGATTCTGCTTGTTAACAGCAGGTGTTCATCACTAATGCACAATCATCACTTAATTAATTGCTTAATTATCTCATTAACTTTAACTCTGCTTCAGTGTTATTTTAACACTATTTAGAGAGGGACCATATGTACTCTGAGCAGAGTTGATTTAACTCTAGAGATTTTGCTGTGTAGCATAACCGTTTTGAACCGTGAGAGACGTTACGCTTTCTTTGTAAGTTGAATACGGAAGGTGATATATTTTACTTTATAACGTGTTAAATAGGGATATTTGTCTTACACCAACACATCGCTTCGCTTCAAAAGGCCTTTATTAACCCCCCAGAGCCGCATGGAGTACGTTTATGATGGATGGATGCACTTTCTTCAGCTTCATACTCGTCGGCCCCGTTCACTGCCATTATAAAGCTTGGACGTGTCAGTATATTTATTAATATAACTCTGATTGTGTTCATCAGAAAGAAGAAAGTCATACATCTTGTATGGCTTTAGGGTGAGTAAAGCTTGGGGTAATTTTCATTTTAATGTGAACTAATCCTTTAACTGACAAATGTACTGTGAGTAGATGAATGCAATGGAAGTCATTTTGGATAAACGTAACTTCGAAAAGATTTTTCTCTTCATGTGAAACTTAACACTTTTAAATAAAGCTGGTAGGAACGAAGCCTCCTATACACAGAAAAGCACATAGAATGCAGTAATGGCTCCACCAGCAATATCACAGTAGGGTGTAAAGCCTCCTATGAGACCATTAGTTTATTAATAGACCATTGAAAGCAAGGCTTGTGACAGATGAGTCAGGTGATATGGGTGGTGACTTGGCAAAAAAAAAAAAAAAATAGAGCCACCATGTGTCAGGGCCTTGGCCAATCAAGCTGTTTTGAGTGGACAAATGTTTTCAGACAAAGAGCTATTTATTAAATGAGAACAATAATAAATCTGTGTTATTGCATTAATGTAATGATATGGGAAAAGGGACAGGAAACAAGGAAGATGAGGGAGGAGATAAATTTAGGTAAAGAGATTTCATCACAGTTTATAAAGGGTTGACCTTGTGAACAGCTGTGCAAAGTTTCAACTCTGAATCTGTCTTGACACCCCCACCCTCCTCCCACTGGCATCCCACTCACTGACAGCCGGACCACCTGGACCCAACACAGGAAACCCTGCTCCCTAACCACAAGCCATATAACACCAGGGACTCATATACAAGCATGTCACCAGCAAACAACATGTTTGGACATTGTGAATGTGCAAACAAATGGAGAGATCTTTGATAAGTCAACCCAAATATAAATGAAGTACCATGTTCCTCTACATGGGACAGAAGATATCAGGATTCAGGAAAAAGATCCATTCTTTGTGGTGATAGACTGATATATATTAGCCAAGCCCATTAATAGACCAACTTTGGACCGATATGACCACTAGTAGCGCTAAACACAAACACAAGAAGTTTCAAACAATCCCCTCCTCTTTTCATTGGTCATTTTGAACGGATAGTCCCAACCCAAATTCATGCCATTGGTTGAGCCAATGTTGTTAGGTCGGGCCAAGGTGAGTCTCTCATAAATTGACGAATAGATATCATTTAGGGGGCTTTGACACTGGCACTTTAGTTCTAAACAGAGCACGGTTCGCATGAAAAATTGGTAATGTGAATGCCATATGGACACGTGAGTGCGCTGGGGCAACGAACCCGACACTACCTGTAGGAGGTGGTCTGAGTATAGTTGCACTGGAACTTAGGCATGATTCGTAAATGTGAAAGCAACTCGGACTCAGGCGTGCACTTGTTCAGGTAGTAAAATAACATGTGCATACGTTTTAGCCGATGACGTGTAGCCAAAACACATGCAGGGGATGACAACGGTGATGATTTAAATACCAATATAGGTTGTACAGCTGTTCTTTGAAAGCTTGAACGGAGTAAGTGCTTGATACCAAGATGATACGAGAGATGTCCAGTGTTTTGTCACACCAACCAGAACAAATTAGAGCCTCTTCAGTTTAATTTAATTATCTATTACTGATGAAATGACAACACAAGCGAATGTCAAAGAGGATTAGCCAGTCAGACAGCCGGAGTAAAAGAGAAACATCCAGACAGTGAAAGACAGAACATGTGTAAAAGAGAAGGCAAACAGCTTCAGTTCCAGACACACAGAGGAGACTCTGATATAGAGAGAGAGACTCTGGCATGTACCCAGCAGCCTTGAACTCCTGATCCAGAGCCAAAAGCTTTCAAAGGGCACCTAACTACCCCCCAGCCCACAAATAGCGTGTTTACGACCCTAAACGAAATGCTGCACTTCCTGGGAGGCTTGGAGAGGAAGAAAGACAGATAAGACTGGGAGTCTGTGGAAGGGAGTGAGGACGAAGTCAGCAGATAGACAAAGACATAGAGATGAAAAGAGGACATGACGAGGGAGAAGCAGAAAGAGATCAGAAACACAGATGCCTCTAGTTTCACAACGCATGTACATGTATCTATGAAGGTCACTTGATAGGATCAATAATTTTTACAAGTAGTCCTTTACCCAAAGTGACTTAAAGGATTAGTTCACTTTCAAATGAAAATTAGCCCAAGCTTTACTCAACCTCAAGCCATTCTAGGTGTTTATGACTTTCTTCTTTCTGATGAACACAATCGGAGATATATTAATAAATATCCTGACGCATTCGAGCTTTATAATGGCAGTAAACGATATCAAGTTACAAAAAAAACAGAACTGGCGTCACATCAGTTAAGCTTTTTCCGTAAGTTGAATAGGGAAGGCGTAGGACGTAGCGTAAGCTTTTTTAACTTTCGCCAGACTGCCCTCCGTATTCAACTTATGAAGAAAGCGCAACGCCTCTCGCAGTTCAAAAAGCTTACGCTACATCCTACGCTTTCCCTATTAAACTTACGGAAAAAGCTTAACTGACGCAACGCCAGTTATGTTTTTTTCGTAACTTGATATCGTTTACTGCCATTATAAAGCACGGATGCGTCAGGATATTTATTAATATATCTCTGATTGTGTTCATCAGAAAGAAGAAAGTCATATACACCTAGGATGGCTTGAGAGTGAGTAAAGCTTGGGCTAATTTTCATTTGAAAGTGTCCCCCTTTGTGGGACTCAACCATGCAACCTTACAGTTACAAGAAAACTTCTTCAACGACCCTGTTCTAAATGGCACACTTGATGTAGACTTGCGGTCTTAGGGTTTTTAAGGCCATAAGTTGTAAATAATACAAAAATGATTTGAGTACATTCCAAAGCTATTTTGGATTATTGGAGTATATATTATTGGAGTCTTTCTACTTCAAAATGTCACCTTTAATTCAATGTGTTAGTGTTACTTGCCCTTTCTTTGTAATTGCTTGTGAAATTTACTAGCAATTTCTGAGTGAAATTTGTTTCTACACCTTTTTTTTCAGTGTAGGGGAGGGTTTGCTTCCTACTTTTGGAGTGGTGGCCTAGTGATTAACATACTTCAAGTACTACAGACACATTAAGGCTTCATGTTCATGTGGGAGATTCAGGTATGAATCCAGCCTACACTGTCTCAATCCTTTCCCCCTGAACTTCCTGTCCGAAAATAAAAATTTGCTTCCAACTGAAGTCTACCAGGCAATGCTTACAGACAAGCAAACCCAACCCTCCAACAAGGACCATTTACAACAACTCCCTTCAAGTACAAAAATGCAACTCTTTCAGTCTCATTAAGAGCTAAAATTGACTACCTGCCTCTTTGGTAGGAAAATTAAAGGCTGACCATTCCACTGACAAAGTGCTGAGTATAAAAAGATACAAACTTCCACTTCATATCAATGTCTGCATAAATACTCCCACAGAACTGACTGAGGTTGAGCCAAAGGAAAGTGCTGATTTGCTCCCAGATTCCTCTAAAGTGCGTCCAGGAAAAGCAGGAGAGAAATGAAACTTGCTTCGCACACATTTATCCCAACAAAAAAGCTCCCTTTAATGGCCCTGGCCTATCCTCCTTTCCTGAAATCAGAAAGGACAACTTGCATCCCAGCTGGGATAAGTATGTGATACAGATCGCCATGGCGAGTGAAAGGTGTTTGCATATGTTTTTGTGCCATATTGTCAAGCATGCGAAGGTGAACTCAGACTTGAGCTCCAGTCTTCAATTGTGTCAGTCTTGTTAATATGACTATTTATAAGTGTTAAACTAATTGCAAGACTTTTTGGACTTGTCCTGTGGGTCACTTGGCAAAAAGCCAGTATTAAGAAGTTGGTGAGGATGATGATTAGCACCTTATTTCTTCTAGTTTCCCTCTCTTTCAAGGATCATTTTTCACCTTGACAGTTTCCTCCCAAAGTTCACCCTGGTTAACCCTCCATCCCACCAGATGTGTATGTTTTTTGACGAAAACCACCTGTGTTTTAATAACTCTCCCACCACCCACCTGTTAACTTTGGCCAGCCGTAAAAGACTGGAAACTGCCAATCAGAGAAAAGACCAAACTAATGGCCAGTCAAAAACAGGTGCTATGCCATCTAAATTACACTCTCACAGAACTGTTCCCAGTCCTCTAAGTCTACTGGCATCTTATTGTTATAATTTTTTGTCTCATGATTCTTATTATGTTTCTTATTATGTACTATGTTTCAGCAAATCTCAAGGTAATGAGATAACAATTCCATAATTTGTAGTTCCTTGAATATTTTAATAGGGACACTAGACTGGAAACCTTCTCAATACATGAGCTTCACCTTAATGAAGACTCCAAATTTGTGTACTGGTAGTTCCTCAGGTTCTCCCAAACTCCTAAAACCTTAAACTCCCAAACCGTAACCAGTTTTTCTTTAAATGTTACCTTATTTTAAAGTGCACCAAGCAATTGTTCCTATATACCAAAATCGTTTTAAGTAAAGATAAAAATAATTTTTTTCAGAAAGTGGACAATAGTTCCTTGATGCACCTTTAAGTATACAATGGCCTATGGCAAAGTGACAACTAATATATGTGATTTATTTATGACATACCTTCGGAACGGTAATATTTACACTCTTTCTAGATCTGTATATTGTAGAAGATGATAGAACATAAACTTAGATTACCTAAAACAGAAACGGGTACTTTAGGTGATTTCTTGAGATTCAGGGAAAAATATGCAATCATAAGCTCACTCAGAACCAGAAGAAATATATTTTAATGTTAAGTAAATAGTCATTAAAAATATGACGTAGATAAGGTGTTTACATGCATACGTAGATAGATCTTTCTGGAAGATCCTGTCTGAACCACTGGAAATCCTGCAGAACATGTTTTGACTTGTTCTGAAACAGATACGAACACACAAACCTAAATTGTCAAAACATGAGAGTTGGTCCATCTCCACTTTGAGAGATTAAAAGGTCAAAAAACGTTTTCAAATGAAACCATCTCACAATATCACTTCAGGCTAGCAATTATCTAAAGTGGAGAACACCTGAAGAACACAGTTCCTGGAGCATTAGGTCTCTCTTACTGAAAAGAAACCCTTCGAACCCTGTAAAACACAGAAGGACAGCGTCCACACCCTGACATTTGACAACCCCTGAGGAGCAAACCTCCCCCTACTGACCCTTCAGTTCTCAACCTCTGCTCTTCCCCAGTTTGCTGTAGTCTATCCCATTACGTTCATTGAATTCCTCAGTACTTTCCTTCGTTTATCCTTTTGCCTCTTTTTATCAGACTAATTGAGAGTAACAATTTTGGATAATTAGGTCACACTTAATTCTTTCCCTGCAAGAGTGTTATCCGCTATTAGGCTGCATGTAATTTAAATTTTTTTATGTCCTTCCCTCACTAACTTCCCTCTGTCGTTCACTCTGATGTACGGAGTGCCCACTACTGGAGGAACCCTTGCAGTGTGTTTAAATGAAATAGCACCCCTACCATATAACAGTGAAAATGCACTTCGAAATGGTGGCAGGGATTCCCCCAAGGGGAAGAGATTAGAGAAGCTAATTTAAACACATTTCAAGAGTTCCGCCAGTAGTGGGTGCTCATGCAACGTAAGCAATGATGTACATCCGAGTGAACGAGACGGAGGGAAGTTAGCATCAAAAATTGGACTTAAACGCCATCGTTGGCTGCGTTCCACTCCAGTTTTAGACACGCACTCGTGAACTTCCCTAAACACTTCCCCTCAGGGGAATCCCTGCTGCCATTTTGAAGTGCGTTCCACTTCGTGAAGTGGACAAGGGAAGTTTATATGGACAGACCCTCGCTCCCTCGATTTTAACCGTCTACTTCATATGTACTCTTCAGGCAGCTCCATAACCCACAATGCAACACGATTATGACGTCACTGCATATCGCGTTTAATTTACCCCGCCACAAATAACTCTATGATACATTAATTATTTTTTTAATCATTTAAAAAAAACATATATACATATAGAATGCTGTATTAAACAATTTTGTAAGGGGAAAAAATAAATAATAAATCAGCTCCATTGCGGATTCCAAGTGATCAAGGGCTTAGGACGTTCCAGTTCAGCCCATTGCAAAGGCTCTGCCAATAGTGGGCACTCGTGCAACGTAAGCAATGACATACATCTGAGTCAACGAGACTGAGGGAAGTTAGCGAGGGAAGGGCATTTAAAAAACGAACTGGAACGCAGCCCTAGTTAATGCAGATCTTCTTCTTCACTTGCTTTTGGATCCAGAGATGCTGTATTCTTTCTGAAGATCCATAACAGCGCCCCCTACTGTATATCAGTGAAAACATGGATTGCTGGAAAAAATTGATAATGGTGGTGAAGCATTTTGTCATAAATGATGGAAAATCTCATCAATGGTGGGGAAAGGGTTAAAATGTATAAAGTATAGAGGGAGGAATGGATCAGGAAATGTCACAAGCCAGACTCAAACCTGCATCATACACATGAGCACCACGGCACAATATTCACTAACTGATGCCACATGGTCCAGACATTTGCACCCATCTCTAGCAAATTAGCTCATTCATCTCAGCAGCAGCTCTCAGTGAAATCTCCTGAGAAGATCCATCACATCTGGGAAGCTTGTGCAACTGAGATGATGTCATGCGCCCTCTTCTGAGATGGTCCTAATTCAAAACTTCATGTGAAAACACAAATAGTAACTATCAACAAGTTCAATAAATAGCTACTACTAACATAAAAGGATGCATAATGATGAACAGAGCCACAAATTAGCCTAATTCAGAAAAGACCTTGAGATCATTTGCTAAGCGTTAGCATTGATATTTTATTTCTCAAACCCAACAGCTTTGACACACTGGCAATAAACTAAAATGATTGCAGGTTGAGACTTTTAATAAAGAAACCTGGCAAGACATCACAGGTGCAGGATAACAAATCAAGCTCATTATAGCAGCCAGACACTGGATTGGAACATCAGATTTTTTAACCAGTCTTCCCACGGCGCAATGAGAGTGAACTTTATTAGAAGAGCTGCTTTTTGTTAGAAGACAGCAGGAGTTTTGCAGTGAGTAATGAAGCTCTGAGGAACATTAACGGACGCTAAATGCTGGCGATGAGGATCGGGACCAAATAAAACTCGATCCATCAGTTTCCACAGCATACAGTGTCCTGAAACAAAATATTTCTATTCCAAAATATAGTGAGCTGCTTACATAGATAACTTTTTAAGGTATGAATGTTCAGATGAAATTAAAATTTTATTTTAGCTTTGAGCGTATCTGCTAGTGTAGTCATAAACAATGGCAAATTATTTACTTAAAACGCTTATTTATATTTCAAATTTGCACACATAACTGTACATACAAATTGTCAATATTATATATTGTTTTTTGCTTTTTTTGCACTTTGTCTATCTTGTAAATTTGTATATTATTATTTTATTCTTTTTATTATGTGTCGTGTCTTGTTGCTGTTACTCTGTTGCATTGTGGAGCTTCTGTCACTAAAACAAATTCCTAGTATGTGTAAACATACCTGGCAATAAAGCTCTTTCTAAAGCTCTTTCTTCTATTAATTTTTAGCACATTTAATACAGAATTTAAAACATATTTAAAACTTTCTCCATAGGAAAAATGGACCAAAAATATTGATGACTCGTTCTGCACTTTTGTCCAATCAAATGCTCTCTAGAATGAGACATTTTTTTAAAACTATTTCTAAAAACCAAAGAGAATTCATGACATCATTTTTTGTTGTTGTTGTTGTTGTTCCCTCATAATCTTTAAATCAAAATAACTTCCCCTCCCTCTTGCAGCGACATCTCTTCTCTTCTCAGGGCGGGGCAACCTGTCACTCACATGAGATCCACCAATAGCAAACCACAACCATCTAATCAATTCCCCATTGACAAAATTAAGCCCTGCCCTACATTTTTCTTGTTTGAGAAACTGTTTCACTCGGAAATACACCGATCAGGCATAACATTATGACCACTGACAGGTGAAGTTAATAACACTGATTATCTCTTCATCACAGCACCTGTTAGTGGGTGGGATATAGGCTATTAGGCAGCAAGTGAACATTTTGTCCTCAAAGTTGATGTGTTAGAAGCAGAAAAATGGGCAAGCGTAAGGATTTGAGCGAGTTTGACAAGGGCCAAATTGTGATGGCTAGATGACTGGGTCAGAGCATCTCCAAAATTACAGCTCTTGTGGGGTGTTCCAGGTCTGCAGTGGTCAGTATCTATCAAAAGTGGTCCAAGGAAAGAACAGTGGTGAACCGGCAACAGGGTCATGGGCGGCCAAGTCTCATTGATGCACGTGTGGAGAGAAGGCTGGCCCGTGTGGTCCGATCCAACAGACGAGCTACTGTAGCTCAAATTGCTCAAGAAGTTAATGCTGGTTCTGATAGAAAGGTGTCAGAATACACAGTTCATCGCAGCTTGTTGCGTATGGGGCTGCATAGCCGCAAACCAGTCAGGGTGCCCATGCTGACCCCTGTCCACCACCGAAAGTGCCAACAGTGGGCACGAGAGCATCAGAACTGGACCACGGAACAATGGAAGAAGCTTGCCTGGTCTGATGAATCACGTTTTCTTTTACATCACGTGGATGTGCGTCGCTTATCTGGGGAACACATGGCACCAGGATGCACTAGGGGAAGAAGGCAAGCCGGCGGAGGCAGTGTGATGCTTTGGGCAATGTTCTGCTGGGAAAACTTGGATCCTGCCATCCATAGGGGCCCTTTTCATATGATTCTAGCTGTTTGCCTAGTTTATTTAAATAAAATAAGCTGAACCAACACAAATCTTTAGTTTTTTACTTAACTGTCATTTGCACTCAAGTGTATTATGTTAAATGAAATTAAATTTGTAAAATGTTAAGTTAACCTAAACCATTTGCGTTGGGACTACATGAATCATTTGTTGCATTGATTGAAACTGGGCAGTGGATTTCTAGTTCCCAGCATGCTTTGCATATGGATAGATCAGGAGAGTAAATGTTGAAATTAGGTGCTGTTCAATGTGTTTTTTAGTAAAGGGAAATACCTTTTAAAGTTTTTTGATCAGTTATATTTGACATTTAAAAGAGTTTACATTTATGTTGTTTTTTGCGGTTACCATTATGCTGAAGTGTAGACCTTGTGGTTAGGCTGTGGATGGCTACGTGAAATAAATCTATGTTGTTCTCAATAAACTATAATTGTGTTAATGCCAGTGATGAAAAATTAATTACTTGATCATTACTTGCGTGCTAGAAATGTTACAATTAGCATGTGAACAAGTGTTGCGTTGGTTATTAGTTTTTATAGAATTAAATAAAATAAATTTTTGAGGGCCAGCACATCATTTACACTACAAATGTCATTAGTTCTACCCCTCTCAATCAAACAATCATAGAACATGAATGTGTATATGACAGCTACTCACAACCTGAGCACAATCACCTCTTTACCACAATGCAAAAAAAAAAAAAAAACATTTTATATGCTACAAACTCTTTTAAATGTTCAAAAAAACTAAACATTAAACACTTAAACTCTAACAGGTCTTTCCATTTTCTTAAAAATGCAGAAAACTTGCTCAGCTCTGCACAAGGGCACCAGTCTGAATAGCAACAACACTGGTTGATCAACAAGAGTGAATTATGTTCAGGAAACATTCACAGAATTTTTCATTCACAAATGAAATTGGTGTGATCTCATTCAATTAGAATGAATTTTACTCATCAGTACAATTAACCTAGCTTAATTTCAAATAAATCAGTTCAACTGTGTGGAAATAGGTGTCATAATTGAATTAAGTTAGACCAACTTCAGCCAATAAAAAATATAAATATACAGCGCCCTCCACAATTATTGGCACCCTTAGTAAATATAAGCAAAGGCAGCTGTGAAAATAAATCTGCATTGTTCATCCTTTTGATCTTTCATTAAAAAAATTCACACAATTCTAACCTTTCATCGAAGTAAAACAATTGAAAGTGGGGGGAAACTCACATTATGAAATAAATGTTTTTCTCCAATACATGTTGGCCACAATATTGGCACCCCTAGAAATTCTTATGAGTAAAATATCTCTGAAGTATATTCCCATTCGTATTTAAATTTTTTAGCACACCAGGGTGAATAGGAGAATGAAATTGTCCAGTCATGACTTCCTGTTCCACAGGAGTACAAATATGTGTAAACACAAAGGGCAAAATCCCTTAATCATTCATCACAATGAGAAAAAACCAAAGAATATAGTTCTGATGTGCAGCAAAAGATTGTTGAGCTTCACAAAATAGAAAATGGCTATAAGAAAAAAGCTAATGCATTTAAAATCCCCATTTCCACCATCAGGGCAATAATTAAGAAGTTCCAATCAACTAAAGATGTTACAAATCTGCCTGGAAGAGGACGTGTGTCTAAATCGTCCTAATGCGCGGAGAGGAAGAAAGTTTGAGTGTCCAAAGATTCTCCAAGGATCACAGCTGGAGAATTGCAGAGATTAGTTGAGTCTTGAGTTTCAGAAAGCCTAAAAAAAATTATCAAACAGAACCTACATCCCCACAAGTTGTGCCGGAGGGTTTCGAGAAAAATACTCTGCTCTCATCCAGAAACAACCTCCAGCATACTCAGTTGTCAGACAAGACTGGAACTTCAAACAGGACCGGCTTCTATGGTCAGATGAAACTAAAAAAAGCGTTTTTTTTTGCAGCAAACCCACCAGATGGGTTTGGTGCACACATGGATAAAAGGTACCCCATGCCCACAGTTAAATATACTGCTGGATCTTTAATGTTGTGGGCCTATTTTTCTGCTGGAGGTCCTGGACATCTTGTTCAGATACATGGTATTTTGGATTCTAGCAAATACCAACAGATAAAAAAATCAAAACCTGACCTTCTGCTAGAAATCCAATAATGGGCATTGGTTGGATCTTCCATCAGAACAATGATCCAAAACAAACATCAAAACCACCACAAAAATGTGTCAGTGAGCACAAAATGAAGCTTCTGCCATGGTCGTCCCAGTTCCCTGACCTGAACCCTAAAGAAAATTAGGGGAGTGAACTAAAGAGCAAAAGCACCAGCATGGAGCTGGGAATCTGAAGGATCTGGAGAGATTCTGCATGAAGGAATGGTCTCTGATCTCTTGTCAGGTGCTCTCCAAACTCATCAGGCATTATAGGTGAAGACTCAGAGCTGTTATCTTGGCAAAAGGAGGTTGCAAAAAGTTTTGAATAAAAGGGTGCCAATAATTGTGGCCAACGTGTTTTGGAGAAAAACATTTATTTCATAATGTGATTTTCCCCCCAATTTCAATTCTTTTCCTTCAATGAAAGGTTATAATTTTGTGAATTTTTTGAAAGAAAGATCAAAAGGATAAACAATGCAGATTTATTTTGCTCATAATTACTAAGGGTGCCAATAATTGTGGAGGGCACTGTATATATATTTGTTGGTCTAACTAGGAGCGATTTTAGTTCTAGGAACTCCTTTTGGGGGAACTAAATTAGCTCCTACTTCAGAGTAGAGTCATATCAGTGATGTGAGTGTATGTTGGTCAAACGCATGTCAAACACCGGCACCCGACATTTTCAAAAAGCCGTGTAAACATATTCACTTCACGAACATAGAAAACAGCGATTCTTTTCTCCACCTCAATGATATGCAATACTGAAAGTTGCCATAGGAGATTTTGTCTCTTAGCCCCACTTTTTACTCTTTTAGTAGTGTAGATTATGCATTTACATTCCATCTCTGTTTTCACAAAACACACAACAAACACAGCTCCGATCACGGTATCTTCCATCCACAGTTTTTTAGCGTTTTTAAATGCCGCACTTAAAGACGCAGCTGTCAGCCGCTTCGAAGTTCCTATTCCCGGTGCGAATGCAACCAGGAACATGGACCGGGGGGGAGAAATTAGTTCCCGGGGAACTATCCTAGTGACTAGTTCCTATAATTGAGTTCCTAGAACTATTCAGCCCCTAATGTGGATGTTACTTTGACACGTACCACCTATCTAAGCATTGTTGCAGACCATGTACACCCTTTCATGGAAACTGTATAGTCACAATAGCGAAGAAAATACTATCGCAACTTCCGTTTCTTGTCGACGCATGTGAACGCTTAAATCCAACTATTTTCTCAATCGTATTCAAAAATACCTTAGATTACCTTTGTGCTGTGAAGAGTATGTTTATATTTATTTTACATCTTACAAATGTTTGTATGTTTATTTACGTCTCACGTCTTACAACGTGTCCTAACTAGACGCAACAACACGATAAAAGGCATCTTTTCCATGTTAATCAGAGTTTTTGTCCTAACCAGCCACGACATTGATCTGGTGTGGAAAAACAAATTGCTTTTCGCTGGAATCTTATCGCCTCATGTCTGGTTAGAACATCTGGTTAAAACTAATCAGAGGAGGAAACTGAACATTTACTAATTATTTGCTAATTAAAGTTCTGACATATGTCAACTTTCTTTATTTTAGATATGTCATCAAGGCAAAAACTAATCAGAAATCGGACTTCAGCTTATATGGCGAAATGTTTATATTTATTTTACATTTACATTTATCTGGAGACAAATTCTCTGCAACTTTAGTCTATAGCAAACTCTAAGTGCGCAAAAACACAATCCACAAAGTCACTAGGCCAGTTCTCTTCTGCCTGCATCAGATAGCTTGACTATTTTAGTGATGTCTAGTCATAGTATACATTGCGGCCAATGAACTTTTGTGAACTGGGGGTGGTAAAGAGAGGGGGCATATCAGGAGACGCAGTTCGCTTTTGGAGATTGACATCAGGGTCCTGGCAGGAGTACCGTAACTGGTCCGGGATAGGGTTGTTTGTAAAGAGAGTGGAAGGGGACGATCTTGTCATACAGAGAGAGGGCCCAAGGGCCTCTGTGGGGTAACGTAAGTGGACACACAGAGTGAACGGATCCTGACAGCCCATGCTACCACAAAAGGACAAAATGCATGGCTGTTGAAACAAACCTTCCTCATCTGTTGCAAGGGGGATTACAGCTTGTGTGACAGATGTGGGTGGAGTATTACAGCGGAGGACAAGGCCACAGAGTTGTGGAATGTGTGTCCCCTTCAAGCCAAGGAAAAAAGTAAAGAATGTGGGCCGATCTCCATAAGCCTTTTCTACAGAGAGGGTCAAAGGTCAAAACACCCCAAAGCCAAATGAGCTCATTTGTGTGAGCAATCATATATTAAATCCTGATGCATACCGCAATCAGTTAACAAAAGGATTAGGGGTAAGTCATAAAGCTTAGTTTATCGATGTTACATAGTCTAATCCTGGCCCAGTCCTTACTAGTTACTGAGTATTCATGCTAATGATTTGTAAAATCACAAATGTAGCAAAATAATTAACTCAAGGTGCAGTAATTGATGCACCTCTTGATGGAAATAAATGTGATGTTATTTCCAACAAGAAGTGCATCAATTTTTGGTCAAGATCTTGCATTGACAATGCAAGAGTTGAGCACTCTGTAAAGTCTCCTCCAGCAGGTCTTTAGGTCTGGAGGTGCCAATTCATGATTCTTCATGCTCCCTCCCAACCATTCTTTCACAATTTTAACCCTGGTGAATCTTGACATTGTCATCCTGAAATATGGCCAGGATGTGTCTTCCTACATGGTTGTTTAAGAAATGAAAAGCTACACACTCCATCAATTAGGGTTAGAAGAACTGTTGCCACACATATAACATGCTAGAAACAGCAATAATAATCCAATCATAGACTCCTAAGGCTTGCACACACCGGGACGAATATCGCACGCACTTATCGCCAGCGTTTTTCGAGACGTTTTTTTGTGTTCATACCCAAGAGAACGTGCAAATTCAGAAACTGTAGTGCAAATAAGTCACAATGACAAAGCAAGCGCCCATGCAAGTGAATGGTAGTGCAAATAAACATATTTATCAAATAGACATTCTCAACTATATTTTTTGAACGTAAAAGAATAAAAACCCAGCAAAAATACAGAAATAATACACATCTATTGGTGTGGCCAAGAACTGGCAGAGCACCCATAGCGTGCATCTCAATCAGCTCCCTAGTTCAGTAGTGAGGGCACTGATCAGGGAGTCAGCCACATTCATTTACACGGTATACTGATACACGACCTAGGAAGCTAGGGAGCTGTTTTGAGACGTAGGGATAGTTTGTATGGGTCTTCCTCGTCTATTTACTTCCTCTTCGTCATCTTGGTGTCAATGTGTGCTCGGCAAGACCGTTTTGTGCTTGAGCGCCACAAAGTCGTGTTTAACTGTAACTTCAGCAGCTCCATGCATATGAATAAAAGCGACAATCTCATTGGTCTGCACGTAAAACCAAAAAAACGAACCCGAGGCATTTTTTAAAAAATGACGCTTTTACACCTGGCGTTTTTTCGAGTCGGTGTGCACACTCACACTGGCGCCCTTTGTTTAGTCACGAGGCGTTAAACGTCGGCGATAATAGCACGCGATATTCGTCCCCGTGTGTACAGGCCTTTAAGCATTTGCCTATTTAAATCCAAACAGCGACTTTTTTTTTTAAGCCGGGCAGTGTATTTCACAATATTACTGTTTTTACAGTAAATAAAAGTAAAGTATTTGGGACAAAAAAATCCTGCTTAATATAAATAATGGCTTAAAGGTTAAATATTAGAGCCTAGAACCACACGTTTCATTTTTTAATTAAAAAAATAAATATTTAACTGATAATGTTTGGTTTATCTAACTCTAGTTGGCCTGTAAACTGTTACAAACTGTCCTGCTTTTAGAAAAGCTGTGCTTGGCAGAAGCCAGACACACATCAGTAATGTATCTATAAACTCCAAACAAACACGAATCCACTGCTTTAAATTATCAAGTATTTTAATAGATGATGAGACTGAAATGGATCAAGCATGAAGCCAACTCTGTTTATTGTCAAGTCTGAATCATACAGCCAGTAATGGCTATGATAAAGAGAAAAATGTCACACTTGAGTCAGGAGGCTGACTCATGGTTTACTGAGAATGCTGACTTAAATGGGAGACACAGCATTCCAGTTAGTGGATCCTGTGTGGGAACGGGAAAATCTGGAGGTGGGGAGTGTCAGAAGTTCACCCTCCGATTCACTTCAGCAAAACCCCCACAACATGACTTGACCCTTTTTTGTCCTTACCTTGTTTCACTACATTATTTCCAACAACAGCACTGCTGCAATAAATAGCTGATCCATTTTAGGGACTTCTAGGAATCTGTCTTATGACTTCTACTCTCTCAAGTTTCTAATGCCTTGCCGGCAAAGTAAATCCATCAAGCAACTCTCACTGGGGGTATTCAGCTCTCCAAGACTCACCATACATCTTTCCTTCATCTGAAAGGATGATCTTTCTGCGGCCACAGGGTGGATAAATGGCCAGAGCCTCCTGAAAACTTTGTTCGATGTCAGGGCTCCAGACGCCCTCCGCATCCCCATCCATTCCGGCCTTGTCCATCCCGTCCATCCCATCCACTCCATCCTCCTGCCCCTCCTCCGGGCTCTCGTTGGCGCTCCACTCGTTGGCTGCAATGGTGGCGGCTCCACCTGGGCCCCTACGTGAGCCCTCACACCCAGGACTAGGAGAGAGATAGATGTCGTTAAAACAAGAGGTCACAATCAAAGGAATAATTCACCCAAAATGTTCAATTCTGTCATTTAAATATGACCACATTGGGCATGAAATTGGAAATCGAAAATTGACTATTTTCTAAATGCATGTTATTTATCTCAGTGTAAACAATTCATACATTTCAATAAAAAAAGGCCTTGAACTCATAGTTTTTAATCAACATTTTTAAGGTGAGTTTTCTAATCATTTAGCCCACTTAAATCCCGCCCCTTTCTTTCACAATCAGATCTTCCTTCATCCAATCAACTGATGCACAGAATCAAGTCCCACCCAACATTTTTTCCTTTCGATAATCTATTTCACTCGCATGTACATCACAGTCTGAAAAGATATGACTACTTCTGTTTCAGTGCAAATTTAAGCTAAAAAAAACCTACCATAAAGCAACATGAAAGCCCATACATCTCATTCGCTATTTTATATGAACAGACTGAAATGTATGTCTTTATTCATTGAGAATCTGTTAGCTGTTAATCAACGGATAATTGAGGGTGTGTTCACACTTGGCAGGTTTGATTAAAACAAACTCTGATGCGAATTCAGTTCATTTGAATAAGTGTGAACGCTGCCATCCGAACCCTAGTGCGCACCAAACAAGCGGACCGAGACCCCTGAATTAAGAGGGCAACATGGACCAAAGACATCTAAACGGACCAAAGACATCTAAACGAACCAAAAACACAAAATTACAGTTCGATACAAGCGTCAGAAATGCTGTCTCTTCAAAGCAAATCTTTGGTTGTGAGCAACAGAGGATTTCCTGACACTGTTTTGATTCCTTTACCAATTTTATAAACTCTTCAAGAGTTCTCAGCTGGTCAAAATACCATGATATTTACACACAACGAGCGCATTTATCCCAGAACACAGCATTGTTTTGGGTGTTTTTTTGTTTTGTATCTTTGGTCTTAAAAATGACAGTGTGAAAGCTAAGCAAACCAAGACTAAATGTATTATTTTCTTTTTTGGTCCGGACTAGGGCTGCACGATTAATTGGAATCAAATCGAAATGGAATTTTCTGGATTAGTGCGATTATGATGTTGCAAAGGCTGTGATTTTTTCAGATTTTTAATTAAATAAATATGTACACAGCGAGTTAGTGAAGAACTGCTCTGTGATCAGTAGTAAACAACACTACATCTGTAAGCACTGTCTTTGAAAAATGCAACACACATCAAACATAAAAACTTTCCAAACATGAAAAGCGTTTATGAACCTCTTGTCCAACAAAAGACAAAATTGAATAACGTGTTTTTACTCCAAACTCACTTCATAACATCAGTCAAGTGTTTGAAATAACATTTTGATTAGCATTGAATTATAAATATACTTTATTATTACGGAAATACCAGAGAAGGCTTGAAGAACACAGATATATTGAACCATATTTTGTCATAGTCATGTGTTTATTATATTCATGCTTAATTAATCAAAGCATTTCTATCTTCTTTTATTCAGTCACAGTGATAGTATGATGCCCATATGGGATTTCCTGGAACAACGTGCATTATATTGTGGTACTTCTGCAAGACATATTTGGAGTATCTGAAACAGACGTGTTTAGCGCCAAGTAATGCTCACTCAATCCTATTCTGGGTAAAAATGGGAAAAATTCTTGTCTCTAAAGAACTTTGAGGGAAGCATATAATCAATATGTTTTTCTCCAATGTACAGAAGTGTACAGGTTTTTTTTTCCTACAGTGGATGCATAAGAGGCACAAATTTCATACCTCGTGACAAAAATAAAGACATTATTGTCACAGATTTTTATCATAATAATATAATGTTTTATAGTAAATCCTTAGACCTTTCTAATTATTTATAGTCATAGGCTAGCTTGCATGTTAACAGGTAACCCCGCATTTTTTCATAAAAGTTTTCTGTAAAATATTATTATTTTCTAATAATTATAGTTATATTTATCATTAAATACTCTATTTTTATTTTTAATAATGAAAGTTATTACAATAGTAATATTTCTTATTTGGTTTAATATTTTTTTTTAGCAATAATGCAATAGCCCTACAAACAAGCAAAACAAACCTGGTATTGTTTACAAAGTGTTTTTTTTTTTTCATTTGTTTTTTATAAATCACATTTTAAATCGCAATTTTAACCAGAAAAATCGAAATTATTTGCAGAAAGATCGAAAAAAAAAATTCTCCAAATCGTGCAGCCCTAGTCTGGATCAAAAGAACCAAGAGAACCGAACAACAAGTGTGAACACACCCTAAGTCAACTCTAGAACCAAATCAGTGAAAGAACCAGTTTGTCTGAGTCACAAATCGGACTGAACAATTTGTTCCAAGAAATGAACTGATTCGTTCATGAACAGGTCACAGTTGTCCCTGAATTAACAACTCACTTGAGGGGAAGGATTTCAGTGAATAAATACTAAAATTTTGGTCTGCTCCTCATTCAAATCTATTGTGTGGCTTCTGAAGACTTGAAAAATATAGCACACAAATCATATGGATTACTGCTTTTTTAATCATTGTGGAGCTTAGCAGCTGTGGTATTTGGGTCAATGACGTGACGCAATTATTTTTTTTTGTGTCCATATGGTTTAATTAAATTTAAAAGGGTTAAAATTTCAAAATAAATTAGCAAATTACTTGCATACATTCTCTTTTTTGAGGACCAAGTCTGTTTTAATTCATTTTGAGAGAATGGTTGGAGGATGATTGCAAAAATTTCAATGTGGTGTAACCGTAAAAACTCTTGTTTAAAAAATGTGAAAAACACTTGAAAATAGTTCCAAATAGTAGGTTAGTTTATATTACATCTTTAATCAGCATCATAAACAAGGGATATTTGACTAAACTGGCCCCTGTTACAGAAAGGCTTGTAATAGGAGTCAAATGGTGTAACCGGTTACACCATTTGACATTTCAATTTAAAATCAAATTTGATAAGCATTATCATGGACACCTATGTAAGCGCATGGCCCTGGAGGGAATATTTTAAAAAGTTAATACTCATGTCACATGGTCTTCTTTAAACATGTCACATGCTCCTTGAAAGGTGGTTACACCACCTTGACACTTCAGAAATTTGATTTGACTCACATGATTCCCCAAATTAATTATAATATCCAGAACAATGGTGTTCCATTTACTTTTATTTTCTGAGAATTTCTTTATTGAGAATTTCACCTTGATGAATTATCACCAAGATGAATTATTTGGTACCATTTTTACAGTTACACCACATTGAGGTTTTTGGAATCATCCCCCAAATATTATCTCAAAATGAATTAAAATCAGACATTTTCGACTTTGTCCTCAAAAAAGAGAATGTATACAAATCATTTTCAAATGTAATTCGAAATTTTAACCCTTTTAAATTTAACTAAACCATATGGACACAAAAAAAACATGTCATTTAATGGGTCATGTCATTGACCGATTTATGAACTGTTGTTGTATGGAAACAACTACATGAAGATTCTTCAATATATCTCATTTTGTGTTCTGTGGAAGAAAACACGCAGGTTTGGAAAGACACGAGGTCAGTGAATAAAAGCAAAAAGTCTTCCATCCGACTTTAGAGGAGCATCAGCTGCCCCTTCCAGACTGTCTTACAATAATTGGTTAATTGAGACGGCTCAAGAAGACCAATAGGAGGGTTGACAGTTACTATCACTCCAGATGGTGTGACCATGAATCTCCCTTTGGAGCTGGAGCTTTTCCCACCCCTACTTTAAATAAAGAATCTTTCAGGATCATATAATCATTTGCATATGCCCTGTCAATCAGTTTATCCCATTATGCGACGGCGGAAAGAGGAGAATTGGACAGGAAAGACAAAATGGCTGTCTGAGCAGAGGACACACTGAGCTGCCAAGCAAGGCGCCAGATTTTTCAGACTCCTGATGTCAAGTGAAGTTCAGGTGACGAGATATCAGATTTTCAAGGACGTGCTTTTACAGCTTTCGTGAGCTGGAGAGTATTAATAGCACTGGTATTGAAAATCAAGAGAACCTACTGAAGGCACTGATACATTTCCTTGGTGTCAACAAGACAGGCTGAGCAAGACTGGACAATATCATGGTAAAAGTAGACTGTGGAAGTTGGCTGTTTACAAATCTTGTCAATGCAGTAGGGTTGAGTGCATATCAACATACTGTTACATTCTTTTCATCCTTTTTTATGACTGTATATATATATAACATAATAATATAATATCACTGATTCAATTAACTGAAGCAGAAAGAACTGATTTGCAAAATTGAATCAAACCTGGCCAAATTCAAAGCACCTTAAAAACAATACAACATTTATAATATTTATTTAATATAATGTTTCTTAATTTTTTTGCTGTTAACAAAATCATATTGAATATTTTGCAATAACAACCCCACAAGTAACATTTCAATGCACTGCATAACCAAAATCATAAGCCTACTGTAAATACTGCCGAAATAGTAAGTCTATTATTCTCACCAAAGATCAAAAATACAGTAAAAACTATAATATTGTGAAATATTTTTACAATATAATTTAATTTAAGTTTTGTAATATATTGTAAAATGTTACCAAAGCTGAATTTTCATCACTCCAGTCTTAAGAGTCACATGATCCTTCAGAAATCATTGTAATAATGATTTGATGCTCAAGAAATATTTCTGATTATTATCAATGTTGAAAACAGCCGTGCTGCTTCACATTTCTGTGGAAATCGTGATACATTTTTAATTTCAGGATTCTTTGATGAATAGAAAGTTCAAAAGAACCACATTTATTTGAAATAGAAATCTTGTGTAACATTATTAATGTCTTTACTGCCACTTTTGATCAATTTAATGTGTTCTTGCTGAATAAAAGTATTATTTTTTAAAATCTTATTGACCCCAAACTTCTGAACTGTCGTGTCCAGTATATATAATTATGTGATCTATAATAACAGCCCCTGACTTCTCTAAAAACAAACATGCTGGCATTCATCTTAAGGGAATTACCATTTGGGCCTTCATTCTTTACCGAAGTCACTGAGGCCATATGCAAAATGAATCTGAAAAACAGAGTAAACTAATAAGAACTGCCCACAAAGCATTTTTGTGGCCAAGGATTTGGTGAGCGCTCTGCTCTCCTCATTCAATAATACTGCAACATTCTCCAAGACAAAAAAAAAAAAAAAAGGTTTTCAATAGATTTGTCACAGCTAACTGCTACTTTTAAAGCATTAGTTCACTTTCAAATAAAATGTTCTTGATAATTTACTCACCCCCATGTCATCCAAGATGTCCATGTCCTTCTTCCTTCAGTCGAAAATAAATTTTATGAAAACATTCCAGGATTATTCTCCTTATAGTGAACTTCAATGGCCTCCAAATAGTTGAAGGTCAAAATTACAGTTTCAGTGCAGCTTCAAAGGGCTTTAAACGATACCAGACGAGGAATAAGGGTTTTACGCTGTATGACCTACTTACGGAACGAACGCAGCGTCAGTTCAATTTTTTCCGTAAGTAGAATAGGGAAGGCGTAGGACATACAGCGTAACCTTTTTGAAGAATACGAAAGTGCGGTTTTGGCGGAACCACTTGGAAGGCGATCATTTGTTTATATAAAGCATATACATTTAAATTTTTTTCGAAAATGGCCTATCGTTTCGCTAGATAAGACCCTTATTCCTCGTCTGGTATCGTTTAAAGCCCTTTGAAGCTGCACTGAAACTGTAATTTTGACCTTCAACCGTTTGGAGGCCATTGAAGTCCACTATAAGGAGAATAATCCTGGAATGTTTTCATCAAAAACCTTAATTTCTTTTCGACTGAAAAAAGAAGGACATGGACATCTTGGATGACATGGGGGTGAGTAAATTATCAAGAACATTTTATTTGAAAGTGAACTAATCCTTTAACTATATTTTGGGTTATTAAATGGTGAACAAAACATCAATACAATTTTCCCAGTTACACTTTTCTAGCTCAATTCCATGTCTGCATTAATTCACAGATGTGCCAACTCTGACATTTTTACAAAAGGATTAAGGATTTTAAGGACCCATCCCAACTAGTGACTCTAATATGGCATAATATAATATGGCAAATATGTCACAACTGGACTTCAGAAACAGCCAAAGCGGTCATCATAAAGAGGTACTAGAGGAGACCACTGGTATGGACCTACAGAGAGAGAAGGGCTGACATTCCAGACATGCCCTTATTAAGAAAGCTACAGTGTAGCTAACACACTCTCTGTCCATTTCTCTCTCTCCCTCAGGAGATCTGTTGTGTCACCCACACCTCCGTCCATCCCCTCCCGCCCTCTTCTCTCCTTCCCTCTCGCTTACGAGCACCCCAGTCCAAAAAAGGCCTGAAGAACAGGGAAATCATAGGGGGTGGGAGTGGGAGTGAGGGTTGCCTGACCAATTTAGGCATCCACTAAGGCTCAGGAAACACACAGAGCTCCCCAAGGACAATACTGCTGTTTTAGGTGTATTGGGTTCATAACACGGCACTCCTGCAAGCCAGTGCTATCAAGACATGGGTTACTAGGCCTGAAACAATTCAGAATCTGACCATGGAATCCAGGAGTGTAATCCAAAACAATAGCAAGTTGGTCATTCTGCAGTCCTGAATTGTTGGGCATTTTCTTCCTTGTGTTTGGTGTGTATTGCTGATAAGTAAATATTGACCTTGGTTTCAGACATGTTGCCTTATCTGTGAGCTGACATCATGAAAAGGTCACCCACCGACACCAGCAGCGCCTGGCCTCTGAACAGACATCGGGTTACAGAATCAAGTGACAAACCAAAAGCATCCAACACTCTTGATGGATAACCAGTGTTCATTAAAGAAGCATCTTGTCTAAACCTTTAACCATCACATTGTGCTATTATAAACACTTTGAGGGTGGGTATATTTGTTTAAGCAAACTGTTCGCTGGGTGAATCTCATGAAAGCTCTAGAACATGTTGGCTTCGCTTTTCACCCCAAAATTACACTGACGTCATCTTGGTCACCGTGATTTTGCCAAGTTAAACATGTTCCTGGATCAACATTCCTGTCTGAAAATGTAGCCTTAACCATACCCCTACCACTAAACCTAAGCCTACCCATAAGTTATCCCTAAAATCAGATGGAAATGACGGGTGAGTAACACTGAAACTCTGGTTGTACACCGTAAAAAAATCAAAAGTTGAGAAAACTTAAAAGTTTAAGGCAACAAACTTCAGCCGATTTTGATTTTTGATTTTTGACAGTGTAAGCCTAAACTTGACATAAACTGAAAACTTGTATCTCAAATCTGATTGGTTGATTGAAATATTGATGTTGATCAAAGATGATAATCCAGGAACATGTTGTACTGTGCATACGACATCTTTATTACAATCAATTAAAAAAAAAATCATATTCTCATTATTGTTATGCAAAAAAAATTATTTTCATAACTACTGATATACACTATGACTCAAAAGATTAGGATTTGTTTTTTAACATTTATTTATTTATTTATTTTATTCAGCAAGAATGCATTAAATTGATCAAACATGACAATAAAGACGTTTTAATTTTATAAAAGACTTCTATTTTAATTGTATTTATTTTTAAAAAATTTGCTCTTCAGTTTAGTAAACGAGCCAGTGCATGAGAATAAATCAAAAGTGATGAAAATGAGCAAAGAAGTCAAGACGCTACACATGAGCACTGTTATAATTTTACGTCATCTTACCTGAGCATTCCAATATTTAACATAACAACATGAGCCAAATGGAATGAAGAAAGTGATCAGTGTGATTGATATTCAAAATGGTAAGCAAGCACCACTTTGTTTACGGTTTGTATATCTGCAGTCGTAGTTTCGATTTCCCTTTTTGAATGATGAATCTTGATACCTGCTGCTATAGACAGTTATTTGCTTACACGCAGACATCACAGTGTAACAGGCCCCGTCCACGACTGGTGACGCAATCTACCCTGTTAGCTTAGCTCCTCCCCTGAGTCAGCTGTACACAGTCCGCCATGTTTATCTCCTTGCCAGAGCATTGTGGAAACACAAGAATGTTTATCACATAGCTTATCTAAATGTTCTGTTGTTGGCTGTATCAATGAACACAGAACGCATTTTTCCATTCCACTGCTCTACTTTTCTATTGCTTTTCTATGTAAATGCACTAGACGGACATGTTTGACCACTGCGCTCGCGTCTCGCATCTTTTGCAGCTTCTTATGCAGGAAACAGCGTTCTAAAAACACAGCGTTCAAGTTAAAATAAGTAAAAAAATTCTTAAAACGCATCTCGACATCTTGCGTTTTCCACTGGGAGAAAAAAAATGCAGGGTCCGTCTAGCGCATATTTACATATAAAATAATGGAAAAACATTGCAGTGGAATGCAAAAAAAGCATTCTGTTGAAACAGCCCCATATTTTTTGGGCACTAAAAGTAGGCCGAATTCTCAATTGAATTTGTACGTCTGGGGGGTATTTTGGGGGTGTTGGAGCGCCAAAATCGTATGTAAGGGTTGGAAATCAACCTGCGGGAAAAAAAATGAACCCACGGAAAACAGCTTAAAAGTAGCACAACTTGACAATACTCCTGGAGGAAGGAGCCGAGGCACGAGCTGGAAAAAGGCACAGCCCACTTCTGGAAAGGGGGGTGGGGATCAGAAGCTCATTTGCATTTAAGGATGCACAAACAAAAACAGTATGTTTTTGTTTCCACCCAAAAAGGGGCATTTATGGCATGGTATAAGAAATTATCTGTGGGGTATTTTAAGCTAAAAAGTTCACATTCTGGGGACACCAGACCCTTTAATATATATTACAATAGAAATCAGTTATTTTAAATTGTAATCATATTTCACAATACTGTTACTGTTTTGATCGTTCTGTCACTGTATTATTGATCAAGAAATATTTGGTGAGCGTCAGAGACTCATTTAAAAAACATTTAAAAAAGCTTCCTGAACGAAAAGGTTTACACATCATAGCAACTGTTTTACCCCTAAACTATGCTGTGTTTTAGGGCTGCACGATTAATCGCAACTTTATCTCACACGATTTGGCAAAGGCTGCGATTATTTAATGCGCAGATTGTCAGAGCTGTACAGCTCTATGATCAGTAGTAAATGCATCTCCATCTAAAACCCAGAGGGCGCTCTCACTCAAAATATGCCCTGCAGTAGAAGTAGATAACATGCGTCATTCCAGGAAATCCATACTATCGCTGTAGCTGAATATACAGAAGATTGAAATGCACTGATTGATTAAACATTAAACGCATGACTGCCGTATTCTGTGTAAGAAGCCACATCATCTCACAGCTCAACTGTCATTATGAAGTGAGTTTGGAGTAAAAACATGTTATTAAATGTTGTCTTTTTTTGGACAAGATAAATGCTTCTCAAGTCTGGAAAGATGTTTGATGCGTGTTGTTTTTTTTAAATGTACATTATAAGCGACTCAAACTCGCAGTGCTTTCAGATGGATTAGCATTTGGAGCCATAGTTCATTGATGCGCATAAAAAAATAAAAAATAAATAAAAATCACAGCTTTGCAATTTCATAAATCGCACTAAGCCAAATCGTTTAAGCGCGATTTCAATGTTATTTTCTAATCGCGCGATTAATAGTGCAGCCCTACTGTGTTTTATATATTTAAATTATTTTATATAATAATATAATATATAATTGATTGATTAAGCTATTGATACTTTGAGTTGTTTTTATGAATCAGAGCAAGACCTAACAGAGGCAAGATATTCTGAGCTATACTGCATCTCATGGTGCTAGATGGATAAATAATTAATTTAGGGTCTGTTTACGTGACATTGTTTTCAACTAAAAAAGCGAAACTTTTTGTGCGTTTTGGACGTTCGTTTACAATGACAATGGCATTTTAGGGTCCTGAAAACACACATTTTTAAAACAGTACCGTGCAAGTGTATTTTACAAAAACGCAATTTTGCATATGTGTATTACATATTCAGGTCCATTGATCGCCATCTACTGGCCTGGCATGAATAATACAGTGTTTTTTGTCATTTTCACAGTTCCGTGTGAATGGGGATCATTTTGACAACGTTGTCGGCTGTATGCGAAAAACGCAAAGGAAAAACCTTTCCATTTTTTTATTGTCGTGTAAACGTACCCTTCATGCAATTCACAAATTCAGTCTTGGTTTATCTGACAGGGGTTAAGCAGCACAGACAAGAGACTGTTCTCTTTGGAGACTTGGAAAAACAGCTGCAATGCTTGTCAACAGGGAAAAGGCCTTTGCTCATCAACAACTCTCCTCTTGCACACTCCTCACCAACACACACACCCTTTCAGAAAGAACAACAGGGCAACAAGTAGACGAGCAGCTGCTGCCCTAGATCAGATTACAGATAAGGACGGCATTTTAAGGCATGGCCAAGTAATGCTGAACTCTCTGATGGTTTAAAATAATATATGAATCTAAATGCTGTTTCAACATGCGTTTAAGTGTTTTATTTCACCAGGCAACTTGACAAGATCCTACTAACACTGCCCTACATGGAGAATTGCTTTGCCTATTTTAGAGTATGATCTTCATAACTGTATAAACCAAAAGGCTTTGAGAAATACCTTACAAAACATCTCCAAAACTCTTTCAGGAACACATTTATATCTAATCTGCACAACATTCAAATATATTCATCACATCTTCTTGGATAATACAGTAAGCGGGACAGCTACTCCACTGACATGTCCAGAAAGCTGGCAGCCACTGTAAAGTACTTAACACATGCTAGGTCAAAGACTCTACATCGGACACAAAAAAGAGGACACGGACATGTTAAAAAGAGGGAAGATTGAAGTGCCACTCTCTTTCTTCCGTGGACCCAACCCATGTCAAACCTGTACAACCTGCTACTGCTGTTTTCTCAGAGCTTAAGGCAATCTCACCCCCCCCCC
>RJVU01043495.1:6880-31179 GCA_003731715.1 Anabarilius grahami
ACAAACACACAAACATGCATTGAAGACTGTATATGTAACATAACTATGCCAAAATGTACCCGTCATGTATTTCAAGTGCATGCATGTTTCCTAGTGTTTAGATTTAGTTTAAATAACTATAGTTGAGTTAGTTTTAGTTTTAATGATAAATTTGTCTGTAAATCATAACTTCTTCTACATGCTTTTCTTATGTCAAGTTTAGATTCATTTTAAAGCTATTTCCACGTCTCATTCCTCTATGTATATTACATGGCTGTCAAATGCATTGTTCGATTTGTTTAATGATGCTGTGAAGAAAGTACTCCATCTCGAAATACGATCTGATAGTCATTAAGTATGCAAATTCAGCTAGGAGACCAGACAAAGGAACTTTGCCCGCCAAACAGGACTACGCACCTATTGGCCAATCCAACTCAGGAGGCGTGTTCGCTTGATTTTCCATAAAAGCAAACGACGTGCGCTTTTCTTTGGTCTCCCGTTTGTCTCTCGATTGCACCTGAACTGCCTCAGGCGACAGCGCTGTCATCACGTGCTCAGCTCCTTCCGGGATGACCATCTCCTTGGACTCTCTCTCTCTCCTTTCTTCTCTGTCATCTTACGCATCAGTTAAACCTCGTTAGAAAACCCCGCCGGAGAAACCCTCTCGGAAAGGACCAACCAAGCCAAGCGCATTGAAACTCTACTGCAGACTAACTTGAACCAATATGCAAGTATTATAATTTCTTTGAAATTCGTTTAACTTGATTTCTGTGCTGGCTTTCAAAAGGTAACTGTTGTAATTTGTCATTCTTTGATCATCTCTCTTTCCTGTCTTTATTGCCTTACTTTGTATATATTTGTATCTACATGTGTATCTTTTGCCGTATAACCTTTGTAGTATTAATTTTACATATTAAACGTATTGTATTCATGCTGATTTGTTCTTTGTTCGTTCAACAAAACCAAGTCACTTTAACGTTTTTCGATCACTTTAGGCTTTGATGCTATAATAGGAATTTATTCTTGTGGCCAAAGAATAAATCCGTTTATAATATTCTAGGAGGAGCTAGGGTTTGCTGGACAAACATAGTTTCCCTAAATAATTATTAAACAAGAACTAATCATATATGGGATTGATTATAATTCATTGTAATTAATTCACAATATATGTTTAATTCCCCCTTGGGTCGATATATGCGTCATAATTGATCATAAAGCTTTATGATTTATTATAATTCATATATATAACCCATAAATTGATTAATAACTGTACAAATCGCTACACAGGGTACGGTTAAATCTCTCGGTTTGTCCATTACCCATGGGATGATATGGGGTTGTGTGCGATTTCCCCACACCCGACAATCTCAACAACTCGACCATAAGGGAGCTCTCAAAATTTGCACCCCTCACTGCATGAAAAGTGGGATTTTCGTCAGTAAGCGGCACTGTAGATTGTCGTGGAAGTTCAGGTTTAAGACTGCACACGGCAATTTGCAGGCAACACCGAAAACTGCCGTGAATTGTCAGAAATTGACGTGGGCCTTGCTTGGCAGTTGTCCCCCCATGACCCCCCTTCCTCTAATTCCAGGGGAGGCTTTAACATGTAAATGAAAATGCTGTGAGCTATACAAATGCAAATGCAAATTCTCTCAAAATCGACTAATTTTGAGAGAAATGTCTGCAGGTATCCATCTGCTACTTTCAGTCTATTGATGGATATGACTCTGGAGCAGAGTATGATACAAGCCTGCACAAAGTCAAGTTTTTATAATTCCTAAGCCAAAGCAAATGTTGAGTTTAAATCAGTCATGAATCCAGAATGAAACATGGTTGTTTTAGGATACAGAGTGTACTTGAAACCTAAGCAAGAGATCTCAGAAAATAAAATCAACAAAATCAGTAAAATCACCTAGAACAAACACAAGCCAAAGTGTCTGTTTTTTTCCCCTTAATATATGTAATCGCTCATAAAATAAATAATTTGATTATGAACAATAGTAAGCAACATATAAATGAACAAGACTTGTTAATAAAAACATTAAGGACTTTGCAATTCATGTTTGCTTTAGGTAGCCTACTGCTAATTTTAGCTTAATCTGTCTGTTGTAATTTGTGTTTAGAAAGCATGGCAGCACACTACAGACACAATATGATACACTATTTTTGAAAATAAATATTTATACTTTATTTAATTTCGTTGACAAGTTTGACATTCATTGAAACTAGTGTCCCATGTTAACGTGGGCGTGGTTTGTGAGCGTGACGTGAGAGTATGATAAACGTCCTTAAAACTGCTCCAAAAACGCAGGAACGAACACCGCGAAATCGAGGCGCTTTATTACGCATCGCAATGTATACAACTGGTGAAACAAACGTTTTTAAATCTATAATCCGTGGAATATCGCATGTTATGAATCTGACGCCGCCTAACATCTGCTGGAAATCCAGGTAAAATCCCAGTTGATCCGTAACACCGGCGAGAAGAAACTGCTGAATGCTATCAGTGGGCTGCCGATGTAAATGAGCAGTTCACTTTAGTAAACTCCAGGTTGCTGTCCATAGAAGATAGGTTGGCTGCTTTGGAGTCGAAAAACTGTGTGGAAGATACTAACTCTAAGAAGAGAAGACGGGTGCACAGTCCTAAGATTGCGGTAAGACTGCTATCTAAGCTAAAACTAGCCTAAAAGCAACGCTTTTTTTAAGTAGCACAAGTGTAAGTAACTTTTACTATTTTCTCCTTTATTGTTTTTATTGTTTAAGTTCTTTTACACGTTGTTTTTTATTCATATCACTCTCATTTAATTGTTTTCCAGCTGCCTGTAAGACATATTACGAGACAGTACGCAGGAGCTTCAGGTAACTTACAAACATCCAGATCTTGCATCGCAGGCGGAAGCTGTGAAGCGTTCAGCTCGGAGTCGAGTGAGAAGAAAGAGGGTAACATTTATTAGATTAGCTCCGTTTTTGGTCAATGTGACTATTTTTCAGGTGCATTAATAGATGTGTTGAGTCCATACGCAGTGCATCGCGCAATACTGATTGTCTTTATTGGTTGTTTTTTACAGCTGCTAGAAGCAAGACAGAGTTTGAGGATGAGGTGGGCCTTTGGAAGTGCGCTACCATAGACCTGATGTCTGATGAGGAAGACGGCATCTTTGGCGGGGTGTCTGGATGGATTGTGCGACCTCCATCCTTTCGCAGTCAGGAGCTCACCGAGCACCACGCTGCAGTCGAGATTAGAGGCGATTCCAAAGTACAGGGCAACGCACCACAGACGTCTGCAAAATGGACTGAATTCAGACAGAATGCCGCTAACTACCTACAGCGCCGAAGCGGAAAACAGACATTTCATGGTGCTGTTGGATTTTGGGCTTCTCGTGAGCTTCCCATTTGTTGTGTGGGCAGATCTACGTTTTGTACATGGTTGTGTGTTTGTGTTTGTGCTAATAAAGCTCTTTCTTTGAATAAACAGCATGTCCCTGGCAAATTTTCCTTTCCTCAATAAATGAATGTCCTTGGTGGTAATAATAGTGTAGTCCATAGGATAACAATGACATGAATATACAACATAATAGCATAGCATATGAATATGAATATATAAAATTAAATAATTGTAAATAATTTTTTATATATATATATAATTATTATCATTTTGGGGTTTAAAATTATAATGACCCAGGGTGACCAATAGTAACAGATCTGCCAACCAATCACGAGCGATTTTTCTTGTTTAAATGTAGTAGTTTCAACCAATACTGAGTCAAAATTCAAGCCATTCTCTGGCAAGGCGCGAGTGCTGCTATTCATATGCTAATTAGAGCCATTAGCGCCTCCGCAAGCTCCACATACGTCATGGTTCGTTTCCGTCAATATGTGGCACAGACGAACGCGATGTTCACAGGCTGTAAATTGTCATTAATTGTCGAAAATTAGGGAGATTTCCGGCCGTTTACGGGGACGAAAATCCCACTTTTCATGCAGTGCCTGTCGGAATGTATTCGCTATGGAAACCCATAAATACAGAAAAACTTGTTCCACAAGAAACGCGCAACAGCTTCTGCAGTTTGATTTGGGCACACATAAGCACAAGCGAGCTTTGTGAAATGGTCAGTGACCACTAACACATCAACCGTTTTGTTGTTAGAATCCTCCGCTGACCAAAAGTCAATACAAACCATTTCAAGAGGGGCACTCGTGTGAATTGATACGAGTGGAGCCCTTGCCTCTGGTTCAGGCCTCTTACTCAAAATACACCTCTGACACTCATTGACGTATGTCTTTATGTCTTCCTCCATAGACTCCCAGAAGAACTGCTGCCTAGCCAACCAAAGCGTGCGATGCTGACCCTGATGACCAGCGTTATCATGCACCCCCTTCAGAACAGTACCCCGAAGAGCTGCTGGCACTACAAACTGATAAGTATTCTTCTTACTGTTTCGACTGGTTCTGGCTTATCTGAAGGACATCACTGGACCCTTACTGGACCCCCTGCAGTTTGCTTACCGAGCAAACAGGTCTGTGGATGATGCAGTCAATATGGGACTGCATTATGTTCTCCAGCATCTGGACAGACCAGGGACTTATGTGAGGATCCTGTTTGTGGACTTCAGCTCTGCTTTTAACACCATCATCCCATCACTCCTCCAGCCCAAACTAACTCAGCTCTCCGTGCCCACCTCTGTCTGTCAGTGGATCACCAGCTTCCTGACAGACAGGCAGCAGCTAGTGAGGCTGGGAAAATTCTCATCCAGCACCCGCACCATCAGCACCGGCGCCCCTCAGGGCTGTGTCCTCTCCCCACTGCTCTTCTCCCTCTACACCAACGACTGCACCTCTAAAGACCCCTCCGTCAAGCTCCTGAAGTTTGCGGACGACACCACAGTCATCGGCCTCATCCGGGACGGAGACGAGTCTGCTTACAGACTGGAGGTTGAACAGCTGGCTGTCTGGTGCAGTCTTAACAACCTGGAGCTCAACACGCTCAAGACAGTGGAGATCGTGGACTTCAGGAGAAACCCCCCTGCTCTCCCCCCACTCACCAACATGAACAGCAATGTGACTGCAGTGGAGTCATTCAGGTTCCTGGGCACCACCATCTCTCAGGACCTGAAGTGGGACAACCACATCGAGTCCATTGTGAAAAAGGCCCAGCAGAGGTTGTACTTCCTTCGCCAGCTGAGGAAGTTCAACCTGCCACAGGAGCTGCTGAAACAGTTCTACTCTGCCATCATTGAATCCATCCTCTGCACTTCAATTACCGTCTGGTTCAGCTCAGCTACCAAATCTGACCTCAGAAGACTACAGAGGGTAGTCCGGTCTACTGAGCGAATCATTGGCACAACCCTATCCACTCTCCAAGAACTGTACTTATCCAGAGTGAGAAAAAGGGCAAAGAAGATCACTCTGGACCCCTCAAATCCAGCACGCTCCCTCTTTGAACTGTTGCCATCTGGTCGACGCTACAGAGCCCTGAGCACCAGAACGACCAGACACAAGAACAGTTTCTTCCCTCAGGCAATCCATCTCATGAACACTTGACAAACATGGAACACACAACACTATTACACATTATTTACTTAAAACACTTACTTATATTTCAAATTTGCACACATAACTGTACATACAATTGTCTATATTATATATTGTTTTTTGCTTTTTTTTGCACTTTGTCTATCTTGTAAATTTGTATATTATTATTTTATTCTTTTTATTATGTGTCTTGTCTTGTCGCTGTCACTCTGTTGCACTGTGGAGCTTCTGTCACTAAAACAAATTCCTAGTATGTGTAAACAACATACCTGGCAATAAAGCTCTTTCTGATCTTATGATCTTCTTCTGATCTTAGAAACTGTATTCTTAGACACTCTGTATAAGACACCCAACCTCAAGGCAAGTTTCCCCCATTGGCGTAGTATTTTCACAGTTCTTTTAGACTCGAGCACTTTTTCTCTGCGAGATGGACGTCTGCCCCTCTCCACAAAGAACTTCACTCTGTCAATCGCAGGATTCTGACTCTGTTTTTCCAGCAATTCATCATGAGTTAGGCTGCGGAGCTCACTCTGCTCTACGTCTACCAAACTCTCTAAATGCTGCACATACGACATGCTTCTAATGGCTGCACCATGCTCCCAGTCACGGTGAGAATAAAGAACAGCTGACAAATCTTGGTGAGACACTTTGCCAGTAAGGAAAGTGCACCCTACATACACATCTCCACCTAAATTCGCAGGCTCTGACAGCCCATCTACCACTTCACCATACTCACGTTCACACGAAAGATGGAACATGTCCTGCATGACAGCAACAGACTCTGCCTCATGCAGCAAAACGTCGTAAGGTGTCCGTGCCAATCTGTGCAAAATTCTCGAAGTAGCAAACAGTTCCCTGCTTAATGCATCTGCCATTATTTTTCAGACCGGGGAAATACTGAATACAAAATCGTAAGGCCCCAGCTTTGCTACCCACCGTTGTTCACATGCATCCAGCTTGAGCTTTGTGAGGATGTACTTGAGTGGGTTATTATCAGTCCACACAGTAAATCTGTGTCCCCGCAGCCAGTGACTGAATTTATCACAAATAGCCCACTTCATTGACAAAAACTCAAGTCTGTGTGCTGGGTACTTCGACTGTGCATGATTCAAAGACTTTGACGCAAAGGCAATAGGCCTTGCCACGGCACATCCCTCCTGAACCTAGAAGCCCACTAGTGGAGGCATCCACAGACAACAGAAACGGCCTCGAAAAATCTGGGTGCGCAAGCAAAACCTGACTCACCAAAGCAGACTTCAAACTCTCCAGAGCTGCTCTGCAGTCATCAGTCCAATCTGTTGGAGAAAGTGTAAAACTTTTTTTTAATCGTTTCACACCCCTCCCCACTCTAGGTCTTTTCTGTCCTGTCAACAACTGAAACAAGGGTTTAGCCAGCACAGAACAATTTTCTATGAAACGCTGGTAGTTCACCACCATACCTAAAAAGGATCTGATCTTACTCGCTGATGGCGTAACACAATCGCTCTCCATCAAATCCTTCTCAGATATATTCACAATGGCATCAATTTTTGCTGGATCACTGGCCACCCCCTCTTCAGACACAATATGACCCAAAATTTTTTACAGACTTTCTCAAAAACCTAAATTTTGAAGGAGACAATTTCAAATTGTAGTCTTTTAGATGCCGAAACACCATCTCCAGCCTTTCCAAGCTCTCCTCTTCATCTTTCCGAAAACTAATAAATCATCTAAATAACAAAGAAGGCTCAAGAATTTCTGATCACCAAACACAGTCAGCATCATTCTCATAAATGTTGCTGGGCTGTTATACAGTCCCTGGGGTAACCGGTTATATTCATGGAGCCTCATTGGTGAACAGAACGCTGTGAACTTCTTGTCATCTTCGTGCAACGGGATGTTATAGTACCCAGAAGTCAGATCCATAGTACTAAAGTACGCGTTCCCACCCAGCACTGCAAGAACATCTGATTGGTGAGGAAGAGGATGAGCATCCTTCACCGTGCGTGCGTTTAACCATCGGAAATCAGTGCATATCCTTAAATCACCATTTTTCTTCCACACTAAAACCAATGGTGACGCATACTCACTGCTCGACTTCCTAATGATCTCCTTGTCCTCCATTTCGTCTAAAGTCTCTTTCAACTTCAAGTAATGAGCAGGAGAAAGACGCCGGTATGGAAGACGAAAGGGCCTGTCGTCTGTAACTCTGATTCGATGACAAAAACCCTTCGCTTCGCCACAGTCCAAACTGTGCCTGGAAAACACACACTCATATTTTTCAATGAGATCAACCAACTTGTTCTTCCAAAAGGGAGACACTTCACAATCCCCGACATTCAAGTCACTCAGCCCCAGGTATTCCAACCTGCTGTCACCTGTCAAACTTGCTCCAGATGTAGAGCCACCCACAGTAAGACTACCACATGACTTGTCAGAACGTACCGCACCTAAATTTTGACTAAACACTCTGTCAGTGGTTTGATCTAGGGATGCACCGATCCGATACTCAGATCGGGATCGGGTATCGGCCGGACGGGACCGATCCAAATCCGATACTGTGCGTGTTATTGTTAAGCTCCACAAAAGGCACAAAAACATTAAAAAGCACCATAAAGTTTCTGTGCACTATATTCCAAGTGTTCTGAAGCCATTCCATAGTTTAATTTGAGCTACAGATAAATATTTAAGTCGTTAAATTAAAGTCCACATAAATGCCTCTCTCCACTGCGGCTGTCAGTCATTCTCCATTCAGCATTCAGACTGCGTGTCGCGTTCGGTTAAGACAGTTAACACAGGGTTTCTACAGGTTTCATCAAATCTAATTTAATGCTTTTTAATGCCTTTTTAATGCCAATTTTTTATTTTTTTAATGCCATATATATATGCCACTAAATGTCGATAGATGACGACATACGGCAATTAGAAAATTCATCAAGTCATTGTTGCATTCGCATTCTGCCAAGTGTCAGCCCTTTACATGTTTGCTTCTCTGCTGCTACCCTTTTGCTCACATAATATATTTTATCACAGCCAAACTCCCAATAAAACTGTTTCATCTATATATTTTTTTCTTGTACGAGCAAAACAGTAGCTTGTCCGGAAAAAAAAAGAAATTTTTTTTTTTTTTTTTTGTGGTAGAAATATAAATTTGTTCTGAAGCAATATCCTTTCATGATATTACAGCTTTGACATATGTAAATCTGCATATTTCTGATTGATTACAACTGCATTAAATTATGTTATGGGATTGTTTTAAATACTTTTTGAAAATACAAATATGAAATGTTGGAGGGGAAATTATATTTTAAAAATGAAACTAAATCACCAGTAGGTGGCGTCAAGTAACCGTCTTAATGAGTGGGTCATTGATTCGTTCATTCCAACGATTCATTCCAATGGCTGATTCATTCAAGAATGAGGCAGTTGTTCATGAATGGGTCATTGAATCTTTGACTCAATCGATTCATTCAAAACGCTGAATCATTCAGTAATGAAAACAAGGCTGAGTGTTGCGCTTTGCTGTGATCTTTGTTTTAAACTATTTTCGCTGATAAAAATGGAACAAAAACAGTCAATGTTCCTTCTAAAATGTAAGTGGCTTAATATTAACTACTTGTCACGTTTTTATTCGTGAGGTAGCCTATTTAGGAAAACAGCATTCTTGGTTGTGTGGTTTTGCTTACCAGTATCAAGTTATAAAAACTCCACATTTTGAATTTTTACCGCAGTATGTTTAACTGAGTTTCTTTTTGTGTGCTTCGCTCATGTTTCCATTTCTCCTTGAGATGGTGCGCGAGCCTCAACAGCGCAACCTTGTTATCGTCACTACATTATACAGCCTATTATTATCCACTATCGATCGCCACTAACACTAAATGTAATAAAATCAGTCATACTCGCATTTTGGTGATCCCAAGTTGCTGTTTTTGTTTTGTTTTTTTGGTATTGACGTTTTAATCAGGTCCTTGTCCAGTCGGGAAAGTAAAGTTCGAGCCCTGGCATGTTAATCGAGATGTTGTCTGACAAAATCACCATACACATGAGATAGACATTTGCTGTGATTTTGGCTATATGTACACGTGAAATGATCACTCAAGTTAGAAGCAATAGTATCTATTTTATTTGTTCTCTGACAAAGCGCACATCCTCAATGCTGAACGGCCTCTCTAGGCTGTCTTTTCCTGCGCCTGCGGCAGGAAAGCAAGATCTCGCGCTCGTGCGGCAGTACCAGGGGTCTCGGAATCAGGTTAACAAGTCGCTATATTCGTCACAACGCATTTTCTTAGAAAAAAGTCGCAAAGGGGGCCTGAAGTTGGCAACACTGATGCAGCCTTCTGTCTACAGTTGCCAGCCCGCCGCTGTCCTAATCGATGTAATGGCAATTTTGTACCGGCCGGAGGCAATTACCAAACTGGTTCCGTGTGCGTATCACACCTATGTACATATTTTGCAATAGCAAATCAAAGTTATAAATTATTTAGGCTTTATTCAAAATAAACGTAGTTTTTTCTTCAAAACTATCTAAAAAAAGTGTTACGTCCCTTTTTGTTCTACTTTTCTGTTTTCCTTTGTTTGGGAAGTGTTTGTGTGTGTGTGTGTGTCTTCTTTCCAGGAAGAAGCCCGATTGGTTCCTGCAATCTAATTGGTGCCACGCCCTGCCTGGTCAGCTGACTCCTTGCTGCCTATAAAGTCTCCACCATCACTTCCTGTTTTAGCTTTGTGCTCACTTGCTGTGTTTGCTTCCTGGATACAAACTGTGTTAAGTTAGACTGAGATTCTGTGTATGTTTAGTTGTGTGGTTGCTTGTGAGAAGTCGACTGTTATCTGTTAGTTTGCTCTGCCATTTGCTCGTAATACTGACCACTGCCTGTTATTTGACCTTGATTCTGGAATGCCCCTGTTTGGACTGGTTTGCTAACTCTGTAAATAATTGTACATAGGAACACTTTGGGGAGGTAGGGAGACCGACGCCATTTTTGTTTGAACTTTTTGATTGTTTATTGGATAGGGAGGTAGGGTAGGTAATTGTATTTTATTTCATTTTTCTTTTGTGTATTAGGGAATTTAGAGGGTTGAAAACTAGTTGCTTTCTGTTTGTTATTTTGGCCTTGTCGGCTCCTGAAGTTAAAGTACCCCCAAATCGTGCTGATTAAATCTTTGTGCCATTAAAATACTGTTCCTTCTTTTCCCAAATTTGCTGTGTCCGTGTACTTTCATGTGGTGCCCTTACCCCTAGACGGGGCTTAACATGAAATTGGGGGCTCGTCCGTTGGCTAAATATTCCGTTAAACAAATTTATTTTGCCCATGTATTTTTGTTAGTGTTTGCCTGGGGTTTTTCTTTTAGTAGGGGAGGAAATATAGATATTGGCATGACATCAAAATTTGAACTTGATAAGTTTGCGATCGCACCAACCGAGGAGCAATTTGAACGATGTCGTAAAGACGATTTGTTGTTGATCGCTGATTTTTATGATATAGCCGTACCTCGTAGTGCGCTAAAAAAGGAGATTAAGGTGGCACTGCACAGAGAGCTTGTGAAGCAAAATGTCTTATCTGGTGCTGGTGCGGGTGTGGTTACGGGTATTGCAAATACAGCTTCATCTGATGATTTGGAGGCTGTGGAGGCAGAATTTAAATCTGAAGATGCTGCTCGCATAGATCCCGTTAATCCTTCGCCAAGAAACCCCTTGTCGGCAATCTGGTTGAAAGAACTGGAAGTGGAATTATGCCGACAGCAATACCAGAATCCGCTCTTGCATGTCCGAGCAGTTGAGCTTGAGACACAACGAGACATCCGGCTGAAAGAGCTCGGCGTTCACCTTCTCCCGTGTCACGGGGAAGTACTCCAGTGGGGACTCCAGTGAATGCCTCCTCTCCTCTCCCTGCAGCGTTGCCTGTGTTGCCGGTAAGTCCTGACATTGATTTCGATATTAGTAGACAAATTTCGTTGGTTCCCACATTTAGAGAGAGTGAAGTGGACACGTATTTCACTGTTTTTGAGCGTATTGCAGCCACATTAAAGTGGCCGAGAAACATTTGGCCTTTATTGTTACAATGCAAACTCGTTGGCAAGGCACAAGAAGTGTGTTCTGCGCTGACAATTGAACAAAGTTTGGATTATGATTCCGTTAAAGCAGCCGTGTTAAGAGCTTATGAACTTGTTCCGGAGGCTTATCGACAAAAATTTAGAAAGCATGTGAAAAACCCCAGTCAAACATTTGTTGAATTTGCACGTGAGAAAACTACCCTGTTTGAAAAGTGGTGTGCTGCTAGTAAAACCACAACATTTGATCAGCTGAAAGAGCTCGTTTTAGTGGAGGAGTTCAAGAATTGTATTTCGGAGAGGATAGTAGTTTATTTGAATGAACAGAAAGCTTCATCACTGTCTGGGGCTGCCGTCTTTGCTGATGAGTTTGTGCTCACGCACAAAGTTGCTTTTCCGTCCCCACGTTCGTCACGTCGCACTGTTGTAGAACGCAGTTATAGGTCTAAAACAATGGTCGCTTCTCCAAACGATGATCGTAGTTCTGATTCTTCAATGATGTCAAAGGACTGTTTTTATTGTCATGAGAAGGGACATTTGATTGCTGCCTGTCCTGCGCTACAGCGGAAAAATCAAAGGAAAGCTCAAAACACGTATAAAAGTGTGGCTTTAGTGCATGCTCACTCTTCTGATTCTCTGCTCTCCATTGATCCCTCTTTTGAGCCGTTTGTGTGTGAGGGTGTAGTGGCATTTTCTGAATTAGACCCAGATCCCAAACCAGTGCGCATCCTGCGAGATACGGGTGCCTCGCAGTCATTCATTTTAGCAAGTACGCTACCATTCTCTCCTCAGACCAGTTGTGGCTCCGATGTGTTAGTCCAAGGAATTGAGTTGGGAATAGTGAGAGTTCCTTTACACACCATTTACTTGCATTCTAAAATTGTGACTGGTGTAGTAAAGGTCGCTGTACGTTCTCAATTGCCAGTAAAAGGGATTTCCCTTATTCTTGGAAATGATCTGGCTGGAAGTAAGGTTAATTCTCTGCCAGAGGTTACTGATGTACCCTGTGCTTCTGAAGATGATGTGTTAGCACAGGAATTTCCCAATGTATATCAGTCATGTCACTCGAGCACAAGCCCGTAAATTTGACGATGACATTGATCTTTCAAACTCATTTTTGAGTTCAGATGTGTCAGACACGAAGGCCGCAGTTGAAAATTATTGTTCTGCAGATTTGATTGTTCAGCCTAGCTTTGATTTTCCTTTCAGTAAGCAACAATTAATCAGTGTTCAACAAGCTGATGAAACACTGTTGACATGCCGATCCTCTGTGAAAGATAAGTCTGATTTGCCTAAACGTGCTATTGCATATTTTCTAGATGATGGGGTACTCATGCGGAAGTGGAGTCCCGAGCAAGTAAAACATGATTGGAGTTCTGTATTTCAAGTGGTTGTTCCACAGCCCTACCGTGAGTATGTACTAAGGTTAGCCCATGACCATGAACTTTCAGGACACCTAGGAGTCAGGAAGACCTATCACAATCTCTTAAAACATTTCTTCTGGTCAGGAATGAAATCCTCTGTGTCACAATATTGCCGTTCATGTCACTCTTGTCAAATTGCAAGAAAGCCCAATCAGGTTGTGTCTCCAGCACCTTTAAAGCCAGTTCCAGTTGTAAATGAACCATTTGAAAAGCTTGTGATAGATTGTGTGGGACCTTTGCCCAAGACTAAATCAGGACATGTGTATTTGTTGACGTTAATGTGCTCTGCTACCAGATTTCCTGAAGCCGTTCCATTACGGTCTCTGAAGTCCCCCAACATTGTGAAAGCCCTCTTGAAATTTTGCACCACTTTTGGTCTACCAAAGGTTATTCAATCTGACCAAGGAACAAATTTCACTTCACGTGTATTTCATAAAGCAATGCACAAACTGAACATTACCCATACTGTGTCTAGTGCTTACCATCCTCAATCTCAGGGTGTTATTGAACGATTCCACCAAACCTTAAAGTCTATGATTCGTACTTATTGTGTAGAGCACCAGAAGGATTGGGATGAGCAGTTACCACTTTTGTTGTTTGCAGTTCGTAACACAGTGCAAGAGCCTTTGGGATTCAGTCCAGCTGAATTAGTCTTCGGACACTCCCTTCGTGGACCATTAAAGTTACTCCAAGAGCACCTTCTTGCTGAGACCCCTTCCTCTAAGTCTCCCACCAATGTGCTAGATTATGCCAGTACATTTCGTGAAAGGTTGCATTCTGCTTGGAAGCTAGCTCGTCAGAATCTAGTCTCATCACAGTTGAAAATGAAAGTTAATTATGACAAAAAGTCCATCAAACGTTCATTTGAGACTGGTGATAAAGTGCTTGTGTTGCTGCCTTTGCCAGGTTCCTCACTGCAAGCTAAATTTGCAGGCCCATATGAAATAGAGGAGAAATTAAGTGATACAGACTATGTTGTGCGAACCCCTGAGAGGCACCGAAAGTCCCGTGTTTGCCACATAAACATGTTAAAGGCATACGTTTCTCGTTCAGACTCTGAAAATTCTAGATCTACCCAACAAACTTCTTCCTCTGTAGCAATTCCTGTGGAAGTTGTTTCGTCAGTTGATTCTCCATGTGTGGATGGTCTTTGTTTGGGCAGTTCTGCCATATCTGGTGCCCGGTTACAGAATTCAGAAACCATTGCAACCTTAAGTTCAAAACTTTCCCATCTATCTGACTCGTCTCAAAGTGAGTTGATACAGTTAATCGGAAATTTTTCATCACTTTTCTCTGACGTGCCTACTGTAACTTCTGTGTTAAAGCATGACATTGATGTTGCTGATCATCGTCCAATCAAACAGAATGCTTATCGTGTTAACCCTGTCAAACGTGAGAAAATGAAACAAGAAACAGACTATCTTGTTAAACATAGTTTAGCTGTGCCTAGTTCAAGTCCCTGGTGCTCACCATGCTTGTTGGTCCCTAAGTCAGATGGGTCCTTCCGTTTCTGCACAGACTACAGAAAAGTTAACCAAGTCACTAAAGCAGATTCCTATCCACTTCCACGAATCGAAGATTGTATTGACAGAATTGGTAGATCTAAGTTTGTAACCAAATTAGACTTACTCAAGGGTTATTGGCAAGTGCCACTTACAGAACGTGCCTCAGAAGTTTCAGCATTCGCTACCCCAGATGCCTTCTTACAGTATAAGGTGTTAGCTTTTGGTCTTCGAAATGCTCCAGCAACGTTTCAACGTTTGATGTGTAAAGTACTGTCCAATGTGAAAAATTGTGAAGCCTATCTTGATGATGTTGTATGTTATTCAGAAACCTGGGAAGGTCATTTGAAAACATTAGAGGAAGTATTCACTAGATTCGAAGAAGCAAATCTCACTCTAAACCTTGCCAAATGTGAATTTTGCCATGCTACTATTAGATACTTAGGAAAGGAAGTCGGCCAGGGTACTGTAAGACCGATAGAAGCCAAGGTTAGTGCCATCGTTAATTTCCCTGTACCTCAGACAAAGAGAGAACTTCGTCGCTTCCTGGGCATGGCAGGTTATTACAGAAGTTTCTGTCGTAATTTTTCTGATGTAGTGAAACCTCTTACTGACAACCACCGAAAAGCTGTTCCGTTCGTGTGGTCTCCTCAGTGTCAAGTTGCTTTTGATTCTTTAAAGAATTTACAATGTAGTGCTCCAATCTTGGCTACCCCTGACTTCTCCAAGGCCTTCAAGCTGGAGGTTGATGCTAGTGGTACTGGTGCAGGTGCTGTACTGTTACAAGAGGATGATAACGGAATTGATCACCCCTTGTGTTTTTTTTCTAAAAAGTTCAATCGCCATCAATGTAACTACAGTACTATTGAGAAAGAAGCCCTTGCCCTCTTGCTAGCTTTGCAACAATTCGAAGTTTATGTTGGTTCAAGTTCACAACCTATTGAAGTTTTTACTGATCACAACCCTCTTGTATTTTTGCAGAAGTTCTGTAACAAAAACCAGAGATTAATGCGTTGGGCTTTAATCTGTCAAGATTTTAACTTGGACATCAAGTATAAAAAGGGTAAAGATAACATTATTGCTGATTCTCTGTCAAGAATTTGTTCATAAACATGAAACATGTTTACTCTTGTTTATGGGGGTGTTGCGTCCCTTTTTGTTCTACTTTTCTGTTTTCCTTTGTTTGGGAAGTGTTTGTGTGTGTGTGTGTCTTCTTTCCAGGAAGAAGCCCGTTTGGTTCCTGCAATCTAATTGGTGCCACGCCCTGCCTGGTCAGCTGACTCCTTGCTGCCTATAAAGTCTCCACCATCACTTCCTGTTTTAGCTTTGTGCTCACTTGCTGTGTTTGCTTCCTGGATTCAAACTGTGTTAAGTTAGACTGAGATTCTGTGTATGTTTAGTTGTGTGGTTGCTAATGAGAAGTCGACTGTTATCTGTTAGTTTGCTCTGCCATTTGCTCGTAATACTGACCACTGCCTGTTATTTGACCTTGATTCTGGAATGCCCCTGTTTGGACTGGTTTGCTAACTCTGTAAATAATTGTACATAGGAACTTTGGGGAGGTAGGGAGACCGACGCCATTTTTGTTTGAACTTTTTGATTGTTTATTGGATAGGGAGGTAGGGTAGGTAATTGTATTTTATTTCATTTTTCTTTTGTGTATTAGGGAATTTAGAGGGTTGAAAACTAGTTGCTTTCTGTTTGTTATTTTGGCCTTGTCGGCTCCTGAAGTTAAAGTACCCCCAAATCGTGCTGATTAAATCTTTGTGCTCATTAAAATACTGTTCCTTCTTTTCCCAAATTTGCTGTGTCCGTGTACTTTCATGTGGTGCCCTTACCCCTAGACGGGGCGTAACAAAAGTAATGCCTGTAGAAATGAAATTTAATGCTTTTCAATGCCATTCAAGGCCTTAATTTTCACAAAATCCATTTAATGACTTTTAATGCTTTTCAATGCCCCGCGGACAATGAAACTCTCTCCAAGATGAATCAATGTTTCTATTATTATACTTCATCTGTAGACAACGATACCGGTAATACAATTCACATCAATTTATCTTCACTTTGTGCTTTGAACTTTTCACTGCGGAGCGCTGCCGCTGAGCGCTGTGACTCTGTGGTGCTTCAAGCGCATCATTCTGCACACGGGATGCGCATAAGCGTTTTGTGCCGCTCGTATGGGAGCCGTTCATATTATAATACTTCTGCACAATAAAAGATTGTTAATAGCATTTTTTGTTCCGTCCTATCTATCATATGTTGCTGCATCATTTTAATTTTTATATCTTAATAAGACATTTAATATCTTCTGATTTTGTCCACATTTTCATATTTATTCACAAACTTAAAGGATATAGGCTATGCATTTATTTATATTATGAAAAGAAAGTTTTATGAAAAAAAGTTAAACTTCTCACTTTTCATCTTGAACACTTTTTGAGGATCGTGAGTGAACTACTTTACAGAAGGAAATAAACATGAATAAAAATTAATATATGTTGAAAGTTGCAGTAGCTTACCGAAATCTGTATAACGTCGGTTCAATCAGTGTTGTAAACAATGTCACGTATATACCTCAGAAAAGCCATTCGTTGACCATAAACTTATTGTCAGCAGCAAGAAAAATAAAACTATTTAAAACAAAACGAAATGGATTAGAAACTTAATTATATAAGCATAAGTATTATAATATATAATAAAATGGACAAACTGGGGGTGTAATCAAACGCATAATTTTCATTTTGTTCTGGAGACTGAACTCGCGCTCTGCTGCCACACTGGAGCCACTCACCACCTACTGGACAGGGGTGGGAATTACAGTTACAAGCAACATCAGCTTCAGTAATCTGTCAAAATGACGGACAGGATGCAGTTTTATTCCGTCACTGCTAAAAAAAAATTCCATCAATGATGGAAAATATTCGGTTAACGCGGCCTTTGAGATTATATATTATATACACGCCACACTACCGCCGGTGACACTCCCATCTGCTGCCTTGTTTAGTCTTATCCAAAAATCCCAAGTGCTCTCTCTCTCTCTGAGATATGGTCTCACAGAATAGTAGTCAGCTAATGGAATACCCGAACTGCTCTGGTCCCCGAAGTGCAGCTTTAAAACAGAAAATGCAGAGTCAACATTTGGAGTTGTAGAACCATTGCGCAGCCATACTTTCATTACATCTCTGGCCCGCCCCATAACTCTGTTCATTATCTCTTCAACCATTTCAGACTCTGCCACATCAAGTTTGTTCAAATACACCCTCATCATGTCTTCCCATTCCACGACTGAGTATTTGTCTGAACCGTCTCCTTGAAAGTGTGGTGGTGCGGACACCTCAGCTTTCAGGATCAAGTTCATTTTTGACGCATCAATGACAATAGTATTTGATGGGTCAGTCACATGACCACTGACACCTTCTTGAAACTTCCTAGCAGATGGATGATTAGAAAAGTCAGGCCTCATCATACTCTCTCTAATTGAATGCCCAATCTCAGTACCAATTTGTTTTATGAGGTTACTCATTTGACCAGACATTTCTGACTCATGAGGAACGAAGTCATAGTTACTGGCTGCAGCGACTGGACTACCACACATTTGGACTCTGTCATTGGGGGAAAGACCAATTGCTCTACCCCGACCTGTACTACAGTACTCAGGATCTCAGTCTCAAAACAAATAAATGGTAATAACCCGTTTTAACTAAGAAAAGTCAAGGAAAAAGAAAAAAAATAATTAAATTGTCCTTAAACCTCATAAGATGCAGTTCACTTTTTTTTTTTCTTCAAAGTCCTCCTGTCAAAAAAAAAAAGTCAACTGATGCTACAAAGTACCTTCATTCACACAGTTCAGTCAAAACAAGTTATGTGGCGACACTCCTCGATGGTCCAGCATGCTGCTCACTCGATCCAGCTTAGTCACAACCCACCAGTCTGTACTTCGCCCACCTGCGTCTTCAGCATTGCATTTCTGCAACACAGTTTATCAGCAGTCTCCTTCTCGAGACAGCTCAATCCGACAGATGTCCGAACGCCACCGAAGAAACAGCAACAGATGACAGAAGCCCCGTCTCGCCTCCAGCTCCCCTCATCGGTAGTCACACTCTACGTCAGCAATCCCGGCGGTCGACAATGATCAACCAGTCGATGGGTCACGGCATCAGTTTTGTAGCGGTTGTTCCTCTGCGTTGTGTTGATTTGATGTTAAATAAAGAATGCTCGATACAAAGCTGGTTTTTACCAATGGTCATTTAATTTCAGTGCCTGTGTGGTAAAACACACAAACAGACAGGCACGGTTATCTGCAACTCTGCTCTTAATTGTGCCTCTCCTCTCTAGTGGCATTGCAGGAAAGAGAGTAACATACACACACTTTACAACACACATACACATAATATATATAATATATAATAATAGTATGAGTAATACAAATATTAGTAATAATAATAAATTCACAAACAGGTCATTCTTATATACCAATAATTCACAACAGCATTACAGTGTTTCATGGATACTAATGAACATACTTGTGTGGTAAAACACACAAACAGACAGGCACTGTTATCTGCAACTCTGCTCTTAATTGTGCCTGTTAACCACAAAATACATGTTAAGTACACCAGGTAGTTAACCACAGAACATACAATGAATGCAATGTACAATATATATTAAAATATATCTCTTAAGTGTACAAAATATATTAAGACTAAAATATATATAGTTTACAAAATATAATTAATTATACATACACATCTTTTTAGTTAAACATATCGATCTATTATTTATCAATTTATATTTATCTATATATAAATATTACTTAATTGAGATGTTAGCCGCATAGCCGCTAACATATCCTTCACACACGCGACGCACACACTTTGCCGCCATCTCACGCAATGCACTATTTACCCGTAAAGAGCACTAAAATGAACTACATTTACCAGGTTGATTACTCAAACTAATGGTCAAATATAACATCACACAGAATACTTTCTCACATTTCATCATATGAACATGACATGAACACTTATATAACACCATTTAACATTTGATGAGCGGAGCTCATGAAATCGTACCTCTCCTCTCTGAGGACGAACTTCCGATTGCGCTGCGATTTGAACATGGATTTGAACGCCTTACCCATGTGTGACGTCAGCTGACGTACATACTACACTCTAAAAAATGCTGGGTTAAAAAGTTGGGTTGAAAATGGACAAACCCAGNAGTTTTGAAACCTGGGCATGCGCAGAAAGAATCGTCAGTGGAGCACGGAGGCGGAGTCGCGGTATCAAACTTCCGCCCAGAACTAGAGTAGGATTAGTTTTGTCCTGATAATTATAATTTTTTTTTACCCATAAAAATAATTAGTAACTGCCAGATAACGATCACCTGCTTTTCCCCGTCATGGCTAACGTTAGGCGTGTTATCTTTGTTATGGTGAAATACCAAATATGGTTGGTATCCTGTTGTGACGTGAATTCCGGCGGGCGCTGTTGGCGCTATAGCATGTCAATAAAAGACGCACGTTGATTCAGCTCCTGCTTGTTTATTGCATAAAACACAAACATGGTGTCAGAAGTAAGTACTAGATCCTGAACATGGCCACAAACAGCATTCCTGCCCCTGAGGGCATGCGGATGTCGGGAGACATATCAAAAAACTGGGATAATTTCAGAGCGGAATTCGAAGACTATGAACTAGCTACCGGGCTAATCGAGAAGCCCAAAGAGGTGAGAGCAGCAGCACTGCGGCGATTAATGGGCAATGAATGTCGTCACATTTACAGTCATAACATTGTGTTGAGCGAAGAACAAACGAAGGACCCGAAAGCCATACTTGATGCACTGGGAGACTACTTCAAGCCTGCGAAAAATGTGATCTACGAAAGGTATATGTTCGGGTGTTGCAAGCAGGAAGTGGACGAGTCTATAGACAGCTTTCTCACGAGGTTGCGGGAGCGAGCATCGACCTGTGAATACAGGGAGCTCAAAGATGAAATGATTCGCGATAGACTTGTTCTGGGCATTGCCAATGAGAACACCAGGCGACGCCTGTTGCGTGAACGCCAACTGACTTTATCACAGTCTGTGGAAATATGCCGACTGGCAGAAGCCACTGAACAACGCGTAAAAGCAATCGACAACACATTCACTGACACTGTAAATATTGCACAAGCGCAAAGGCTGAAACGCCAGGATGGTGGAGCGAATAATGAGCAATCGCTCAGAACTGTCGGGTGCAAATATTGTGGGGGAAGTCACAAGAAAGGCAGAGAGCATTGCCCCGCATATGGAAAGACTTGTCGATCATGCGGTGTATCGAATCATTTCGCTAAAGTTTGTAAAGCCCGCCACAGAGCCGACAGGTTCGGCAGAGTGAATGTTATGATGGACGATAGTCAGGATGAGCAAGGACCCTACGGTGAAGGTCGACTTTTCGCTGCTGAGGAATGCATTGACACAGTAAAGTCCCCAGGTCCAAGATGGTTCGTTAACCTGACGCTCAATAAAAGAAAGCAGGCCTGTCAGCTAGACACGGGAGCGACTTGTAATGTTATGAGTCGTACAATCAAAGAGAAATTGGATCCAGAGAGCCCCCTGCACCCGAGCGCAACAAGATTGAAATTGTATTCTGGCGCCACAATGATTTCTCTGGGGCAATTTCACACAGAATGCGTTATAAAGGGCGCCAAGCATAAACTAGTATTTGAAGTGGTCGAAGCCGATCAAGAGCCATTACTCTCGGGTGACACGTGTGAGCGGCTAGGTCTGATGAAATTTACCATTCCAGAGGAGCTTCACAGATTAGTTGTATGCTCTGACACGCCACTCACAAAGCAACAGTTAACTCACAACTTCAAGGACGTGTTTAACAACCCAGTCGAGTCAGTCCCAGGAGAGGTCCGGTTTGTGCTTGACAGTAGCGTGTCCCCTGTGCAATGCGCGCCACGGAACGTGCCAGTGGCCTTGAAAGCCAAAGTGAAAGAACAGCTGGACAAGTACATGCGAGATGGACACATCACAAACGTCACTGAACCTACACCATGGATAAGCAATATGGTAGTCATAGCCAAGCCAGACAAACTAAGAATATGTATAGACCCAAAGCACCTGAATCAAGCACTTCAAAGATCTCACTACCACATGCCAACACTGGAAGACGTTCTGTATAAACTACCCAAAGCACGTCTGTTCACACTGGTAGACGTTCACGATGCCTTTCTACACTGCAAACTGGACAATGAAAGCAGTCTAATGACAACTTTCTGGACACCATGGGGGCGGATGAGATGGTGTAAACTGCCCTTTGGCGTTTCGGTGGCACCAGAAATCTATCAGCGCAAGCAACACGAGCTGTTGATGGGACTCCGTGGCATAGAGCCCATTGCGGATGACATATTGGTTGTTGGCTGCGGTGATTCAGACGCAGAAGCCGAGTCAGATCACGACAGAAATCTCCGTGCCCTAATGGAGCGATGCAGAGCTGTGAAACTCCGACTGAGCGAAAAAAAGTTGCAATTCAAACTGAAAGCGGTGCACTTTCATGGACACATATTATCAGCAGAAGGGTTACGTATTGACCCGGAAAAAACGAAAGCAGTCTTGGCAATGCAGACACCACAGGATTCAAAAGCTGTCCAGCGTTTCATCGGATTTGTGACGTACCTGGCCAAGTTCCTCCCGCGGCTTTCAGAGGTATGTGAGCCGCTTCGCAGGCTTTTGGACAAAAACGTAGCGTGGCATTGGCTCCCTAAGCACGATGAGGCGGTTCAAGAAATAAAACGTATGATCACGGACACACCCGTTTTAAAGTATTATGACATTGACAAGCCAGTGACAATACAAAGCGACGCCAGCAAGAACGGCTTGGGCTGCTGTCTGCTGCAGCAGGGACAACCTGTGGCCTTCGCCTCTCGGGCACTCACGCGAACCGAACAAAACTATGCCCAAATTGAGAAGGAATGCCTGAGTATCGTGTTCGCATGTCAGAGGTTCCATCACTATCTGTATGGCAGGGAGATAATCACGTCTGAAACCGACCATAAACCCCTCGTGACAATTTTTAAGAAATCGCTGCTGAGTGCCCCCAAACGCCTCCAAAGCATGATGTTGCAGCTGCAAAACTACAACCTGAATGTTGTGTATAAGCCTGGTCCAGAGATGTACATAAGTGATACGCTGAGCAGAGCAGCGCTCGACAAGCAGGTGTTCAACGAGCCCGGACCACAACAGCATACGGTGCGCACCATGGACAGCACCGAGGCCGTGTTCTCACTCATAGACCAAGCCCTACACCTCAATGTGACTGACACCAGTCTCCGTCACATTGTAGCTGAGACCAAAGCTGATGACGCATTGCAGGAGCTGGTAAAGATCGTGCTAACAGGCTGGCCAGAGCGCAAAGAAGATGTGTCGCTCTCAGTACGTGAGTATTGGCCATTCCGAGACGAACTGAACATTCAGAGCGGTGTGCTATACAGAGGTCAGTGCGTCATCATACCGAAGGCATTGAGAGCAGCAATGCTGAATCGCATTCATGCCACCCATATAGGAGGAGAGGCCTGTTACAGACAGGCGAGGGACACACTGTTCTGGCCTAACATGAGAGGTGAAATAAAGGATTATGTGGCTAACTGCCCCGCATGTAATGAGTATGCGCACAATCAGCAAAAAGAAACGATGATGTCCCATGAAATCCCTGCGCGCCGCTGGCAAATTGTTAGCATGGATCTGTATGCGTACGGTGGCAAAGAATTTCTTATTATAGTGGACCACTACTCAGATTACTGGGAAATTGATCAGTTGCCAGATCTGACAGCGGACACAGTCATTACGCGCTGTAAAGTGCAGTTTGCACGTTATGGACAGCCAGATCAGGTGATCACTGACAACGGGCCGCAATTCGCTTGCGAACAGTTCAGAAAATTTGCGGCACAGTGGGGGTTTACACATGTCACATCTTCACCCCAGCACCCAAAATCGAACGGAAAGGCTGAATCTGCGGTGAAGATTGCGAAATCACTTTGTAAGAGGGCAAAACTAGACGGAACAGATCCATGGCTGGCAATTCTACACTGGCGAAACACGCCCACAGATGGATTGGACAGCAGTCCTGCGCAGCGACTTATGTCCCGCAGACTTAGGACGGGACTTCCCACGGCAAACAGTTTGCTTTTCCCCAGGGTGGTCGAAGGAGTTTCAGAGAAACTGCGGTGGAAACGGCGCATGGCGAAATTCCATTACGACGCGAGAGCCAAAGACCTCCCAGAGCTTAATATCGGCGAACACATCCAAATGAAACCACTGCCTGGAGACCGCACGGGCCAGTGGCGGAGAGGCCAGTGTCTGGGAAAGGTGAATCCGCGGTCTTATGTGGTAGATGTGGATGGCACATGCGCAACCGTGTGGATTTGAGGAGAGCTGAGCGCTCCGCCCAGTTTAATCATCAAGAGGTGGCGAGAAAGGAGAGCAGCCAGTGCTCAGTGGCCAGCAACGGTGTAACAGCAAGTAAAGAGGGTGATACATCGGACGTCACAGAATGTGTGCCAGAGCAAGCTCAAGAACGAAGGCAGCAAGTGTTTGACGGGCCTACAGAGTTCAGAACCCCTATCATTACACGCAGCGGCCGTCAGTCACGGCCACCACAGAGACTTGACCTGTGAGATTTGCTAAGTGTCTTAGATAGATTAACGCACCAGGAATACAGTTTAGTTTTCTAATACAAAGCATAAAATTGGTTTAGTAAACTCTGAGTTCATATTCGGGGCTGGGGTTGTTAATTAAAGAAAGGGAGATGTTATGGTGAAATACCAAATATGGTTTGTATCCTGTTGTGACGT
>RJVU01043495.1:31635-96391 GCA_003731715.1 Anabarilius grahami
AATCGCTGGGTTTGTCCATTTTCAACCCAACTTGGGTTGTTTTTAACCCAGCATTTTTTAGAGTGTATATTTAATAAAGGCACGCAACGTTTTCAAAATAAAATGCCCCAAAACAAATAATATATATAAAAAGAAATAACAAAAATGATTTATAATCTGGTGTAACAACATATCCCTGCTACACAAACGCTCTCCAGTGGCCAAGACCGCAAGTGTGGGTATTTAGACAGGGCTATACAATATTCATATCATCATCCTCATGCTGAACAACTTTGCCTCAAAAACCACTGCTGTCAATCAAATCGTTCATTAAATATTTGCGATTATGTAGAAAAAAAACTACTTTTGCAAATTAGCCCTAGTTTTTTTGCCCAATCGGAACCAAACCAGTCCAGTACAATTCGACTCTCTAGATCAATAATTATCAAAAAAAGTTGGATTTTACCCAGCTATAACAGGGTCATTTAGTAAATGGGCGTGACAAAATATACTTAAAAGCCAATAAATCCTAAATGAAAACTCAGAACTTCACGAAATTAAGTGAGCACATGCAGACTCTAAAGAAGCATGCCAACTTTTATGGAGATCGGACCATAATTAATTTGTGTGGGGTGTGCAAATAACAACATAAAAAATCAAACGGAACTTCATACCTTTTTAATGAAATAGAGATCGCGAGATGAATCCAATCCGTGGCACTTGGGTAAAATGTCCATTGCAACACAAAAAACAGTACTTTTTGTCCACGAAAGCGTTAAATCCATGAAATATTGATATATTATCCATCGTTTGCATCACATTTCTTCTGAATGATCTGCTCTCCATCATCCTTCAAGAAATAATGCAACTGAGCATCGTTTATGTTGTAAAACTGTGTGTGATCGTATCTAACAAACAAATGAGCCCGTGTCCAAAGTAAAATTTTTCAAAATAGTGCAGCAGTTTCAGTTATAATATCCAAGTAGTGCTGTCGGAGTTTTATATCCTCCTGCTATTGTCAATGTAGTAAATCTCAGGAACTTTTAGCCAATGCCACGATCCAACAACGTGTGTTCTGTTTATCTTCCGCATGCGAGCACATCTACACAGACACACATCAGTCTCGACTATTAATGCAGCAAGCCATATTTTATAATTGTATTAAAAAAAAAAGAGAGAAAAAAGCACAAATACGGCTGAGATGCAAATTCAGCGGCTGGAATTAGCTGCTGAGGTAACATGACGGCTCACAGACAGCAGCGGTATACCGTTACTCAAGTGACCACGCCCTTAATTATGCAGAACTTTAAGGCTTAGTATAATTTAAATGGAGTTATAAAAAATTCACCCCCCTCAGAGTTGTCATGGAGGGCAAAATTAGCTAGACCAAAACCACAATTTGAACCAGACTGTAAACATGTTTTTTTCTGCTGTAAACTTGGCCGTTTTAACATGGGGGTCAATGACATTCTACAGCCTGTCGATGAATCACAGTTTCAGTCACTTTCGTATTGGCTTCACGAGAAACTGGGGGAGGTTGCCGCTTGGGTCCTCCTCGTCAACTTACTTTCTCTTTGTCGTCTTGGTATCAATGTGTGCTCGGCAAGACCGTTTTGTGCTTGAGCGCCACCAAGTCGTGTTTTACTGTAACTTCAGCATTTCCAGGCACCTGAACAAAAGCGCCAATCTTACGCGGCGCGTCAAACCAAAAAAACGAACCCGAGGCGTTTTTTTTTTTTTAAATGACGCTTTTACGCCTGCCGTTTTGTGCACACTCACATTGGCGCCCTTCGTTTAAGCCGGGGACACACCTGGGTCATTCTTCAATTGGGGTGGCAAATGAGAGGCAGAAATTGTAAAAATTCTTGTTTGTTTTCTTTTAATAAAATGTACTGCTATGCATTTAAAATTAGTTTAATATGCTATATCCATTAAAATTGAAGCTTAATAATATTTTGATTTTTAAATAATTTTAATCAAACACTGGTGAAACAACCACTTATGTCTGTGGTGTTACCAATATTTGAAGTCAAATTTTGGTTTGTTCTAAAATGAGCAGGGATATGCAACTTTAGGTAATAATTAATTAATAAATAAATTACTTTAAGGACTCAGTTTCATTGATTATTTAAATTTCATTTTTAAAATAAATGTTTAATTGTTCATCTTGGCCTCTATTTTTGCCAAAGAAGAATTGTTTCTTTTTAAGAAAAATTGGATATACATCAAAAAAGGCAGGAAAAATGGTCTGTGCAACCTTTATAGTCTTTATTCTAAAGATTAAAACCACCTTACAGTCTAAAAACAGTAAATTATAAGATTAAATGGCTTTGGAAAGATATTTTAGATACATTTTGAAGTAACACCACAGACGTATATATATAACACCACAGACTTTACACTGCATAAAAGGTTCAACAATTAAAGTTTGTTGAGCAAAATAATGAATTTCATCAAAAGTAGGATTACAAGAAGTATCTACTCTGATAAAAGAACATTTAGAGAAAAACTGTACTAAAATATATAATTAAAACAACCTGCAACCTGTTTCTCACTCCTTAAAGGGACAGTTGAACCAAAAATGAAAATTCTGTCATCATACTCCCCCTCACATTGTTCCAAACCTGTATAAATTTCTTTGTTCTGCTGTACACAATGGAAGATATTTGGACGAATGTTTGTAACCCAGCAGATCTCACCCCCCACTGACTAGTAGCAAAAAAATATGGCAGTAAATGGGGGGCAAGATCTGTTTGGTTAAAAACATTCTTCCAAATATCTTCCTTTGTGTACAGCAGAACAAAGAAATTTGATAACACTTTAGAATAGGAAACACATATAGTTAGTTATAAAGTCGTTGTTAAATTTAGGTATTGGGTAGGATTTAGAATGTAGAATATGGTCATGCAAAGTAAGGCATTCATATGTGCTTAATTAGTACTAATAAACAGCCATTCTAGTAATATAAATAATGATATAATTTTCATTTTGGGTGAACAAAAAATTGTATCCCTTTAACAAAAAAAAAACTGCACAATGGATTGTGATGCAATCATAATGTGTGATCTGTTTCAATAGAGAATTTAAAAATCCAGAAAATCTTCTGCGAATACAACATATATCCACAAACTTATTTAACTTATTAAACTTACTTCCCGCTGAGAGATCTCCTATTCTCAGTCTTTTTTTGCACATAATGTTTTTAAATAGGTCTGATGAGGTACTCTGCATCTCTGCACTGTCTATAAAGACGTTGCTTTTCAGCAGCAGTTAATCTTGCCATACCTGACGAGAGATACAATTATATGACTATGAACTGAACTGAATATTTCAATTACATTTCTGGTTGTAGGCCTCTATTGTCTGTGTAGTTACTATAGAGTCTGTGGTGTTGAAAGACAGTAACACTACAGACAGTAACGCCACAGACAAATTAGCCTAAATCCAGACTTTTCTAAAATGGAGGCTGCCATCATGATGATTTCAAGATCAGGGGACATTTTGTAAATATTACTAAGTATGTATTTATCAAAATTTGGATTAAAATATGTAAAATCTGCAAGTTATCAACATAACACCACAGACACTAATAAAGTGCGACACATGAAATTGTCAGAAATTTAGCTAACTTTAAGAAAATTAATAAGAAAGAATGTACTCATGATGCACCCCTCAGATCAATCAGCACCTGCAATGACCTTTACACACAGGAAGTAGTCCAAATAGAGTTCCCCCTTGTCTTAAAGGGGCGACATCCATTGTTGGAACACCACAGACATGAATTTGGGGGACACTACTTTTTTCTTAAATAATACAAAATATGTATTTTATAAAACAATTTAATACAATTGTACATGTTAAATAAAATCTATATTCCCAATTTAACCACTTTATTTGTGTTAAAAATGTAATATTGTTGCAATTACATTCCATGATACCTCTCTGAGGTGTGGCGGGAACATGCATATTTTGTTACAAATACAATCTTCCAAACTTAATTAAATATGTAATTTAAATCAAAACTTTAACTATTAATAGTGCACAAATTGTATTTATTCTACAGAATACAAACATGCAAAAAATTTTGAATTTATTGATATTTAAAGTTTATTTCAACTGTTGTAAAGTAGAGGGACACCATTTGCCACCACAAATGAAGAATGACCCACCTAACGATTAGCTAAAACATTCTAAGACTGAACTGAACACACATACCGATTGTTTCCTGCGACTGAAGCAGATTTAAATACTTACACATGGAATTTGAACACCGACTGTAATCGCAGACTGAACGCGACTGGACGCGTTTGAGCGCGATCAGTCATAAGTATCAATTTACATTCATAATTGGCCTTACAATCGTTAAATGTGCGCCCGGCTTTAGTCACGAGGCATTAAACGTCGGCGATAATCGCGAGCGATATTCGTCCCGGTGTGTACAGGCCTTAAGCCCCGTTCACACCGCCAGCGACTTTTTCGCTGCATGTCGCTAGTCTCCTACTGTGAAGTCGCTTGTGGGCGTTCCTATGCTGTCGCTCTAATATCATTGGTAGACTGCACATCTGATCATATCTGTAGAAAATGCAATCACAAATGATATATAAAACTAAGAAATCATTCTAATTTGACTAGGAATTAGGTTTTAAAATAATTAAAAAAGTAACATTGAGCTGTTTTAGAGTGTTGTGACTGCAGAGCTCAGTGCATTAAATCATTAACTAGATTAACGATCGATCTATCAACAAATTAAACTCACTCATACTGTCAAAAAATACTAAAACGTCATTCGAATTTGACAAATAATCAATTTTCTCATCCCTAATAATCAACACAATGCAGAGCAGTGCTAAACTGCTCACACCATCATATAATTAACAACACACAAACTATCAATGTATGAATCAAACTCACAAGACTGCCGACAGTTTCTTTTCCACACATCATTTTATTATATCCATGTATGTACAGTCAAATCATATAAAACAGTGAAATCGCTCGGGAACTATTGCTGTCTGTCTTGCCTGCACTTGAGATGGTGACGTGAGCTCCAGAGCCTTCACTCCTATTGGTTGTCGCTCGCGAAATTCGCTCCTGATTTGCATAAAGTTGAAATATCTGAACTTTTGTCGCCTGTCTCCCGTCGCTTGACACGCCTACATTCTGTCGCCAACGGTCACTGTCGCTCTTGTCGCCGGAAGTCGCCAGCGCTCCATTGAAATGAATGGGATTCTGTCGCTTTGTCGCTGCGTGTCGCTGGCGGTGTGAACGGGGCTTGACTCCTGAATCCTTGCCGAGTCCAACGACATGACAGGTTTTGGCTTATGGTTTGTGCAAAGTTGTGATTTAGCACTTAAAAAACATTTGCGAATATCTTCAAAACCGTTAGTCCGATCGAGATGAAACCACCACAGGAAAATATAGCTCATTAATGAAATGTCATCGCCCAGATGTCAAAATTTTGATAGGAAGTGGCAAAAAAATCCAATCAAAGTCGCTCATGGGTCATTTTTTATGCTCTCCTATATAAGTGTCTATAACTTCAAAACAAAATGAGATATTTTCACCAAATTTGACACATGGACACACTGTGAGGACACCCCAAAAAGTGGTGGAGATCGGGTAATAGATGGCACTATAACTGTCAAAAACCTTTAAAAAACAAATATTTCCCATGGTAAATTGCCTGTATTGGCTGTAAATAGTTTTTTTTTCCATCTATGATCATATAATGTTCATATCATTTGTTAGATCTGTTCATTCTGAACAACTTTGCCTCAAGAACCACTGCTGACAATCAAACCATTCATTAAATATTCAAGAATATTTAAAAAAAAAAAAAACCCCTACTGTTGTAAACTAGTCCTATAGGTTTTTCGCTCATTCTGAATAAAACCAATGCAGTACAATTATCTGGACTCTCTAGATCAATAAATATATATATTTTGCATTTAAATGACTATAACAGTGTCATTTCAAAATGTGATCTTGATCAAGTGTCCGTAAGGCCCAGCAGATGGCAGTAGAGGACCACTCATTGGCTCATTCTCTCATACTTCAGCTGACTGAATCACTCACATATACAAAGGACAAGAAACAAGAGATATTGCTTAAACTTACTTTTATTGTTGTACTTCAGTCATTCTTAACAATGATAATAGAAAAAAAGACCTCACATCATACAAAGTGTCTCTATATGTTCATGTTCATACACAAACACTAAGGCCAAGATGTGTTGTACGAGTGGCAGATGGCTTCACTTCAAGGAGACTGGATCTCCTTATAATGGATGACAGCATCTTATTTTTTCATAACATTTCAGCGGTCTTGATATTACAAATAATGTTGAATGTTTTTCATTTTGAGAATGTTGCAGACGTTTGGCCGACAAAAGACCTTTCAGTAAGACATAAATATGATAATGTTTGATCACATGATAATGATAAAGAGGAACATCTTCATCATCACAAATAATCCTGAAACAGTATTTAAGGCCTGGAGGACTATGATTAAAAAAAAAGAAACAAATGTTTGAGTGAATAGAAAATACAGCTTGTAAAGCTCATGGCATTCACAGAGAGGTAAATAAAATGGCACCAAATCATTGTCTGACTTAATGGCTCCAAATTCTTCCTTAATAGTAAGTCAATCTTTGAAGTTCCTTTATATGACATCTTTTGCTCCAAAAAACACTACACAATATGCACAAGTGAATAAACACATTAACAGATTTAAATATATTTGCTTATAAAAAAAATAAAAACATGATTATACTGAATAAATTAACAGATAAGGCAGCCAGTTGTTCAAGGGATAGGTTAGTGCCCTCCCTGTCATTTCAACTGGACCTGAATGGAATCTATAGTGGATTGGAGTGTGCCAATGATGGGGCCTGTAATGAACACAGGGCTGGAGGAGTAGGATTTTCTGTGCCTTATCTCTGATTTGAGACCAGCATTGCAATTTATTTTATATTGAAGTTAAATCAACCCAGCAGGTGCAAGAAACTTTTGATTCTACAAAATGAAACAAAACATTTTCCTTACACTAAACATATAATCCTAATTATAAAGTGAAAAAACAAAACAAAACAAAACATACAAACAAAAAAACAAAACAATGAATGCTAATCATAATTTGGAACCAAGGAATCAAATACTGTAGGAATCCTGTAATAATAATAATAAAAACACTATTTAATGAACTGACATATATTTGGAAATTTTCAAATCCATATTTGGAATTCCACCTAATTCCAATTTGACCTTAAGTTTAGGTGCGTTCACGCCATGTTGTAGGCTAATGCCCGTAATTACGAGATTTCAACTAGTAAAAAGCGTTCATGTCCTCATAGAGCTTGTAATTACAACTTGTAAGCTGGGAATTTTCTGAGAGCTCCGACTTGTACCACCTGACTGGTTTAGATTCATTTAAGTGTTGATAGTGCTGTCATCTCAAAATGACGGTAATTATGACATGGCGTGAACGCAGCATTTGATTCCAATTCCATTAGTTATTCCATTAGCTATACATTCATTAGGATTTTGAACTTATAGGCTAACTTTGTCCAAAAATTTAGAAAAGTAGAGGTACTTGTAGGTAGTGGACAGTACATTACCCAACTTTTCCTGTAATCTTAAAACACAACACAATGCAATGTGTAATTCAAAATACAGGTAAAACACCTGCAAAAAAATCAATACCGAACATTGTACCTTTTCTTTTATATTTAGATGCGCAGTACAGCAACAAGCAATAAAAATTAGCCTACTCCTCCATTTAAATACAAAGTCTTTTTTCCCTTCTGTGAAGTTTTTTTTCTTTTTAAACCAAATTTTACAAGCAACAGGACATTTTGCTGGTACCTTGGTTTTTTACTTATGCTTGTCAGATTCCAGTAGGTTTGGACACAGTGTAAAAGTATCATTTGTTACCTTTTATACGAGTAAACAATACCGCAAACATTGGCACAAAACTCCATGAGCGTCAAACACAGAGAGAATCAAACATTAGAGATAACTGCTTGGAGCGCATGTCCCGCTAAACAGGATTTACCTGCTGCATGTATATATAAATTACACTGCTGACATGGTTAATGAGGCAAGAGTGTGATTAGTTTCAATCCCATATAATTATCTGTTACAAGACATAAGTACCACGGCAGCACAATACTAATGTCCGTGAGATCAGCACCATTGGTTATCTGGGCAGGATAAGTTCACTGGGCGCTCAAGAATGGTCTCTCTAACTGTCTCCTTCTCTCGTGTCATCATACGAAACACCCGTCCATTCAGTTTAACAGCAAAAGACTCTCTTCCCAAGATCAGCCTCACATTGTTAAGAAACATATTTCAGTGCTTGTTTTTACATCACAGTTATCTTAATTGATCTGTTTCCCTCAAAACAATCACAATTACAGTAAAACAATTAACTAAAAAGTGTTCATAAAATAATTAATAAATATTGAGGGCCAGCCTCCATGACTTGATGAATAGGCTACACACAAACACACGCTCACAAATACGCATTACGAAGCCTCTAAGATTTCTAAACGACATAGGCTAAACGCATGTGAGTGTTTGGTCTAATAAAGTTGCTCGTTCTGCCAAATGGTTGTCCAAATTTAGCTCAAGAGATTAACCGGCAATAACACTCGGAATTAAACAATGTCAATATGAGGTGACTACACACGCAGAGAGGCAACAGCATATTGCTCAAAATGCAAAGCATGTCAATTTGTTTGTGAAGTGCATGGGAAACATTCTAATATCTACACAATGTAAGCAGGAACTAATGGAAAAACCCCTCTGGAAGCACAAATTTTTGTCAGACAATCCAACTATTTTGAACAAGTACAGGTCTCTGCAGGACAGTAATGATCAGTGGGCGAGGCCATAAACCGAGGGGCGTTTTTGAGAGCGTTACCTGATTTGCCCAGTGTGGGTAGGGTTTAGGGGTGGGGTCGGGTGAAGGGGATCATTTTCACTGCATGATATATAAACAGCAGAGACCTCACACTAATTTTGAATGGCCAGCAGACCCACAAAAATACATATTGACAAATTTTGAAAGTATTGTGTCAGCTGGTCCTTATGTAGCTCCTGTGACACATACTACAGTGTACAGAGCGGAAATATGTGATCATTCAGACGAAGAAGCATTTTGCTGGCATTGCGGTGGTTTGTATACGGCTCTTGGGTTTGTTAGAGACCCCGTTTTGTGGCTTTTAGTCCATGTCTATTAGCTCTGATATGCTGGTGTTCTCCTAAGAGTTGAGAAAAATCACTTACTTAAATGACTATTACTTTCCAGGGAAAACGAGCAAACAATATTGATGACAAATCTTATGGGCGGGCATGACCAGTTTTTTGTTTAATCAAATGTCCCTCTCTTTAATACCATCTGTATGGAAGCTTGTTTCCGCTACAGAATAAAACCATTTAAAAGATAATTGCGACTTTTCATCTCACACAACTCTGACTTTTTTTCCTCAGAATTGTGATATAAACTTGCAATTGCAAGTTATAAAGTCCAATTCTAAGTGGAAAAAAAGACTTTTTCTCACAATTCTGATTTTTTATAACTTGCAATTATAAGCTTATATCACACAATTCTGAGGAAAAAATTTGCCAGAATAAAAAATAAAAAAAAAACTTTTTTATTTTTTATTCAGTGGCGGAAACAAGCTTGCATCTGTGATTCACAACTGTGAGATAAGCTACTGGCTATTTATAAAAAGGTTCAAGCCTTCCGATATGCCCCAACTTCTGTTTGCCCTTGTTTTAGTGTAATACACATCAACACAGTATTTGTTGTATGTGTCCGAAATATGTTTGCCGCTAAATGAGCATGTATATATCATACAGCTAAAATTACTATGTAAGGGTGTCCATTTCCGCGTTTCATGAATGAATACTCACACACAAACGCGTGATGTTAGTAGCATCTACTTTTAGTTTCAGTGCATGCTAACTTATTATATATGTAATAAATGTTTTTTTTTAATCTGCATTTATTGGTTGATATTCTAATACACAGAACCAGCTGTGTTTGTTTCTGGCAGAGAAAAGGGCATATTCCCCAAACCCTACAATGGCTATTCTGAAGTCGTTTAGCATAACTGTCATAGACTTGTTCAATAGCTTTTCTCATTCATGCTGTAAACATGTGACTTCATCTCCCTGGTGAAGTCTGATTAGAAAACACACCACATCGGATCTGATTGGTCCAGCAGTTGGGGTTTTGGATTCCAGAACAGATCAATTCACATGATAGACAGACAGTGGATGAGTGACAAAGGAAAAATAAAAGGTAAAATGTGAAATTAGGAACAAAAATTAGGTAGAAAAGGAAACGTAAAAAATTAAATGAAAAAAAAAAGGATCTGTGGAACCCCCCTCCTAAAAAATTTACTTAAAAAATAAAGTGGTGTAGCATGTGGCATGTGTCTCTCCTGCCCGTCCCTCGTATGATGTCAATAATCAGCAATGGGGGCCAGGTCTCGACTGAGTGTCACTGACACATTCGTATAAAGATTCTTCCGGGACACTAGAGGGGAGTAATTCAAGTTATTCAGGCCATCCAGACTCTGTCTTTCCTTGGATCTACGGAGCAACTTGTATCTGAAAAGCAACAGGAGATCATGTGCATAAGTCTTCAGCAACCTGTCGAAAACCAGTTTCAATAATTCATTAATTTACATAAGAATGGATGTAGGAATGATTTACACAGAAATTTGTTCTGCTCATGAATGAGGCCTAATATTACAAAAGATTGGGCCTTTTTTGTGAAATATAATTCAATGCAATAATGAGAACCATGACATTCTAGTACCCAGCAATCCATATGACATCACCAAAGTGCATCATCATCACTACATGCGTTCAGGATGTCATTTGGGACACGGCATAAGAAATGGAGACTTCAGATATTTAGAAGAGGCCTATTCTTAACTTACCTGCCCAGAAACTGGACTTCCCCTCGATGGTGGTGTGGTATAGACATGTAACGACCAAGTTCTCCATGAGGTCGACTCACTTTGTGGCCAGCAAACTGAACCCTGAAAAGAAATGCACATATTAGTGTCAACTAAGTCCCAGGAGGTCACTGCAAAAACTATCAAAGTGAAGGTCTATTTACATTATTTACTATGAAGTATTTATGATTTTAACTATACTGCAACATCACTAAAAAGCAATAGATTTTGGTTACAATAGATTTGTCTTGAGTAACCCCTGTCATGAAACACATTTGTACATATGTAACGGAGTTAAAAAATATTATTGTTAAATTCAGCATAAATTGGGAAACTCTCCATTGGCTGTTGCGTCACTCGCAATTGTGCACATGATATTGCGAGGCGGAACTATTTAATCAGAGTCTCGTAGCTTGTCCTGCTGACTTTATATGCAACATCGATGCGCTGTATGCTGATAAGCCTTTTGGTGCTGTTTTCCCAGATACAGTAAAGCAACCCCGAGTGACCACCTGTTCTCCGTGTGAATTCATTACATCTAACACACACAGTCACACATAGAATAAATGAATCATGTCCAAAGTAAGTAGTATTTGGCTATCCTTACAAAAAAGAAGTTTATTCAGCTGGGCAATTAGTATACGTCTTAAAAACTAATGAGAGAGAGAGAGAGCATATTCATATTCAGTCTACTTTTAATGTAAAATATACTTACATTTATATAAATTTTCTTGGTTTATACTGATAAGTACACAGAAACATATTTAGCCCATACTGCACTTAATCTTTTGATCAAGGTACACTTAAGAAAATTATAATTTAGTATTCCAAGTATACTTGGCTTGTAGTTGTGTTTACACTTTTAATATATTAGCCTATTTGTCACACATTATGGATTCTTTGAGATAGTACTCCAGTTTTACATACTATCTTCCAAACATGTTTATAGTAACAAGTCACACATTTGGGATGAGCTTATAAGAAATAGTGCATGATCTTTTTAATTTTTTTTGTACAAAGTGCTATTAAAAAACAGAAACAGATTAATATTTGGCTGATTTTATTGATTATTTTTCTATGGTGTGAGTAAAGTAAATGTATGATGATAATCTCATAAAAAAAAATAAAAAAAAAGTATACTTCTTCTGAAAAGAGTATACTTCTAAATGTATTGTACACATAAACTAAAAAGTGATCTAGAAGGATAGTTACATCCACCAGCTGAGTGCCCATGATCTCCATCAGAGGGCACTCCTCGCGACTCCTTTACTTTCCCATCATGAACTTCATTTCCCATATCCAATTGCCTGTACTCATGGGTTGATTGTGTTCAGCTGTGTATCATTAACTTGTTAATGTTTGCCTATATAAGCTCTGTGTTTTCTTTTTCCCTTTGCAAAGTCTTGTTGTGTTACCACTGCATTTCTGAGTGCTTATGCTGGGTTTTTGTGTTATGGTTCTGACTGTTTTCCTGGATTTCCTTGTTTGTCTGTGTCTTGGACTCCGTTTGATATTTGGATTATTAGTCCTGTGGTTTTGACTCTTTGTCTGTTATGTGGATTACCCTTAATGAAGCTGCATTTGGATCTTCTAAATATGTTCTGTAACAGATGTATACTGTTCATTTATTAACTATAAGTTCACTTGTAGTATAGTTCACAGAATAGTTACAATAGAAGAGGAAAAACTTAGTCTACTATTGTTGCACTTAAAGTATACTTTGGTTAAAAGTCATACTTTAAGTGGGCCAATTTAATCCCAAGAAGCACTGAAGTAGTACATTCACAAACATATGAGCAGTACATTGATTTTTAGTTTTACTACATAAAGTATGCTATTCAGTATACATTAAAAAAAATATATATATATTTTATTTTTGTTAAAGTAGTCATCTGTTCTCAAAATTGTGGTATCCATGAAATGACCCTCTCCATGTAAAATAAAACAGGTTTTATTAGGCTACAGATATAACTGGAGTCTTCACTTCATGCGAGTACATGTGATTTTAACATATTCAAAAGTATTATTCATCTTTTATCTGTAAACTCTTAATTGAGGAAAAAAATTAATGAGAGCACCTTTAATGCCCATTGTCAGTTATTCCGTTTATAATATGTTTTTAGAGGAATCTAGACAGTCCAGTTCAGGAAGCATTACTATCAACTTTTACAGTAAACTGGGAGGGTTTCTTTCGAAAAAAAAACATGAGATCATTGTTATAAAATCCTGATAACTGCTCTGAAGAGTTTCAACCTCATACCTGTTCCAAAGGTCGTCGTCTTCCCCTCCCCAGCCCCAGAAAGCATTGGGAAAGCCATTTATCTTTTGGAACTGTTCCACGGTCATCCCACTCACCCCACCAAAGAACTCCTCATATGGAAGCCTACATATTCAAAGAGATGCATTCAGAACCAAACATCACACATAAATCATACACAAACTGAACATTTCAAAATCGCACAGGAAAACAGTGTATTATGAAAACTTACATGTAAGAGTACTTGTTGAGTTTGACCGCAAAATGTCTTGGCATTTCACCACAACCATAATAGTTGCGGTCATTTTCCAGAATGTGGTCAACATCGTGGAATATTAAGCAGTCCCAGTTCAAGTCCTTCATGGCCTCTTTGAAACCGACATTAAACAGCATGGCACGATTGAACGGTTCATTTCCTGCCTGTAGACACACATTTTTTCTTTACTTCCAGTACTTTACTCTTAGCACTACTTTAAAAATGACTATTTTACAATGAAACGACTACATTGACAATGGCAATTTGCAGTAATACATATGAGCAGAATGAATTTGTGTCAATCGTTTGTTTAACCATTCTTACAAATGGTGTGACAGTCCAAACCTTATGGGTATGTTTAGAAAAGCATACTGTTTTTGCAGTATACAAATATGTACAGTTGTGCTCAAAATAATTTGCATACTTGAGCCACACATGGTTATATGACAACCTTATTTTTCTCACTGTAACCCCCCTGGTTCTAATCGCACCGTTTCGAGCGGGATTCGATCCGGTGTTTCCGGCATGGGAGGCAGGTGCGCTGACAAGGACGCAGTCTCTAGCATCAGTTGCTAGCGTGCCTCTTGAGGTCAGGGCAGTGACACACAGCTCTTATAGCTGGCCTCTGTTACACTCACCTGTTCAATGATGTAGAAACCGAATTGCAGTCTCTGCCTCTGCAGTGCTGGGATCAGATGTCGGAAAAGTATCGGAAGGTGCTCATGGCGATTTCGGAAAGGAACCAAGATGGCCACCTAAAACATGTGAATTAGGAAAACGACAGCAAAAATGAGGAAAAATTAATTGTCACCCTTACAGAAAAACCACATGAATTTCCCATATGTTCCACTATATACTGAATATGTAATTAAGATGTATTTGATGTTTATTTGGTGTTTCTAAAGTCTGTCCCAATGTCGTATCTGATGTGAATCTCAGAAATACAAAAAATACTGATGATTCATTTCCATGAAATAGTTATTTTGTCCATTTCAACTAATTGTTTCATTGGCAGTATTTGGTTTGAATTCATCCTTTAACAAACACATAAAATTCATGCAAAAAGAACAAGATTTTTCATTTTAATTGCTATTTCAAAATATATGTCTGAACATGCCTTATGAGTCTAAAAAAAATATTGTTGTTGCGAAACAATAAATTACTGTTCCTCTGTCATTTGTCTTGAAAATCAGAAAACTACAAATATGAAAACTACAATTTGTAAGCTTTCAAATGACATAGTCAATAGTATTTTAGGTTAAGACTAAGAAATTATTGTTTTAAGTATACAGTATAATGGCAAACATCCCGCTAGAGGACGGTGACAGTTAAGGGGGTTTACACCCAAATGAAAACTCTTTTGAGTCCCAATGTGGTTATAACCAGACAAAGAGAAGTCAGTAACAGCCGTTTTACAAAATAACTATGAAAAGAACTTCAACCCATCCTGCAACATAGCTTTTCATGCAAAACACTTTAGTTCACTTTTTGAGTTCTATACCTTAGACCACAACTTCTGAAGAAGGAAAAAAGTAGACAACACAGTTTTTTTTTTTTTAAGTTTCACTACACCAGCAGGAAGTAACAGACTAACCTTCCAGCGTGGGAGACAGTCGTGAGGTTTCCAGTGACCTCCGAGAGACAGACTTGGATCTGCCTGCTTGAGAAGTTTCTCAACATCCGATAGAGCGATCTCACTCATGTTCACCTTCAGTCTGCCCTCTGACATACAGGTAGTAAGAATACTCATATTGTTATGATAACCGCTGTTGATCATATATATTTTTGTCACAATCTCTGTTCAAATGTGGTCTTATAAGCACATATGTAGCTGATGACACCAAGAACATGTACAAGCTCTGTACCAAAACCAAGTGAAAACTTAGTTTTGAAAACTTTAAGTGCATTTTTTAGTTCAGTTCATTATTGCAAAGTAACCCCCTTCAGGGTGAGATTTGAACCAGTTATGATGGTTCTGATGTCTGTTTGGAACAGAGAAGAGAAGTCTCTGCACTTACTCATGGATGGCAGTTTCTTCGGGCAGACCTGATCGGGCTTGTATGTGAAGCCATCCGGGAGGTAAGGAGTGGTGGGAACATCTGTCTCGTTGAAGTTAAACTCATATGGGTAGTCTAGAAAATGAGAGAATCAAACATTCATACATCAATACATAACAAACATCACCACTATCTTCCTGAGACCCAGATCTTTTCTGTCCATTCTTTTTTTTTTCTTCCCCTGAGACCATATATTCCATAAACCCTGGTGTATCCTAAAGCAGTGTTTCTCAACTCCATCTCCAAAAATGTTTTAGATGTCTCCCTATTCAACACGGTAAATAGCTGATGAGTTGAATCAAGTGTTTTAATTAATGAGATATCTAAAACATTGTGGTAGGTCTGGAGTCAAGAAATACTGTCCTAAAGCCAATCCTACATTCAAAAACACAATATATAAACATCTTTTATAATACGTCTTTTTAAGCATGCTCATCAAATCAATCTTGCAAAGTATTATGTTAAAGAGGTACGCTGGCTTAAAAGCTGTCTTGTTTTATGAATGAAAAATATCATGTTTGGCTAACATCTCTACAGAGCATGGGATTGCAAAACTTTTTTTTTTTTTTTTTTGGGTGGGTCTCAGAAGGATATCGCAATGCATTTATTTCCTGAGGAAATGACATTGCTGTTGACTGTGTGCTCTGTTCTTTATAACAATGATGAGAATATATCAGGAGTGTTTTGTACCTGTGCCGTTGATGTTATATGCAGTGCGGACCATCTGCTCAAGAACTTGAGCTCCCATATTCCTCACATTTTCACGGATCTGGATTCCGCGGGCCTGAGCCATGAACAGGTATTCATTAACTGATGAGAGAGAGAGAGCGAGAGAGAGAGAGAAGAGGCTATTATCACTAGAAAAACTACATACTGTACATATTGACACAACACATAATTATTATGGCCGTCAGTCTGCAGCTGCTGTGAGACTGTAACATTTGGGCCATAAGCATGATTTCATCTGCAAAAAGAACAGCAAGAGAGAAGAATATTTCCTACTTAAAGGAATATTTAACCTAAAATGAAATGTCATTCTATTTCTTCAGAACAAAAAGGGAGATGTTAGGAAGAATGTTCATGCTGTTCTTTTCTATTTAATGAACGTGAATAGTGACCAGGGGCTGTTACAGCAAGTGACAATTGTCCACACACCTTGTGTAACATAATACATAAACTGTTCTCAAGTCATGTTATAGGAAAAGTTATTTATTATTCATTCAAATTCTTCCCATCCACTTCCTGTGTCTTCGTAAACCAAATGGCTTAAAAAACATACTAAACACTGTTTCTTTTTTTGTTTGTTTGTTTTAATTAAAAAAATGCAGAATTGCGTAGGTTTAGGGGTAGGGTTAGTGTAGGGGGATAGAATGTACATTTATAAAAATGTATAGTATAAAAACCATTACGTCTATGGAGAGTCCCTGTAAACCACATATAAAAGTATGTGTGTGTGTGTGTGTGTGTGTGCAGGTTTTGGCCTTGCATGGTACTTGATGGCGTTTCACTAATGCTNCTATACACTGATGCCTTATGAGTAACGCATGACTGGCCTTCATGTGATGTGGTGCACAGTTCAGATCAGGTCATTGCCAGCGTGTGCCTCTGTGCTTTGTTCATATATAGAATAAAAATAATACTTTTATTTAGCAAGGACACAATAAATTGATGAAAAATGACAGTAACATAAGTTTATAATGTAGCAAAATATTTCTGTTTCAAATAAATGCTGTTCTTTTCATTAAAGGATCCTGGAAAAAAAAATGTATCGCAGAAGCACTGCTTTCAACATTGATAATAATCGGAAATGTTTCTTGAGCAGCAAATTAGTATATTAAAAGGACCTGAAGGATCTTGTGACACTGAAGACTGGAGTAATGATGCTGAAAATTCGGCTTTGCCATCAGTTTACTGCATTTTTAGTTTACCCCCCCAAACTGCAGCAGCAGCAGTTGCACATGATCATGCGATCACAGATTACTGAGGTCATGGGGCACTTTATGACCAAGGTTGAAATGCTGGCAAACTACTGACAGGGCATCAGATGGTTTATGCCAGGATAAATCAATAAAGTAATAAAATGTGTTTGCTGATATTAGTCAAACAAGTCCTCATAATGGCATACATGAATATAATTATATCGCATTACACAAATGTTTGGCTAAGAAGCTTGAGGTCATCAGGATTCAGGATACACAAGATAAGACATAAAGGAATCAGAATCATAAAGGTTTATGGAGACGTTTATACACTAGACATAAACACTTGCCCTGCCCCAGACCTATGTAGGTCATCTGACATTTCAACATGAGGGCAACAACTGCACGATGGAGCCTCTAGAATGAAGTTAGAATGTCCCTAAAAATTCAAGATATGGGGCAAAAAATTTCCCTGTTAGAGTTTTTGTGTCATATTTACATCATATAATATAGTTAAGCTATTTTTTTTTATAATTTCATATTTCTATAGGCCTACTACTACTAAAAAAAACAAACATTAAAAACATTAAATGTATATTTTACCCAAAAATGAAAATTCAGTCATCATTTACTCACCCTAATGGTCCAAAAGATTATGTGTAATAAATTCTATGTTGAATCAAATAAAATATTTTCTTGAAGCTACTTTTTGTAATGTCTATTTGATGCTTTACACAATAATGACTATAAATTATCTTTTGGGGGTAATTTCTCAGCCAAATTTGATGTCCGATTAATTAGCGATTAATTAGATTAATTAATCACCACATCATGTAATTAATTACATTAAAAAAAATTAATCGCTTGACAGCCCAAGTTTTAATATTTAAACCACTTCTATTATTGATTGCTATCAGGATGTGAAGAGAGTTTCAACCAGAATAACAAAAAGTGTTTATGAAAAACATTGCCTATGTCCTACTTTAAGCAGTTGGCGGGTCAGTGTTCATTTTATGTAAATGACTCAGGGCTTGCAGTGGAAAAAAAAATTACCACTTGCTTCTGGTTTCTGTCATCCTCTGTGCAACACGCCAACATGGTTCAATTTATAGGCCACTTTGTAAATGCAGAGCTCTCCGAGTTCACTTTATTTTAACTTTTGCTCAATTACAAATATTTTTGGCCTTTACAGGTTGCTTTTATATATGTTATTTGTATATCCAAAGCAGCTTTACAGAAAATCATGATTTAATCCTTATAATATCTTTATATCTGCATGACTTATAGTTGCATTTTGCAGATTAGAGCTGTGCAATAAGTTCACATTTTCCGATGATGTAAACAGTCAAGCAGTTGAGATTTGCTATATAGTATATATTGTTTTAAGTGAATATACTGTATTTTTGTGTATAAAGTTGGATATACTTATAGTACTTGCAGGTTAGAGTGTTAATGTGGTGATATATCATGACAATGTCATGTAGCTACAATGAGGTTAACTAGCGATGCCAATGAATCACTACTGAAGTTGTCTGAAAATGTTTTTGATTCAGTTTGATTCTCTCACTCACCGAATCGCCTGCAGTGGTTTCTCACACTGAAATAGCAACGGCATAATTTAAAAGACTGAAAACAAAAAGTGTGCTAGATGAGGTAAATATTTACTAACAGTCCTTTGTAGGAAACAATTTTTGATGGAAGCATGCATCAGATGTATGTATGTTGTAAAAAAAAAAATTATGTTTTCACAAATCTGTAAATGAAGTGAAGTGAAGTGAAGTGAAGTGAAGTGAAGTGAAGTGAAGTGAAGTGAAGTGAAGTGAAGTGAAGTGAAGTGAAGTGAAGTGAAGTGAAGTGAAGTGAAGTGAAGTGAAGTGAAGTGAAGTGAAGTGAAGTGAAGTGAAGTGAAGTGAAGTGAAGTGAAGTGAAGTGAAGTGAAGTGAAGTGAAGTGAAGTGAAGTGAAGTGAAGTGAAGTGAAGTGAAGTGAAGTGAAGTGAAGTGAAGTGAAGTGAAGTGAAGTGAAGTGAAGTGAAGTGAAGTGAAGTGAAGTGAAGTGAAGTGAAGTGAAGTGAAGTGAAGTGAAGTGAAGTGAAGTGAAGTGAAGTGAAGTGAAGTGAAGTGAAGTGAAGTGAAGTGAAGTGAAGTGAAGTGAAGTGAAGTGAAGTGAAGTGAAGTGAAGTGAAGTGAAGTGAAGTGAAGTGAAGTGAAGTGAAGTGAAGTGAAGTGAAGTGAAGTGAAGTGAAGTGAAGTGAAGTGAAGTGAAGTGAAGTGAAGTGAAGTGAAGTGAAGTGACATGTGGCCAAGTATGGTGACCCATACTCGGAATTTGTGCTCTGCATTTAACCCATCCAAGTGCACACACACAGCAGTGAACACACACACCGTGAACACACACCCGGAGCAGTGGGCAGCCATTGCTGCGGCGCCCGGGGAGCAGTTGGGGGTACGGTGCCTTGCTCAAGGGTCTCACCTCAGTCGTGGTATTGAGGGTGGGGAGAGCGCTGGACATTCACTCCCCTCACCGACAATCCCTGCCGGACCTGAGACTCGAACCCATGACCTTTGGGTTACAAGTCCGATTCTCTATCCATTAGGCCACGACTAAATGAAACAAAGATTACTGGAGTACTTTTTACAAGAAAATAATATTCCAGTCTTTCTACCTCAAAATAGTAATTATTTGTGAAATTGACTAGCAATTTCTGAGTGAATATTGATTTACACCTGTTTTTTTTTTCAGAGTATTATGTACTTGAAGTACTTGATATGATCTTTAATGGTTAAAGGTGCCCTAGATTCAAAAATTGAATTTACCTCGGCATAGTTAAATAACAAGAGTTCAGTACGTGGAAAAGACATACAGTGAGTCTCAAACTCCACTGTTTCCTCCTTCTTATATAAATCTCATTTGTTTAAAAGACCTCCGAAGAACAGGCGAATCTCAACATAACACCGACTGTTATGTAACAGTCGGGGTGTACGCCCCCAATGTTTGCCCATGCCCATGAGGTGCCAGCCCATGTTCCCAACATTATTAAAAGGCATTAGACAAGGGCAGAACGTCTGGATGTGCACAGCTAATAGGACAATAGCAAAAAAATGGCAGATGGAGCAATAATAACTGACATGATTCATGATAACATGATATTTTTAGTGATATTTGTAAATTGTCTTTCTAAATGTTTCGTTAGCATGTTGATAATGTACTGTTAAATGTGGTTAAAGTTACCATAGTTTATTACTGTATTCATGGAGACAAGAGAGCCATCGTTATTTTAATTTTTAAACACTTGCAGTCTGTATAATTCATAAACACAACTTCATTCTTTATAAATCTCTCCAACAGTGAAGCATTAGGCGTTAGCCACGGAGCATAGCCTCAAACTCATTCAGAATCAATGTAAACTTCAAAATAAACACTGTACTTACGCGATTAGACATGCTGCATGACGAACACTTTGTAAAGATCCATTTTGAGGGTTATATTAGCTGTTTAAACTTTTTTTATGTTGTTTAAGGCAAGCACGAGCTCCGTGTGTGTGGAGCACGAGATTTAAAGGGCCACACACCCTGAATTGGCTCATTTCTAATTATGCCCTAAAATAGGCAGTGAAAAAAATCTATGGGGTATTTTGAGCTGAAACTTCACAGACACATTCAGGGGACACCTTAGACTTATATTACATCTTTTTAAAAAAAATTATAGGGCACCTTTAAGGAAAATTCAGAATTACGTAAATAATGTTGTTTCTCATGTACCTGCATTAGTCAGACATGTACTGTACATTATTGGGTAATCAGAACTTATATACATTCCTAAGATTCCCATCTCTCTCTCTCTCTCTCTCTCTCTCTCTCTCTCTGTGTGTGTGTGTGTGTGTTGTGAAGTGAATGTTTTAGATGTGCTCATCATGGACGAAGCTGTTGTGTATGTAAAAAAAAAAGAGTTAATTTTAAACAGAGATGAGCTCTGTTAACCACACTGTAAAAATAGTTTTTGATTTTAATAAACTAAGTGATTTGTCCAATGTATTTCAAATTGACAAAATTAAGTCCTCAGCTTTTGTAAACTAATAATAAATAATTTTAAAAAACATGCAAAAAAAGAAACAAAATATAATAAGTTGAGATTTTTTTTACAGTGCAATATTAACAACATATCTGAGGAACACTCCTATCTGCGCATAAAGAGCAATTGTTTTCTGCTTTATCAGCACGACCTTGTGACTGCACAGGACAGATACACAATCTCGTGAAGGACGAAGTTGATGATGGCACACCACATTTTATCTTGCTGATGCAAAAATCAAACATTAATGCCACAAAATAAGGTTATTCTTGTACTTGAATGTGAGTGAAATCTACACATGGCCTGTGGGTTTCTCAACCAACCAACACCACTATGCAGATTTGGGTTACACTTTATTTTGTTACACTGTAATTATACAATTAAGTACTGAGTAATATTAACTTATTAATGTATTAAATAACTACATACTTACTATAGGGTTAGGATTAGGGTTTGGTTTGTTTTAGGGTTAGTTGCATGTAATTATGCATAATTTATAGTTATTACTATAGTAACTACATGTAACTTATGTAACAATGACACTAAAATAAAGTGTTACTCAGATTTGCTAAAGTTGTTACACTTTGCAGCAAGTATAACAGGAAATATATGTGTACGATATGTGTGCATTATTTGATATATTTACAGGATTGTAATTTTTTTCGGTCCCACTTTATATTAGGTGGCTTTAACTACTAACATTTAAATTAATAAAGACTTCATAAAGAGATCATAAAACTAATCCATACGAATTGAGTGGTTTAGTCCAAATTTTCTGAAGAGACATGATTGCTTTATCGCTGAACAGATTTAATTTAGTTATTTATTAACACACACACACACACACACACGTTTGTTTTTGTGAATTGTGGGGACATTCCATAGGCGTAATGGTTCTTATACTGTACAAACCGTATTTTCTATCCCCCTACACTACCCCTACCCCTAAACCTAACCATAACAGGAAACTGTGCACACTTTTACTTTCTCACAAAAACTCATTCTGTATGATTTATACGCCTTTTGAAAAGTGGGGACATGGGTAATGTCCTCATAAGTCACCTCTTTTTGTAATACCTATGTCATACCCATGTCATTATACAAATTTGTGTCCTGATATGTCACAAAAACGCGCGCACACACACACAGGTTTGTTTTGCTATCAAAGTGAGGACATTCCATAGGCGTAATGGTTTTTATACTGTACAAATTGTACATTCTATCCCCCTACACTACCCCTACTCCTAAATCTACCCATCACAGAAAACATTCTGCATTTTTACATTTTTAATAAAATGTTTAGTATGTTTTTAAAGCTATTTTAAATATGAGGACTCATGAAATGTCCTCATATTTCATGTTTACGTCATAATACCAGTGTAACACACACCATGGGCGTTTCCTCCGAGGAGGCAAGGGAGATAGTGCCTCCTCAAAAAAAAAAAATAGGATGAGAAAATAATCCATATTACATATAAAACAACACAAATATTACCATTAGACCCCCAGCGTGCGGTGGGTTTTGTGGGGTGTAATTGAGAATGAATGGGGGAAAGTCACATGAGGAGGCAATGTCTCCATCGTGCCATGATTGGATGTAGTTGGTTATGATTGGATATGATTGGTTTGTGCGATAAATCCCGCCTCTTGTTGACGTGCGCTTTCCGCGCGTCAGTTTGACTAAACAAATGATGGCAATGGGAAGACTAATTGAAAAGTAAGTAAACAGATCACACAGTTAAATTTCACCGCTTTATGTCACGTCAAAATCAAACTTGAAATGGACTGAAAGCATGATAACTGCGGGGGGTTTTTTTTTGTGCAATCAGCTTGGTGAAATAAAAAATACAATTTGTGTCTGTGACAGACGGTGTTTACGGAGCATGACTGATGATCCAAAATAGCCTAAGTTGACTATTAAAAAGAAAAATATCAATACACAAATAAAATTGTTTAAATTATTATTGCCTTTAGTTGTTATTTTGGAATGAATGTAGAAATGCTTAAAACACTAACTTGATGAGATTGACTTGGTTTTGATAAAAAGAACATTTATTACAATACATTGTTAATGTAAAATTACAAAAAAGAATTTTGTAATTTCTTTTTTGATGTAATGTAAAGTAATGTTCATTTAACAAGGAAGATGTGTCAACGTTAAGAGTAATGCACATTAATTTACATTGATTCATAAATAAAAATAAAATGTGCCTCCTCATTTCGGAACACCACTGCACACCACTGACACACACACACACATGCTTGTGTTCATATGTAGGGAGTTCCCATTCACACCCATTGTTCTTTAAATAGGATAATATTAATATTACTAATATTACAAACTAATCCTAACACACACACTTGTTTGCTTAAGGTGGTTTTGTACATTCTAGATATTTCTGTGTATTTTGTTTTAGGGTAGAGGTATATCTAGGGTAGAATTATATCTAGCTGTATTTGTATATGTTGCTTCAGTATTTGTAGATTATTTTTTCATGTTTCTATAGTACACTGAAAAAAAAACTGATTAGAATTTCCTACGTTTTAAAGGCTTTTATTGGCAAAAACATTCAATATATGCAAAGTGTCAATATTTACAGTATTGACCCTTCTTCTTCATAACCTCTGGCATTCTGGATATCAGCTTCTGGGCCAAATTCTGACTGATGGCGATCCATTCTTCCCTTCTATGGGATTAAGATCCGCGGAGTTGTCTGGCCACGGATCCAAAATTTCAATGTAATGATCACTGAGCCACTTCATCATCACTCTCGCTCCATCATGCTGAAAAATCAAATTGCTCCTGGATCGTTGGGAGAAGTTGCTTCTGCGGGACGTTTTGATGCCAATCTTTATTCCTGGCAGTGTTTTTGGGCAGAATTGTGAGAGAGCCACTCCCTTGGATAAAAAGCAACCCCACACATGGATGGTCTCAGGATGCCTTACTGTTGGCATGACACAGGACTCATGGTAGCGTTCACCTTTTCTTCCCCAGACAATCGATTTTCCAGATGTCCCAAAAAGTCGGAAGGGGGTTTCATCAGAGAAAATAACTTTGCACCAGTCTTCTGCTGTCCAGTCCTTGCACATCCTGCAGAATTTCAGTCTGTCTTTGATGTTTTCTTGGAGAGAAGTGGCTTCATTGCTGCCATTCTTGACACCAGGCCGTTGTCCAAAGGTCTTCACCTCACTGTGCACGCAGATCCATCACACACACCTGCTGCCAATATTGAGCAGTTCTGCACTGATGGTAACATGATTCCTCAGGAGGAGATGGTCCTGCCACTTGCTGGATACTCTGGGATGTGTGAAGCCTTCTTCACCACAGTTGAACCTCTCTCCTTGAAGTTCTTGATGATCCTGTAAACGTTTCTTTCAGGAGCAATATTCTTTGCAGCAATTTCCTTGAAGGTGAGGACATTTTGATGCAAAGCGATGATGGCTGCACGTCTTTCTTTGGCGGGAACCATTGCTAACACAAGAACACAATGACTGGAGGCACATCTTACCTCCTTTAATAGCAATCTGTCTGCTTTTATAATCCAACCAGGGGTGCCTTTCCCAAAAGCATCGTTAGCCAACTAACATCGCAAGTTCCGTTGATTACTAACATGGTTAAACGATTTGGTGTTTTCTGAAACCATAGTTCAAATGAACATTGGCAAACTGCATTGCAAACTTGTGTGGTTGGAACGACAGCTCTTGAGCTGTGGTTAGAAGCAGAGTTTCTTGTTTTTATGACATGTGGACTTAATAAATCGTTATCTTGAGCAAAATAAGCAAGCTGACATTAAGTACAATGTATATCTTTTATTTTGAATATATTCAAAATCATTTACATATTTTAGTTTGTCAAGAGATTTTAGGCACCATTTTTGAAGAGTGCACATGCTCTAGTACGTGCTCTAGTATGTAAGAACATCTTATGATTGAATCTGGAAATAATGAAAAATAACTGAGAAAAATTAGAATTAGTCCTCAGATGCCATGTCCATAATTTATAACAAAATCTATCCCTGCTCTATTTTTTCTCAAAACCACATGAGCAACTATTAATAATTGTTTATTTAGTAATAATTACTGTGCCTGCAAGCCAGCATTGTATTTAAATTTCAGACTCTATTTAGACTTTTCAGTCTCAGGTGTGCTATTTATTGTTGATTGTTATAAACTTTTTTTATCTATACTTTTTAAGAAGTTTAGTATTTAATATTTGCTGAGAGAATTGTATATAAATCTATCAGTGATATTTTCATTACATTTAATTGAATCTAGATCATTTCACATGTACACTGCTTATTTCTATGACAAAGATTCTGTTATCGGATATAAAAGAAACCAGTTCTGTATACATATTTTCTATTAAGATTTTCAGTTTTATTTCCTTTAGGCTGAAATGGATAATGTTGGTGCTTTAAGTAGTATACTTTGATTTGATTAATGTGTCATTAGCTTTACAACATGCTAACATTGCTAACATTAAACTCAGAATGGAATTATTTGATTTTTGCAAATCTAAGAGACTCTTTAATAGAAAATACATAAAATATAAGAAAGATACATTAGTGAAGGACTCTGGAAAAAAAGGGTTCATAAGTATTTTAAAAGTATTTGAAACAGTTTATATGATCGAACATTATCAAAAAAAAATCACTGGTTGGTCCATATTCTTTGCAGCATGCAGAAAAGAGAGAGACAGACAGATGGAAGCACATGTGTAAAACAGTCAGCTCAGCTGTCTGTGTACTTGTCTGCAGTGTGTTCTGTTGTTTCGTGTTAAAGGACACAAGATGTAGATCACAACAAGAAGACAGGAATTCTTTCAGGACAGGAATCTCATGAGACAACTGTGAAACCTGTAATTTCATCATAACTGTGATGTTGCATTTGTATGTGACAATTTAACATGAGACAAAGTGAACTTATGTCTGTAGGCCTACTCTATAATCTCATTAGGCCTGTCACAAAAAAAAAAAAAAAACCTACAACAGAAAGTTCCTCATCTGCATCTCCTCTTCCTGTGTTTGATATTGTCCACCCCACCAAATTAGGATCTGCATGCCACTGCATTTCTATTTTTTATTTTTTTATTATCTAAGTTTTTGTCTAAAAACCTGTTGGCAACAAACCAGAGTAACCAGAGTAGATTTACTGTCATGTGCCAGGATATGTTAATATTCAGGTGACTAGCTATAATCATGCTGACAGTTTAACTATATAACTTTAATTGCTCAGCAAGATTCTCTTCAAACTGTCACTATGACAGTAAACTTATTAGAAAACTGACTGTAAAAGAAGAATGGCTGTTATAGAATCATATAAATTCTGGAAATCTGGCAACCGTACGCGTGACTGCTCCTAAAGACAGTCTGTAATGTTTTGTCTCCTTTATTCGACAAAAACAAAAAGTGATTTCAAAAGAGTGATTTTGGTCAAGTGTTTAGTCTTTTAACCAAATTTCAGTCTTGTCTTTTTTTCGTCAATGATATTGCATGTGTAGTTTTAGTCATGTTATCGTTAAATGAAATTGGTGTCGACTCTCATTGTCTCAACTTAAGTCATGGAAAAAAAGGTCGTCAATGGAAATTTTTCGTCATAGTTTTCGTCAACGAAATTAACACTGGATGCAGGACTCGACATTAACTTGTCCGCTTTTTGAAGGGGCAAGTGAAAGAATATTTTACTTGCCCGACCAGACAGTAGCCTGATTAAAAAGTCAGTTACAAAAAAAAAAAAATAACAAGGGAATCACCAAAATGCGAGAGAATGATTCTGATTTTATTTCATTTAGTGTAAGTGGCGAGTGATAGTAGTGCATAATAATGCAAAATTCTAAATGTGGAGTTATGTTTATAACATATGATACAGTTAAAGAGTGCTGTTTTCCTGAATACCATCACGATTAAAAAAGTAATTAGATGCAATATTGACTGTTTTTGTTCTCTTTCAGCAGCAAAAATAGTTCCAAACAAAGATCACAGCAGAACCATAACACATCTCACAGAAACACTCTGTGTTTTCAGTACTGAATGATTCAGCCATTTGAATGAATCATTTGAATGAATGACTCAACGACTCACCCATCAAGGCAGTCACTTTCCGCCACCTACTGGCGGTTTAGTTACATGTTTAAAAGTATCGTTCTTTCCAACATGTCTTATTTATATATAAAAAAAAATATCTTAAACAATCTCATAACATTATTTAATGCAGTTGTAATTTTTCAGTGTAAATGATTTAATTTGATTGGTAACAGTCTTATTATTCTAATTTAATTTATTGATCAAATTAAAGAATTTAAGATGAAAGATGAAGCCTAAATTTAATAACATTTAAAAAATGCCCATGGGGTAAATATTTAAATCTGTATATTTGTGATATGTCCAAGCTGACTGAACACTGATGAGACAAGCACATGACAAGGCATAATGTCGAACCCTGTGATGTCATATCCATAAGCTCATTAACATATGACAGCCCACATTTACATATTAACACTTATAAATCTTAACAGTCACTGTACTATACTTCATTAGGTACCGTACAAGCAAAACGTGATAGTTATGAGGAAAAGCAAATATTTTTAGTGATCTGTGACATATGAGACTTCTGGCCTGTTATAAAAAAATAAATAAAATAAGATAAGATAACCTTTTACAAGAAAAAATTTAAAATAAAATGACAGGTTGCCCCGCTCTCGTTATCAGAGAAGAGATGTTGCTGCAAGAGGGAGGGGAAGTTATTCTGATTCAAGATTACAGGGTAGGCGAATAAAAAAAAAGAGATCTGGTTGGATTTTAGGGTACAACGGGGCTAAAGGCCCACCTTAAAAAAAAAAAATTTGCTTTTCACTACTTTCAAAGTCTATGATTGTAGGAAAAATATATATGTTTGTATTGCACATTGATAAAGCAACAGATTTTGTGTGAAAATAAATCATAAAAGTGGTTAATTTTGTTTATAAATCTTATAAATGTATGAGGTGGTGAGGGGGGCCTTTTACCTCACACATGGGGTAAAAGGCACACAGTATTGATACAAATACCTTAGCTAAAATAATGTCTTAATAATGTCAAGGTTAATACTTGTTGGAAAGTATCAGTAATTAGCAATGTTTGTACTATTTTCTGTTTATTTTGATAAATAAAATAATTATTTTTTGTTCAATAAATATACTGTCATTAAAATAGGCCTATGTTAATATAAAAATATATTTTAAAAATACAGAAACAAAATTACTTTAAAAAATAAAATTATGAAAGCATTGAAGGAGATTCCATAATATTTAATATATATTTACTGTAGTAACAATAATTTATATTTATTATGACATGATAAATATAATATTTTTAAATATGGTTGCTGTCATTAAATATGGGTACTATTTCTAAGATGGATACCCAGTTTGATATATGATATTTGCCATCTCACTCTAACCATGTGATATCAACAAATGGAAAAGTAAGTCAGCTATTCATTATCATGTTAATTATTGTGCCTTCTGCCCGAACAGCAGGGGCGCTTTTTACCCCAAATACCATACTTTTACACATTCTTCCGTTATTGAAAAGCTATTGCTTGAATTACCTTGAACAAAACTTGAAAATCATTAAGAAGACCTTTGTCTGAAAATACAAACATTAATTTAATCGATTCTCATTTGCTACTTTAATCAACAACATTTTAAAAAACATCAAATATTACATCAAACTACATCAGAATCAACTTTGCGCTGCTGCCCGCGATCGCGTCAAGGATCAGACAAATTTGCACGTGCATTCTGAAAAGCGGATATTTAGGAAAGTGCTGCGGCAAGTTTTTGTGCAATCTAGTGGTTTAGAGGGAAATAAAATCAAAGGCGCCTTTTGCCCCGTTGTACCCTACATAATAAAACTGTTTATTGCTTTGGCTCACATGCTATTTCCTTTTCATTTTCCTGATATGGTACCTCAGGCAGTTTATAGCTATACTGCATGCTGTATTTGTAATTTTATTTAGGCTGAGTAAGACATTTTAGTTTGCTAATTGGTAAAAGTAGGGCATCAGACCATTGCCCTTTAATACTACTCTTTTTATTTTTAGAAATATTTGAGGATTTGGCTAAAAGAAAACAACAGATTCAGGAACTGTTAGAACATTAAACTTTTGGATCAGACAAACACACCCTGTACGACTAGAGGTTCTTAATTTCTGAGTCCCACAGCAGCTGTCAAAGGAGAGTAATGTTGCATGTCTCGGGCCTGTAAACACCCACACAGGCGCATGAGAGCAAGAGAGATGACGTCATAAACTACACCTTGTCTGTCGTCTGTATAAGCCACAAATGCCTTTGTGACATTTCAGATTGTACACTGTAGAGTTTTTGTGTGTGTAATTTTAATACACATACAATAAAAAAAAGTTTATTTAAAAGTAATTAGAATGAATGTGGGATGCACACAACTTCATATTGGCCTGCAGATTGTCTAAGACTAGTGCGACTTAGAATAGTTTTACCACACAATCTCATTGCAATTCTTTTTTGCCAGTTGGTAGCTAATTCTTATGAATTGGTATGATCTCACTTGTATGATCTGCTTATGCCTCAGTGATGATTTTGTTTAGGGGTGGGGATGGAGGTGAACCTTCATGCTTACCTTTTTTCTAAAAGTTATATATTCTATAAAATTATAAAAATTTATAATTATATACAATTATTTTCATATGAATTCATACTGTAATGGCGATCCGAGCCATTTTCTGCTCTTCGCCATTTCCACAGGGGTCTTGCACAAAGTATTTGATGCATGAAACCATAACCATACCCTCTCAGAAAAAAATGTATCCTATAAAAAGGTTCTAATATGTACCATTTAGGTACTACTATACACTCAGGTACAAAGGTGTACCTTTTGAAAGGGTCCCGCCCCAGTGACAGCTTTTGTACCTTTTTTCTGAGAGTGTAGTGTACAGTTTACATTTTCTTTGTCAAGTTACAAAACAAAAGAATCGAACTCAAAAACTTTTTACTTTTTCCAGTCAAAAGACTGTCTAGTGCAGACTCCTTCCTTCTTCCTTATTCTTCTTCAAATTCTTGACGCATATGTACCACGCGTAAAACTAACTAAAGTCATGATGATACAATAAATTACAAAATATACATACTGTATATTAATAAGCAAAATCACTTTTGCTATAAAGAAAAATATTAAACATTTTTGGCTCAAACTAAATTGATCTAACACAAAATCGCCATAAAATAGTTAAAATAGTTATGTTTTCCCGTGAGATCGGGTTGCCAAAAATAAAATTATCATTATTTACTCACCCTCATGTTGTTCCAAACCTTTATGACTGACTACGGCAATCTCACGAGAAAACGATTTTTATAAAAAAAAATAATAATAAAAAAAAACCTAAGCATTTAGGTCTACCCCTAAACCTAACCCTCAGTGCAGCGTAAAAACAGATTGTATGAAAACATATGAATGAGATTGTACAAATTTGCTACTAATTTGTCAAAAACCGCTGTGATGGGTGTCACGCCCGGATTGCTACACGTCATGAAACAGCTGACTGACAGCTGGTGCGAGCTTGACTTACGTGGCCTGCCTGAACTAACGCAATGCTTGATACTAATTTCCTTTCCGACTGAAGAGGAAGCAATACATGTGTTAAAGAGAACACAANTGTGACTTTCAAGACAGTCTGAGAGTATGTACTGCAGCTTTTCTCTTGGTCATGCACAGATGATAAGTGTCACTGAACAGAATGATCGTATCACTGAACGAGTAAATAGATTACCTCAGTCATTTTTCACGTGGCTAATGAAAGAGGATTACAGGAAGGTGGCGGCTTCCTCCCCCATTGATATTTAACCAAATTCCATTCTTAATACGGCATTTGGTGTCACATGGCTGTCCTTGGACCTTGAACAGCAGATCCAGTGGATGGGCTTGCAATGCAGGGACAACACAGGGTTAATAACACCCTATATCTGACAACTGTGAGCATTTCACCGGTGTAACACAGGTTATCAGAATCAGACTGATACTATAAGGGTTCAGCCTGTACTAGACTCATCTGTCGTGTTTCTGTTGAACAAATGACAGAAAACATTTGGAAAAAACGATCTGCAGTTCACATTTCTCAAGATAATTAGAGTGTAATACAAATGACTAATTCTTTAAATAAATTGCTATATCCATATCCAATTTCTTTTTCCTCTGTCTAACATGTGTACCAAACTGTAGGTGAACATTTCCTCTGTCTATCCTCACTGGTGCATTTCCATCTGACCTAATCTTCTGTAAACAAATGGCCATGCAAATATGACACTAACCAGAGACCAGCTGGAATGCCCTGCCTCTAAGCAACTACTTTCCACACCATGTCAGACCGGACTCAAGAGATAAATTACTTTTTACGAATATAAAACTAGATGTGAGAGGTTGGAACCGCAGATGGGCTGATCCTGCATTAGGTCCTCTAATAAATGTCTTCTTACGCCACTACACGGAAGACATGCATGCATATTTCAACATATGTTGTTTCTGCACGGCTCCAGGCTGAAGAGTGATTTCTAGCTTTACAGCATTTGCATGTGTCTCCATGAGTGTTCATCTAAGTAGGTTTTTGGTGGGGATTGTGGTGTTGAACATCCTGCACATAAATGCACTATGCATGTGTGGTTACAAAAGAGCAAAATAGCAAAAGTCACACTCGCATGATTGGAAAAGCACTAATGGTTCTCACATGCATACATAAATTCAGAAGCAACCTTTTACCAACAAACTCATTTGTATTAAATCAGTTAAAAATCGCTCTTCAAGGTAACAATTGCAGGTTCCCAGTTTTAGAGTGTAGACCAGAATATCATTGAGTCTTGGGGATCTGCTCTTTTGACTTGGGTCAGTACTCAGAAAGCAACCACAAATACAGCCCAGCAACACCTTAACATTCACCTATAGCAGCCACTCATAAAACCTTCTGAGAAAGGAAATAAGCAGGAACTATATGATAATAATGATCATGGAGCCACTGATGTATTTTCAAGCCCACCTTTGAATTGCAACCTGTGTATCTGTTTGCGGTGTTTTTGCAGGCATCAGGCTGGTTTTAATTCTCTTAGCTAGGTATATACAGTAGTGCATAAAATGTCACGTAACCACAAGATACCAACAATCTGAACAAAAGGCTTCACAGAAATTATGGTAGATTGCCATTCAGAAAGACCAAAGCATAACGTAGGCAAGGGCAGCATAACCTGGATCCTGTGCAGTGGAATACACAAATTTGGTTTGATGAATCACCTTCAAACTGACAGAAGGTCACCATCAGTGTTGGGCTCGTTACTCCTTTCAAGAGTAATATTATTACTTTATTACTCCCCGCCAACAGTGGTCCGTTACACTACTCGTTATATTACTTTTCCGTTACACCCAACAAAATTGGTAATTGCATATTTCTCCTTAAAATTCTGACTTCACATGTGCGACTTTGTGAATATTATGGTATATTTACATGTTTAGTTTGTATTTCTTTAGACAGAATATTAATTAGACTATTCATTTTGTGATCTGGTAAGCATATTAGTGGACTGTGATGATGCTTTTTTTAACGCAAATCAGTATCGTAAATTCGTAACATACATTTATAACACTATACTTTGTATTATGTTACCTTACAAACTTACAAAAAAAAAAAACTAGTTAATTAACTAATACAGCAGCTTTAGGAGTGACGAAAAAATGGACATCTCTCTCTCTTCTGAATGCCGTTATCAATCTCTTTCTATTTTTTCCTCTTTTTGAAAGTTGTGAAAACACTATAGTGGAGTTTTTCTTTTGCTATTTGAGCAAATAAGAATACAAATATTTAATGTAATCTCTCATTGACCACAATAGAAGTTTACTCAACTATGATGACTTCCGCTTCTGAGAAACACGGAAATGTGAAAAAGGTCAATCACGTGTTTATAACCCGCCCTTCTCTTCCGATGACAAACTTCCGTGTTTTGTTCCGTACATATAAACCCAGAGAAAAATTTCTACACAGCTAATAAACACATGATTACGGTAGCATATGATTTGTATGTTTTTTCATGTGGGCTATTCAGCTATTTTTATAAGAATAAAGGATGTTTACAAAAGAAATGCTAAGCAGGTGTAGCGATTAGCTTATTCTAAAATGCTACATTTCCGCCTCATCATTTGACCAAAATCCACAATGTATTGCAAATGGAATTTATTATAAACTCTCAACTGTGGTTTACGGTGAGTTTTGAGTAAAAGCATAGCATCAGTCTCATAAATTGTCATGTGTAGCTTGATGCTAATTGTAGCTATAATTCACCTGTTACTCAGATATGATTATATTTCATGATGTATGTTGTCAAAAGAATTCACGAAAGGTCATAAGAAAATGGTTCATTTTGTTTACTAAAATGATTTTTGATAATAGGTGGGTTAATGTTTAATGATCAAAAGGATTTACTAGAGTAAAGTAATGTGTTCTTGTCATCTTTTCTCACAACAAAATCAAAGTAATGGCAATATTTCCAGCCAATGAATGTAAGCTTTTTTTTCTATATTCCAAGCTAGCTTTCTGCAATGGTGGAGTCACGTGCAAAAGCGAGTCATGAGGATTACAACAATGACTGATTAAATGATTGAATTGTTGGATTTCAAATCAGTAGGGGTTGAGGCAACAAAAATAATGTTGTAACGAGCTATTTTATGGATGGTAACTGTAATGTTATTACTGTAATTTACTTTGCAGTTTAATTAATTAAAATGAGCTATAGCAACATTTTGTCACAACTTAATTTCATTTTGTTCAATCCACTAATATATTTAAAACTGAAGTTAATCAATTTGCATTGGGACATGAATAATTTTTGTTGACATAACTAACTAGGCAATGGATCTATAGTTCCCAGCATGGTTTGAACTGCATTAGGTGTTATTGTATGTGTTTTTGAGTAAAGGGAAAGACATCTAAGTGTTTAATGTTCAGTTATGTTGGACAATTCAGAGTTATGTGTAATGCTTTTGAATGTTATGCTGAAGATTGTCTCTTGTGGTTAGGCTGTGAGCAGCTGTATGTATATGTATATGTGTGAGCAGCTATAGTTATTGTGTAAGTTGAGTTGCTTCACTCAGTGAGTAATAACTATACTAATGCCAGTACTGACAGCAGTCTCTACTTATTGTGCATTCTATACATTGCATATTATGATGAATGAAACTGCACTCAAGTAGTTAAAATTGTTTAGTTAAACAATAAGTTTGTTCAGTTAACTTAAATTAACAACTTCTCCACACAATTAGTTTTGGTAAGCACAATAAGAAAGAAAATTAAACAAATTATTTTTAAGGAATGTGTTGCTAGATCAGCAACACTTCTCTCAAACAAAATGAAATGGAAAAACAGTTATGGATAAAATCCAACCCAGTCCAGAGACTTACCCTAACCCTAAAATCTGATCTGGTTATTGGGAATGTTTTTCCAGGACCAACAATGATGTTGATTCAGGAACATGTCAGCATAATCTCATATAGGAGCATCATATCATGGGAGTCATTGGATCTAATCCTGTAGTCATGGATTATAGACACTGCTCAACAATTTCAACAATGATTTCATGAACATCAGGATTATGTCAGATGTATTCCATTGTTTCTCCAGTCCCCAGATCTGACCCTTTTTGCAGCTTGACTGGACATTCAGCATTGGAATAAAGGCAGTCCTGCAGAAAGACGATTTCTCTTCCTCTTTTGTCTTCCGTCTGGCAGTCACTGGCTTCCTCAGAGGACGAACGGAGGCACCTGGGTTTCCATGGGGTCCATGTCTATAAATAGGATCTGTGCTCTAGTGAGTTCTTGCAGGATTTTCTCTAGGTTTAATTCAATAAACTGCAGCAATCAGACACATCATTGGCCTGCAATCCCTCCCACGAGCTGCGGCATGTGTGAAATGAGCAGTAAGTGGTTTACTGAAGGTTTCGGTAACCTACAAATTTAAAGGTGCCATCGAACGTTTTTTTACAAGATGTAATATAAGTCCAAGGTGTCCCCTGAATGTGTCTGTGAAGTTTCAGCTCAAAATACTCCATAGATTTTTTTTTATAAATTTTTTTAACTGCCTATTTTGGGGCATAATTAGAAATGCACCGATTTAGGCTGCGGCCCCTTTAATTCCTCACGCTCCCCGCCCCCGGAGCTCGCGCTTGCCTTAAACAGCATAAACAAAATTCACACAGCTAATATAACCCTCAAAATGGATCTTTACAAAGTGTTCGTCATGCATGCAGCATGCATACATCAGATCATGCGAGTATAGTATTTATTTGGATGTTTACATTTGATTCTGAATGAGTTTGATGGTGCTCCGTGGCTAAAGCTAACATTACACACTGTTGGAGAGATTTATAAAGAATGAAGTTGTGTTTATGAATTATACAGACTGCAAGTGTTTAAAAATGAAAATAGCGACGGCTCTTGTCTCCGTGAATACAGTAAGAAACGATGGTAACTTTAACCACATTTAACAGTACATTAGCAACATGCTAACGAAACATTTAGAAAGACAATTTACAAACATCACTAAAAATATCATGGATCATGTCAGTTATTATTGCTCCATCTGCCATTTTTCGCTGTTGTCCTTGCTTGCTTACCTAGTCTGATGATTCAGCTGTGCACAGATCCAGGCGTTAATACTGGCTGCCCTTGTCTAATGCCTTGAACATGGGCTGGCATATGCAAATATTGGGGGCGTACATATTAATGATCCCGACTGTTACGTAACAGTCGGTGTTATGTTGAGATTCGCCTGTTCTTTTGGAGGTCTTTTAAACAAATGAGATTTATATAAGGAGGAGGAAACAATGGTGTTTGAGACTCACTGTATGTCATTTCCATGTACTGAACTCTTGTTATTCAACTATGCCAAGGTAAATTCAATTTTCCATTCGATGGCACCTTTAACGCCCTTGACAAGCATTAAATACCCCTCAGGGGGTTGTTTCCATGGGGACACAAGACATGTATCTCCATGGATCCACTGCATTTCTCAGTGAGACAAATATAGAGATACACAGCACTCTTATTGTGTGCATTTAGATAAATTGAGGTCAATTGCATCTAATTCCTGATTAGGGCTGGACGATTATGGCCTAAAATCAAAAGCTCGATTAATTGAACATTTTACCTCGATTACGATTAATGAACTAATTTTTTTTTTTTTTTTTTTGCCCTCTTAGTTCACTGACGAGGTTTGTACTGTATGATCGACTATTAAAGGTGGGATATTTTTTCCTATTGAAAGAGCAATCTGACATCATAGCTCACTATCAGCAGTTATTTTATCTATGGTTTGTAACATTTCTTACAGATTTCTGCTCGTTGTAAATCAGATAAAGATAAATTAGTACAGTACCAGTACGGGTAATTGGGTGTGTGAATTAGTCATACCGTCTCTCTACTAATTGTGAAGCTGTGGGTTGTAAATAGTTCCTTAAAAAGTAGAAAAATAATATGCTATAATAAGTTTTGAGTTTCTAGGCTACTTTAGTGATAAATCACAGGACAGCGCTAACAACTAGTTTCTGCATTCCTCTCTGTGCGCGCGATCTTCACGTTTTGCGCAGCTACTGTTTGTATGAGTGTTCGTGCCACAATGCAGCTGTGCGAGCACGGTAGCTCGAAATAATAATACACATCCGATCGTCTAATCGTTTGAATGTCCAAACCATAAAACAAATACAACTGACAACGTTTAGAAAAGACGCAAGGCTCACCGCTCGCGCGCCATCACTATGTGTTGAACCGGCGTTCACCTCCGTGTTTTGCTTTTATGCCACTGACTGGACGGGGCAGAGTCACGTGGCGGAATTATTAACAGGATTAAAAAACCGAAAAAAACGACATGGGAAAATTACGTCGGTTTGAGGTTCTGAATTTCGGTTTCGATTTCGATTACTTTTCGATTAATCGTCCAGCCCTATTCCTGATGCACTGAATTCTGGGCATTGTCCTTTTCAAAATGTAATGATATCGACATGAAATGAAAATTCACCCTATCTTTTTCTTAAATGCATTTTATAGATCTTATTGTGAACAGTATCTTATAAGTACCTCATAATTTTTGAACAAAATGTCATAATTGTATCTTCCGATGAAAACAAGAGACTTTTCTCTGGTGATGTATACTGTATGCAGGACTTCTCCAATCATTTAGTCCACTTAAATCCCACCCCTGCAACGCTCGCATTTATGTCAAAATTCAGAGGAAAAGTTGTCTTTAATTTTACATGGCCAAGGACATCAGTCTGCATGCAATGAAATAAAGGTGTAATATTTGAAAACAGTTATCCTTTGACAAGACTGTCAGCGAATTAGAAATGACCTAAGAACTGACCTAAGAGGGTAACCAACCCCTTTGTTAATAAGCCAAGGTGACTGTCATGATTCTCCTGTTATTTATGTTTCAGGAATTTTATTTTGATATTCCTTTGTCTTGCTGTGCCTGTGCTCTCTTCCTGTGGTTTGTTCTAGTGATGGGAAGTTCGGTTCTTTTCCGCGAACCGGTTCTTTCGGACAGTTCGATTCAATAAACCGGTTGAAAAAACCGGTTCACCGGTTCTTTTACGCTCCGACGTAATGACGTCATCCGCGATGACGTCGTCTATCGCGGGACAGGATGAAAAAATGTAACACATTCAAATATATTAAGTCAGTAATCGTAACATCAGTCAACTAAAACATTATAATCTGAAGCGTTTCTTACAATTTAGTTTTGCATCTAAAGCATCCAAACACATGACATATACAGGCAGTGATGTGCAAACAAAGTTTTACAGTTATAAAGTGAATAAATTAATCTTCATCAGAGCAGAAACCATGATCCTCTTACATGATTTATTTAACTTACAGATTGGCCCCTCATTCGAGTCCTCTCATAGCATCAGTTGTCCTAGTTAACCGGTGCTCTGACAGTCATTACTGTTCGGTAGCTTTAGAGCACACGCTGAATCACGCATGCGCAGTATCATCAGCTCATCGGTTCTCAAATCGGACATGTCCGAAAGAAGCGGTTCTCGGTTGTGTACTGATGATCCGAAACCCGTTGCAACCGGTTCTTGACTCGAGAACGAGAACGGTGACAGGCCGTGTATTCGTTCGTGTACGCCGCGCATGCGCACTCATATCAGCTGCTCTGCTGCTCGTGCCCATCATCATCAGTTCTCTCTTTACTGTTGGAGTAACCGAATAACTCCGGGATGTTGGTTTATTTCGAGAGGTAGTGTCAGGCACGTCAAAAAGTGAGTAACTTTAGTAATTTGTGGATTCGTGTTTGCTTACTGGAGATGCGAACTGTTTGGAACGATTCAGACCGATTTGGTGAACTGGTTCGACCGGTTCACTGAAAAGAACCGATTAAAAAGAACGATTCGTTCGCGAACCGGACATCACTAGTTTGTTCCTGTTTGTCTTAGGCTGCATCGGAAATTACATTCTTCAGTATGAGATAGGGCTGCACGATACGAAAAATAACATTGAACTTGAACGCGATTATCGCTTAAACGCGATTCTTAGTGCGATTATGAAATGGCAAAGGCTGCGATTTGTTTTTTTATGCGCAGCTTGTCAATGAAGTATGGCTCCAAAGCTACTCCATCTGAAAGCACTGCGAGTTTGAGTCGCTTATAATGTACATTTGAAAAAAGCAACATGCGTCAAACTTTTTTTCAGACATGAGAAGCATTTATTAACTTCTTGTCCAACAAAAGACAACATTTAATAACATGTTTCCAAACTCACTTCATAACGACAGTTGAGCATCCTTCTGTGAGATGATGTGGCTTCTTACACAGAATAAGGCAGTCGTGTGTTTATTAGTCATGTTTAATTAATCAAAGCGTTTCAATCTTCTGTTTATTCAGCTACAGCGATATGATGCGTGTTATCTTCTTCTGCTGCAGGGCATATTTTGATTTTCTACGCAAGAGCGCCCTCTGGCTTTCAGATGGAGAAGCATTTACTACTGATCACAGAGCCGTACAGCTCTGTCAAGCCACGCATTAAATAATTGCAGCCTTTGCCATATCGCGTGCGATTTTATCGCGATAAATCGTGCAGCCCTAGTATGAGACAAAAAAGTATGTCCGAATTCACAATACTCATATAAGAGTAGGCAAAAAGTACACAGATGCAATACTAGCCTACTTCTGGTGAAGTGTGCATACGATGGACACTTTTCTATCCCACGAGGCCACGGGAGAAGATTTGTGAATGGCAGCGAAGAAACGCAACTGACACTGGTAGTTCAATGACAACAATGAGATTGACAACATGGAGAATGTAGTACCTCCGGATTACATTCATACTGCACACACATTCATACTGCATAGAGAGCATACTTTTTTAGCAGTCGTGAAGTAGCCTATTACTTGTTCAAAATATGTACCTATGCAAGAGAGTAGCTATGCTATTCTGGACGCAGCCAGTGTCTCCATAGTTTCCCTTGTTAGTTACCATGATGACTAATCACCTTCACCTGTTCCTGGTTAGCCTTCTTACACAGCGTATTTATACCCTTGTTTCAGGTTACGTTTACACCACAACGATGCAAAAAAACATGAAACGTTTTTTCTTTGTATAGATGATACCGTTGTCAAATCGATCCCCGTTCACATGGATCTGCGAAAACTAAAAACACTGTATTATGCATGCCAGGTCAGTAGTTGACAATGTCACTTTGTAAAGAAAGACTATGTGCCTGCGCACATACACAGTCTTTTTACATAGCACTTGCACCAAAGATGCATGCCTATACACTAAACACGTGTCACGCATGTGCATGCGGTCACTGTTTTCACAGATCCACGTTTTCGTTGTTTACATGGAGATTATAACGAGATATAATTTTCAGGCCCCCAAAACACCGCTATTGTGTAAATGAATGGCCAAAACGGATAAAAAGTGTTCTGTTTTTAGTTGAAAATGGTGTAAACAGCCCCTCGGTCCTTGTTTGTCAGTCGTTGTCTTTACTCTTCAGTTGTAAAGCTGTTATGTTTCTTGTTTCCCCGGTTGGATTATTGTCTATGTCTTCATGTTTGGATTATTGCCAGTGGCATCTTGTTTGGATTATCTTTGTGTTTCTGTGTTCATGGAATAAAGACTGCTTGCTAAAAGAGGCTCTCCATTCCTCTTCCCTGGATACCCGTGACAGTGACATGATAATCTAAAAATTTGGGAAGTTTGTTTGGTAACACTTTATTTCTAGTCCACTATAAGTAACTTTGTAACTAACTAACTCTCATTAGAGTATTAGTAGACTGTCTGCTTAATATCTGCTAACCCTAACCCTAACCAAACAGTTTACTAATACTGTAATGAGGGTTAGTTGACATAGTTGCAAAGTTACATATAGTTAGTCGAAATAAAGTGTAACTGTTTGTAAATTTTTTGTAGGTTTGAAAAGGCTTAGAAGTATGTTGATGCAAAAAACACCTGCAACCTGTTTTACTCACTAAAATTTATATTACCAAGTGAAGCAATTAAAGGTTTAGTCCCTCAAAAATGAAAATTCTGTCATCCTTTACTCACTCTCATGTTGTTGCAAACCCATAAGACTGTCATCCATCTTCGGAACACAAATAAAGACATTTTTAATATTCCCTCATAATTTTATCTATCCACTGAAAGTCCACGTGACCAACGTTTCCAAGCTTAAAAAAGTTCATAATGGCTTTGTAAAAGTAATCCATATGAATCAATGGTTTAACCTGATCATTTTATATGATGAACAAATTTAATTTAGGCTTTTATCCGCATATAAAAACTGATCCGCACACATATTTACAGCACATCAAATATGGTAAACGGAATCTCAAGCATGCTTTTTTGTCGCGTGAGAACCAGTCAGGTGTTTTCTAACTAACATCACCCAATCAAGTTTAAGTTTCCGCAAGAATCAATGAGCTTTGTTTTTGCGTGTAACAGAATTACGGTTTAGCTTACGTTGACCATATTTGAGTGCTCTATGTATGTACGTTGATGAGATGATGATGAGAGAATATTAAAAATATCTTCATTTGTGTTCTGAAGACTAAAGAAAGTCTTATAGGTTTGGAACGACTTGAAGGGGAGTAAATGATTTTCAGTTTTAAAAAACTACAGCATGCCTCTAAGAATAGCTTTCCATCACAGTAAATATATCCGATCTACAAGAACACAAAACCTAATAATTGAGCACTAATACTTTTAAAAGAATTTTGTCGACAAATTCCTAAGCTTTATTTTCTGGGTGAAGATAACACAAAATCACTGGTTTCCAAAGAAGAGCTATCTTTTTATTTCATCAGAATCAGAAAGAGCTTTAGAATCAGAAAGAGCTTTATTGCCAGGTATGTTGTTTACACATACTAGGAATTTGTTTTAGTGACAGAAGCTCCACAGTGCAACAGAGTAACAGCGACAAGACAAGACACATAATAAAAAGAATAAAATAATAATATACAAATTTACAAGATAGACAAAGTGCAAAAAAAGCAAAAGACAATATATAATATAGACAAATCTAGTGCCAAAGCCAAAAACAAAGCAAAACAAAACAAAAATAAATGCCCCACAATCACGAGAAACACACTAGGGGCTTGACATTTCCTGTTTTTCCCTTCCAGAAGAGGGCATTCCTGTTTCATGCTCTACAGTGCAGTCCAATTCAAATGCAGTTTCTGCACTTTCAATTCATTATTAACTTACTAGAATTACCTGTCCTTGTTCTTCTACTATGATAGGAAATTCCCATGGCAGAAAAGGAAGCTAAAATGGTTTCTAAAGTGACTTCATTAATAATTAAGTAAATTTACATAATAAACTGAAAAAGTCTGAACAAGGCTAGAGAGAAGAAATGACAAAGCAATGTTGGGAAATTCTTGGTTCAAAACAAATAAACAAAAAAACAACTTTTTCCATATTGAAGTTAAAAAGCTCACAGTTTGGCACACAGTAATAACACACATGAGCACACCGGGCTCCTGTCTTAAGTTGTTCTATATTCACATGATCTGTTGTGACACAAAACACAGCTTTGCAATGCCTCCAATTTTGTTTCAATGTTCAGTACACTCTAAAAAATGCTGGGTTAAAAACAACCCAAGTTGGGTTGAAAATGGACAAACCCAGCGATTGGGTTGTTTTGACCCAGCAGTTGGGTTAAATGTTTGCCCAACCTGCTGGGTAGTTTTATTTAACCCAACAATTGTTTACAAATTACTATATGTCTGGCTTAAAATGAACCCAAAATAGGTTGGAAATTAAAAATCAGACTCATAATTACTAGAGGCAACAATAATAATCAAAAAGATGAGCATTTATTAATAAGCAATTTAATAAATGTTTATTGTTTAAATATTATTCAAAAAAAGTATTAATAAATGTTTGTTTATTAAACATATTAATAAATGTTAATTTCCAACATATTTTGGGTTCATTTTAAGCAAGAAATACAGTAATTTTTAAACAATATTTGGGTTAAATAAAACTACCCAGCAGGTTGGGCAAACATTTAACCCAGCCGCTGGGTTAAAACAACCCAATCGCTGGGTTTGTCCATTTTCAACCCAACTTGGGTTGTTTTTAACCCAGCATTTTTTAGAGTGTACTAAGAATTGTTTTATACTCTCACTCACTTTTAGGCCTTTTAATTCATTCATTCATTCATTCATTAATTTTTAACCTAACATATACACCTCTTTACATGAATAGATTGTCATATGGCTTTATATACAGTTTTAATTTGTATAAAAATATTATACATATAAAATACAGTTTTATAATTCATGCTAATGGATAGCTATATTAAATAGTATTTTAAGCTTTAAATGACGCAATAATGTTTGTTAATGTAGCCTTTTGATACTGTTTGATACTGCATTATTTAAGAATTAATCGCGAATCTACATTTACAAATTCTGCTACGGCTTGTAGTAGGCTATTAAAATTTACGATTCAGTTCTTCCTCCAGTGGAAGTTAATAAAGCAACGTCAGCATGTCCTAATTAAATATTCATTACCGAAGCATGCCCGCTGCCGGGAAGGCGCGTCTTGGGGGCTGGACTTACCAAAAACTGTGCGGTGTGCCCGTCCACCCGGAAAGGACGAATAGGCTATATAATATTAGCACAATTCATAATTTCACTCGAGCACAATCTATAAACAAAGTTCAACGGTCCAAAAAAGATAAAAGCGCAATTCAACCAGACAAGTCTTATTTTTGCTATGTATTATTCTCTATAAATGGAGATCTTCATACATGCTTAGCCTGCCAGTTACCACAGTAAACGGCATGATTTGATGGGAAGTCTTGACAGAATGTGCAAATAACAAACACAAATAACCGATCGCTAATAGCCTATATTAGCCTAGATAATAGCCAATCCTTCACAATAAATTATAAACGAAAACAATTAGGCTATTCAATGCCTAATTGAAAAATCGTTTCTATCCTATGATCAGTAGCCTATCAGTTGAGAAATCTGACTATATAAAAACACAGACCAGCCTACATAATCATACACCAGATGTCACCCACATCACCATATGTATTCAGAATAGATGTTATTCAATCTTATAAAACTAAATGTCACCTTACCTATTCCAGGAGCTGAATAGATGAAGTACAGTGCAGAAGTGGAGAGCGAGAAGAGAAATAAAAGCCCGAGAAATGACCTTCTCCGAAATCTTATATGTGTCGGCATTATATAGAGAGACGCAGATATTCTTCTATATGTAGGCTATATAGGCAGATATGTCCCGTTAATAGACCCAGATGGAGAGTCCTAGCGCAAACACGCTGATTCAGGTCCGATCCCGAAATTTATCCAATCTAGAAGGTTCACTCGTCCTAGCAGAGTCTCATCATCTCCATCCCGTTTATCTGTATGTATTGGTCAGGGACAGCGCGCGCGCACACACACACTCACTCACTCACTCACACACACACTCTTCTGCGCGCTGCTAATGAATGGAAGCGCATGGGACTTGCGTTACGCACATATCAGGGCAATAAAAGGGACCGTCTGCAAAGGAGGGAGTGTGTGAAAATTACTATGCATGACTTTACATGATTACGTAACGGAAACGCTGCACTCATGGTCCACTTTCATCAAAGGCTGTAAAACCGACAGACAAATGCGCGTATTGATCGCCGAGGGCTAATTTAATGCCGTGCGATATAATGGACCCATTAATGCATTTGGATATTATTTATAGTATGAGTCTAGCTAAAAAAAAAAAAAAATCACAAGAGCGATCCATCTGTCAAAAATAGAGTAGAACAGAGCTTAAAAAGAACATAAAATAAATAAAGTGGAATAGAATAAAACAGAACAATGTGTTCTGCAAACTGAAGTGTGTGAGATCCAGTTTATATAGCTAGTTAGGACACACACACACACACACACAGTAAATCACAATCAGGTTGATCGTAAATATAAACACTAATGGCATGAAACCTTTCATACCAAGCTGAAGCGTCACAGAAATGCGCATTGTAGACACGCCCCCCTTATGAACTATAACTCCCAGTACCAATCGCTGCAGTGTGTGAGGCCAGCAGCTCAGTTTTTTAAAATACAATTGTTTTTTCTATACAGCGATAACTCATACATTTTGTGGATAGCATAGACTATGTGAATATAAACACACGATATATACTTTTTATGCCATTATTTATGCTTGAAAATGTCCGGAGGGTAAAACTACAAATTAAAACTACATTTCCCAGAACTTCCGGCTATATAATGATGACGATATATTTACTCTGCGAAACATGGATTGTGGCGACATGAGTTTAATTTTGCGATTTTTCCTCACGTCTAATGATTATTTATGTTTATAAGCACGATGAGAGTCAGTAATCGAGCTGCTGTAATCAGTGTGTTATTAATGATATTGACGGCTGATCTCTGGCGGTTTGCTGCGGCAGATGATCAGACACACAGTGAAGAACCTGCGAATAATAAAGCTGACCGTGATTTACTGGATCAGAAAGCTACTGATGGACACGCAGAACAGCTGATCAGGTATTAATGCATCACATATAATCGGTTTGCTCGCTGTTTAACAGCAGAAAGAATGAGTGGTTGATTGACAGCTGTGATGTAGCGTACAGTGGCAAATATTCAATAACATATGTTAATCATTACTATGTAAGAACAAATATGTCATAGTACTCTGGTGTTGAACATGAATATAGTAACCAGTATCATGGTGTATATGTCAAAGTACCGTAGTATTACCACCTGATACGATCACTATACCACGATACTGCCACAGTATACATCTACCTACTGTCATGGGGTACGAATAAGATAATTTTTCTGTCTGTCTGTTACTTAATGATCTAGTTAATTAGTTATATGTGGTTAGTTAGATAGTTTTGTATGAGCATTTAGAAAATATCTATCTATCTATCTGTCTGTCTGTCTTTGAATAATATATTTTCATGGGGTAAGTTAGGCCACTTTTTGTCATTGAGATATATCTTCATATTTTAAAGTACATTAATAAAATGTACATTAAATTTTAAAAGTGATTATAAAGTAAAATTTTTAATAATATATTATGTAAAGTAATATAAAATATATTCCTCTGACAGGCTAAATGACACAGAAAGCTCCAGCAATGACACTGTTCAAAGCACCACACCTGTGCCCAAGCCCACAACCCCTGAGCCTCCTAAAAATGAGCCCATCCTGCCAGTGCAGACAGGGGTCAAAGCCCAGGAAGAGGAGCAGTCCAGCGGGATGACCATTTTCTTCAGCCTGCTGGTCATTGGTGGGTAACACCAGTTGTTTTAAAAGCAGAAATGATCTCAATGTGAGAATGATGCATATTTCTTTTCTTTTAATGACTGAACTGTATCAGAACAGCATCCAAAGCATATCAGTTCTCCAGGGTGTAGCTGCATTTCCTTATTGTTCATCATTGATGGACAGTGTGTGTGAGACAGTTAAAAGCTTAAGAGAGACACTAATTCTTCCAATGCGAGATGGTCAACTTCTTGATGTTTTCCTAAGTGGTACACACAGTTTGGAAGATGATGCATATAACATAACATTTTTGGCTAGCTGGAACATGAATGCTGAGATTTGCAGATTTACTAATTTTATGTTTTCTGACTATTTTTTTGATTACTTTTGACCTAACTCATTTATCACTTAGATTTGAATGGAATTATTGTGTACCATATTGATATATAAAAAACATGGAGAAAGAAAATATTTTCCATTCTTTATCAAAAACATGAAATGCATTAAAGGTGCTAAATAGGATGTTTTGTTTTATAAATTTTTGCAATATTACTTGAAACTGTCTTTACTAACTGATAAAAGACTATTTATTAGGTGCACTGAAAGGAATAATATCAATATACATCATATGTGCACGAGGTAGGGCCTTAAAAACATCAGCCAATCGTTTACGCGATCATCGCATAAACGATTGGCCCTCTGGCTTGTCAATCACTGCCATTACATTCCTTGTGAGAGACGTGCGCGCTCCAGTAACTTTCCACAGGCGCCGCATGCAATGTTTTTGTCAGGAGTAACAACTGCAGATTATGAGTTACCTGCGGTGAGTCCGACATAATGAATACACTAACACGACACAGCGAATGCCGGTGGTAAACAAACACTCGTGTTCCAATACTCGTGCACGAGTTTTGGGAGGCGTTCCCTCGAAATGAGCTGTGAAGGAGGGGGGTTGTTCTTACGCATGCGCTCATTTCAAAAACTCACTAACAGTCTTTGGTTTCTCAGTCGTCGAAAACATCCTCTATTACACCTTTAAGAATTACAGCCAGGGGGAATGAGAGTTGATTAAAAAAGATTTATTAATTAAATCATAAAAATTCAAATAAATATGCTGTGCAGTTGTGGCCTAATGGTTAGATTTTCAGAAACCCGAAGGTCGCGGGTCTGAGTCTCAGTACCGGCAAGAAATGTTTGTGGGGTGAGTGAATGAACAGTGCTCTCTTCCACTCTCATTACCCACAATTGAGGTGCCCTTGAGCAAGGCACCAAACCCCCATTCGCTCCACCGCAGCAGAAATGGCTGCCCACTGCTCAATGTGTGTGCGTTCAATACTCACTGCTGTGTGTGTGTGTGTGTGTGTGTGCACTTGAATGGGTGAAATGCAGAGCACAAATTCCAAGTATTGGCTACATGTCACATCACTTTATAAATTATTTAAAAATAAAAAACAATCAAAATATTATAGACTAATAAATTATTGATAATTTACTACCGTTGTATGAATATGTATGTAATCCATAAAAAGTAACTGTAATCTGATTATGAAAATTTAAAAATTTAATATAATCTAATTACATGTACTGCATTTCTGTACATGTAAACAGTCACTACCCAGCGCTGGATATTTGCTTCCGTTCAGACACAGGAGCATCAGTGATTCAGGCATTTATGTTGGCCGATGGGGTCTGGCTTGCAGTTGGCGTTGCAGTTTATTCCAAAAGTGTGTGGTGGGGTTGAGGTCTGGGCTTCAGGCAGGGCGATCAAGTCCACCAGACTCAGTAAAGTGTGTCTATACAAGGGTATTGTCATGCTGGGATAGAAAAGGGTACTACCCAAACTGTTGCAACAAAGCTGAAAGCACACAATGCTCAATGTCAAGTCACCTTTATTTATATAGCGCTTTATACAATAAAGATTGTTTCAAAGCAGCTTTACTACGGTGGCCGAGAGAGCTCAACACGCTGCAAATGAAGAAAACACATGCAAATAGAAAAACACCAGGAAATAAAGAAAACATCTTCATCAGTTTGACAACACATGCGCTGCAAAAGTTCACAACACATGCAAATAGACAAACGTGCTGCAAAAGTCCGCAACACATACAAATTGACAAACGCGCTGCAAATAGGCCTGCTCTAATGCACATACGATCAGAATGTTTTAAACAAAAAAACTCACCTTTCAGGTGCACACCACTGAAGAGTAAACATTGAACAATCCCAGCCAGCGGGCCCAGACAGGTACGTCACTTGTTAGTGTTCCCTAACATTTTCGTTTTGGTCTGTGCCAGTCTGGCGGCGCCAGGACAAACGATTTGGGGGGTATTATTTTGCGTTAAAAAATATTATTAATAAATTATTAATAATAAATAATATATATATTTTTAATAATTTACTTGATTTTATGTCTCAAATCCCAGTCAATTATTTACTGCAGAAAATGAAAGTAAAAACTCAGCCATGAGAGCCCTACTTCAACATGTTCTGATAACACTATTTAACCTTAATTTATTTCTTAATATATCTCTTGTGGCCCATACGTATTGAAAAAAAGAGATGTAGGTGTTACAATATTTTTTTTTTTTAAATGAGGAGTTAGCTAATCTTATTACATCGCGTTATGCGAGATGCGCTATAAATTATTTTGGGGCAAATTAAATTATTAATTTAATTCTAAAAGTGGCCTTATCATCATCATTCAGATCATTGCAGAAGGGCTTGAGATCGCTGGGCCTGGTATGTGCTATTTGCAGCACGTTTGTCTATTTGTTGTGGACTTTTGCAGTGCGTTTAACTATTTGTATGTGTTGTGGACTTTTGCAGCGCGTTTGTCTATTTGTATGTGTTGTGAACTTTTGCAGCGCGTTTGTCTATTTGTATGTGTTGTGGACTTTTGGTGCGCGTTTGTCTATTTGTATGTGTTGTGGACTTTTGGTGCGCGTTTGTCTATTTGTATGTGTTGTGGACTTTTGCAGCGCATGTGTTGTCAAACTGATGAAGATGTTTTCTTTATTTGCTGGTGTTTTCTTCTTCATTGCAGTTGAGCTCTCTCGGCCACCGTACTTTACAGTGATAACTGGAAAATAACGATTCAGTGATTCAAACAGAATTCAATTCTGCTGTAAAGCAGCTCTAAAAAGACAGTAGTGTCATTGTTCATTTGAAATCAGTTCAATGTTGATTCAGTTCTGTTCAATAACTGTGTAAAGATCATCAAATAAAGAATATTTGACGATGAGCCATTGAATTCTTAATGTAATGCGTTGCACCTCGGGTGTGCATTGTTTTCAAAGAATTCAACAGCCCGGAGTCAATTATTCCGCTTATACTACAGTAACCACACCTCAAGACACTCAAGAGAATAAGCATATGTGAATTAGCCTACCTGAGTCTGTGCTTCTCTCACAGCAGCAGTGTCTCTACTAATAGCGAAACTATCTACCTCAAGAACCGGACAGTTATTACCTTGCTGGTGAGAAATATCATGTAGCTTTTAAGTTGCTAAAGTATTTTACTGATTCATTCATCAGAACAGCGCTGACAAAATGTTTCTGTGCGATTGTGTGTCCTTACTATACAGTACGTGTGTATGTTTGAAAGAGAGAGAGAGAGAGTGGGAGAGAGGGACACATCGGCGATCATCAGGTGACAGAATGGAGAAAAAATCTTGGGAGAAACCAGGCTCAGTCGGGGGGCCAGCTCTCCTCTGGCCAAACGAACCAACATGATGTGGTTTAATTCCTGGCTGCATGGCAGGTCAGATTGGGGATTGATGTTATTCAGTCAGTATCAGTATTTCATCCAGTTCCTTCTGCTTGAAGATCAGGGTACATCACGCAGGCATATGGAGGGAGGAGGAGTTTAAGCTGGCCCTAGGGTCTGTGCAGAGGGCTTGTTTGGTTCTTGTGGTCTTTGCTTGAGGATCTTTGCATGGGATCTGTCTCTAGGGCTCGTCTAGTTGACATGGTCTACGCTGACATTCAGGGTTGCGTTGTGGTCGTCTAGGTTTAGGTCCACCATCTGATCTGGATACAGACCAGATCCGGCTGACTACAGTAACCTCGAGATAAGGGTGTCATTATATGGTGAAGTAGTAGGTTTTAGATTTTATGGCAGGTTAAGTATAGTGCTTCTTCCTTGTGCAGTTATCAGACCAGGGGCCGGTTGCATAAACCAAGACTAGTCTTACATGATAGTCATCTTTTTTTTCTTTCTTTGAGACTGTTCAACTTGTAAGTCAGTTACATAAAACATCGATTATCCTAATTTGATACTAAAAAGTAAGATTGACTGCCCCTTGACTAACTGCTAGTGGGTCATACTAGATCTTAAAACTGTCTTAATATAATGGCTATTTTTATTCAACTTGCCCCAGGCCACCCATTTGCCATTGAGTCCAACATCTTTTTTTTTTTTTTTGAGGAGTCTGGCTGATGGGAATATGTCAATAAAAAAAACAACAAAAAACTTCTTAACAGTTAACTTAATTTTTTTACAGTGTATTTAACATTTTATCAGATATAAATGCTACTGTTCTAAAGTTTATAAAATAAATGCTGTTCTTTTAAACATTCTATTCATCATCATCAAAATAAATAAATAAATAAAATCCTGAAAAAATATACTACAGTTCTCAGCCACATAAAATCTGAAGCAGCACAACTGTAATCAGAAATGTTTCTTGAGCAGCAAATCAGCATATTATGATGATTTTTGAAGGAAATGTGACTGAAAACTGGAGTAACGATGCTGAAAATTCAGCTTTTTCCCTTTGCTTGGTCTAAATATAAAGCTTTCCTTATATAAGAAATGGGATGGTTGGTGAGTCATCAGACAGTATTTCCTCCTCTGTTGCTAAGGGTTACACCTGGTTTTGTGTATCTGACACCACCGAATCAATGATGTCACAGTGAAACTCATCATATCTTTTTTTGTGTCATTTAAAAGCTCACAGGTTTCAAGTTACAGCTGCAGTGTTGCGTCTCCCTGTGATGTCAAGTGTTAATGTTTGTGTTCGGTGTGCTGTATTTGTGTTTATGTACCGGATAACTCCTCCTGAGTCTCATGTTGGTCTTCAAACCTTGAATTTTTTCATAATATCTTCATAATGTGACACTGGAGGTTTAATCTAGGTTGAAGTGTAATTATAAACCTGCACAACACATTACTATGGGTAACAGTGACACAGCACACTCACAATTAATCTTCTCCTGTCTCTTTATATCTGACTAGACCTTTTACCTTTTAGACAATGTAGAGATATGATATTTCATATTGATACTTGTTGTGTGTATCATTTATTGCATATTTAAAATTAAACACAAAACATATATTTGCAAAAAAAAAAAACAGACAAAAAGAAAGATGATGAAGGAATAAGTACATACAAAAATGTAAATAATAATTAATAATATAAAAAAACAAACAAACATTTTTTTTAACCCTTTCTTTAACCTTTATTAATATGCATAGTTAGACTACCATTCAAAGGTTTGGGGGCAGTACATTTTTTTAATGTTTTTGAAAGAAGTTTCTTCTGCTTACCAAGGCTGCATTTATTTGATCCAAAATATAGTAAAAAACAGTAATATTGTGAAATATTATTACAATTTAAAATAAATGTTTCCTATGTGAATATATTGTAAAATGTAATATATTCCTGTGATCAAAGCTGAATTTTCAGCATCATTACTTCAGTCTTCAGAAATCATTTTGATATGCTGATTTTAAATTTTAAGATTTTTTATATTAGTGCCTTAATTACTTGTTATAGTAAAACAATGATAAATTAATTTAATGTGATAAAAACAATTTTTTTCTTGACTTGATGGCTGTGGTGCCGATACCACAAGATATCACTGTGTTATTGCAGTAACTATAATTGTAGTAACTTTTTTGTTGGGAATGGTTGTCAGTTTTTTGTTTTTTTTTTCTCCTCAGGTATTTGTATTATTTTGGTGCACCTGCTGATTAAATTCAAGCTGCACTTTTTGCCTGAGAGCGTGGCTGTGGTCTCATTGGGTAAGTGTCTTTATGATCTCATTCTCTTGCACTTTTACCTCACAGTTCCTCTTTGTATGTTTCTATTCAATGTCGGCTAAAGAAATTGATAAAACACAAAACAGAACATGTTCCTGTTGCATGTTGCTAAGCAATGTCTCTTAGAAATCAGATCACTGTGTTTTAAGAACAATCTATTTACTTATCAATAATGAATAGACATGAATAAGATACAGCGAGGACAAAAAGGGTGGGGACGCTATTGATCAAAGGTAAACACATTTGCAGCAGTAAAGGTATTAATTATTACTGAGAGAGTAAGTTGCCGTCAGGTCAAGAGTAGGTGTGTATTAAAGGTATGAAACGGCTGTCCTGTTTCACAATGTGAGCCTGAATGAACACAAATGCAGTTCCTCTAAGATTATGTAGGGATTGATCAGTTCCTCTTAGCGTGCAAAGCTATTAAAGGGGACCTATTATGCCCTATTTTACAAGATGTAAAATATGTCTCTTTTGTCCTCAGAGTGTGTATGTGAAGTTTTAGCTCAAAATACCCAACAGATAATTTTTTATAGCATGTTAAAATTGCCACTTTTTGTGGTTGACCAAAAACGTGCCGTTTCAGTGTGTGCCCTTTAAATGCAAATGAGCTGCTGCGCTCGGCCTAGGAGGGCGGAGCTTTACGAGCTGATTCTCCGGTGACAGGATTCAGTCAGGACGCACTATAATGACAGAAACTGCGAATATATGCTGCATGGAGATAGAATAGGTATAGCTTAGTTTAATTACGGTTATAACTTATAATGTCTTCTTGTTTTTATACAAGCCTGTTGTACCGGACACCGTCCGAATGATGGCCAAAACTTTACAGATGAGTTTTATGATGTTTATTGTACTTCACACAAAATAAGAAGTGTCTGTTTTCACTCTAAAAAAATCACTGTAAGAGCTTAATAAAACACAGTGCAAGTGTGCATTAAAATATTATCCATAAACTCTCTCTCTTTCCCTTGCATTATCATCAATATACACAGCGAAGTACTCAACTAACAGTAAACAGATATATAAAGGCCTTATGCCTTTTCGGGTGTTGCTTAATAAACTGGTACACTTTATTTCCGTAAATCAACTCCGATGAACTGTAACAAAGTGCTCTCACCTTCATTACTGCTGTATCCAGTATCACTCTGGAGACTGTAATTACAGCTTGAGCTGGATCACAAACAGTTTATACTTATATATCCTTGAGGAGCACATTTTTAGCACAACCTCTGTTTTGTATTGTCCCTTTGTATTGATATTCATTCACAAAGCAGTTCGGTGTGAAATTATTTGTGCAGACATTATTTCGATAATTATTCAACGGATTTCGGTAGAATTGAGGGAGCATTTTCTTGGAAAACAAAATTAATCCACCTCGTCTTCAGCGGCTCAGATTTCAGGAGTAAATTGAGAGAGCTATGTGGATTAAACCATCCAGCTACAGAACACCTAATACGCTTGGAAGACATTCTAACAATAGGCAAGATGGCGCCGTGCATGGCAGCCTCAGTGCTTAGCTCTTCAGTGTTTGTTCTGTTTTTGTTAGTTTTTCCTGTTTTTTGTTTTTCAAACACCATCAGTTTTACCAGGGGTGAACTGCTGAACATTCGGCAGTACACACCACAAAATCTTTTACCGGATTTCGGTTATTCAGACGTTCTGTTGAATGTTGTAGTCGGCGGAGCGGCAGCGCTGTTAAGACGCTTCAGGACGCGCAGACGGGGGAAGCGCGCCGGTGCTCCCGTGAAGCTCAGACAGCGCGGATTAAGAACGCCGCTCCCCAGCATCCATCTGGCGAATCTCCGCTCTCTGCCCAACAAAACGGACGAACTCCTTCTGCTCTCCCGGACAAATAAGGATTTTTCGAACTCGGCTGCTCTATGCTTCATGGAGACCTGGCTGAACGACGCCATTCCGGACAGCGTGTTAAGTCTGCCGGGCTTACAGCTGTTTAGATCAGATCGCGACGCAGAATCAACGAAAGGTGGTGTTCAGATGTAACTGTGTTAAAGAAGATGTGCTGTCCCGATCTTGAAACGCTCTTCATTAACTGCAAGCCGTTCTATTCGCCTATTCCTCCACAAGCGCACATGAGCTCGGCTTTACAGATACTCGCTGATATGATCACAGAGAGCGAGCAACAACACCCGGACTCTGTTCTAATCATTCTCGGGGACTTTAATAAAGCGGTTCTCTCACGTGAACTTCCAAAATACAGACCGCATGTTACTTGTCCCACCAGAGACAGTAATACACTGGATCACTGTTACACAGCAATAAGGGATGCATATCACTCTGTCCCACGGGCAGCTTTGGGGCTCTCTGATCACTTTCTAGTTCATCTCATACCGACCCACAGGCAGAAACTGAAATCAGCTTAACCTGTAGCAAAGATTGTAAAGAGATGGACCACCGAAACAGAGCAGGCTTTACAATCCTGTTTCGAATGGACTGATTGGAGTGTTTTTGAAGCTGCTGCCAGCGATCTGGACGAGCTCACAGAGACTGTTACATCATATATCAGTTTCTGTGAGGATTTGTGCATTCCTACAAAGACTCATTTCACTTACAACAATGACAAACCCTGGTTCACTGCAAAACTCAGCCATCTCCGTCAGGCCAAAGAAGATGCTCGCAAAAAAGGGGACAGAGTCTTGTACAAACAGGCCAAATACACACTGGAAAAGGAGATTAGAGTGGCAAAGAGGAATTATTCTGATAAACTTCGGAATCAGTTCTCTTCTAATGACACAGCTTCAGTGTGGAAAGGTCTGAAAGACATCACCAATTACAAGACACCATCCCCCAGCTCTTTGGCAAATCAACACCTGGCAGATGATCTGAACGAGTTTTATTGCAGGTTTGAAAAATCACCATTCACACCTCCAACAACCCCCCTCTCCCCCACTCCTCCACTTCAGTTCAGTGAAGATGATGTGCGCCAGGTCTTCAGAAAGAACAAGAGAAGAAAGGCACCAGGCCCAGACAGCGTTTCACCAGTCTGTCTGAAAACCTGCGCTGACCAGCTGGCCCCCATCTTCACACAGATCTTCAACAGATCACTGGAGCTGTGCGAAGTCCCCTCATGCTTCAAACGCTCCACCATCATCCCCGTCCCAAAGAAACCAAAAATTACTGGTCTTAATGTCTACAGACCTGTGGCTCTAACATCTGTGGCCATGAAGTCATTTGAAAGACTGGTTCTGGCTTATCTGAAGGACATCACTGGACCCTTACTGGACCCCCTGCAGTTTGCTTACCGAGCAAACAGGTCTGTGGATGATGCAGTCAATATGGGACTGCATTATGTTCTCCAGCATCTGGACAGACCAGGGACTTATGTGAGGATCCTGTTTGTGGACTTCAGCTCTGCTTTTAACACCATCATCCCATCACTCCTCCAGCCCAAACTAACTCAGCTCTCCATGCCCACCTCTGTCTGTCAGTGGATCACCAGCTTCCTGACAGACAGGCAGCAGCTAGTGAGGCTGGGAAAATTCTCATCCAGCACCCGCACCATCGGCACCGGCGCCCCTCAGAGCTGTGTCCTCTCCCCACTGCTCTTCTCCCTCTACACCAACGACTGGACCTCTAAAGACCCCTCTGTCAAGCTCCTGAAGTTTGCGGACGACACCACAGTCATCGGCCTCATCCGGGACGGAGAGGAGTCTGCTTATAGACTGGAGGTTGAACAGCTGGCTGTCTGGTGCAGTCTTAACAACCTGGAGCTCAACACGCTCAAGACAGTGGAGATGATCGTGGACTTCAGGAGAAACCCTCCTGCTCTCCCCCCACTCACCATCATGAACAGCACTGTGACTGCAGTGGAGTCATTCAGGTTCCTGGGCACCACCATCTCCCAGGACCTGAAGTGGGACATTCACATTGACTCTACTGTGAAAAAGGCCCAGTAGAGGTTGTACTTCCTTCGCCAGCTGAGGAAGTTCAACCTGCCACAGGAGCTGCTGAAACAGTTCTACTCTGCCATCATTGAATCCATCCTCTGCACTTCAATTACCGTCTGGTTCAGCTCAGCTACCAAATCTGACCTCAGAAGACTACAGAGGGTAGTCCGGTCTGCTGAGCGAATCACTGGCACAACCCTCCCCACTCTCCAAGAACTGTACTTATCCAGAGTGAGAAAAAGGGCAAAGAAGATCACTCTGGACCCCTCACATCCAGCACACTCCCTCTTTGAACTGTTGCCATCTGGTCGATGCTACAGAGCCCTGAGCACCAGAATGACCAGACACAGGAACAGTTTCTTCCCTCAGGCAATCCATCTCATGAACACTTGACGAACACGGAACACACAACACTATTACACATTATTTACTTAAAACACTTACTTATATTTCAAATTTGCACACATAACTGTACATACAATTGTCTATATTATATATTGTTTTTTGCTATTTTTTTTTTTGCACTTTGTTTATCTTGTAAATTTGTATATTATTATTTTATTCTTTTTATTATGTGTCGTGTCTTGTCGCTGTCACTCTGTTGCACTGTGGAGCTTCTGTCACTAAAACAAATTCCTAGTATGTGTAAACAACATACCTGGCATTAAAGCTCTTTCTGATTCTGATTCTGATTCTCGTCAGTGCAGCAATGGCAGACTGTACAACTCGCTGTGAACTCGCTCAGGGCGGTTCTATGTTAAAATGCCAGTGTCTGTCAACATTCGTGGGCAGGGCCTGTGGCTTTTGTGACATCACATTGCCAGGGATCTGGAAACGGCTTGTTCTGAGACACTGTTTATGATTTATGGGGATTAATAAAAAAAAGGAGCGGTTGGATTTTTATCATTATTGGGTGGTTGTGTACACACTATGCCAACACACATTTATGTCCAAACACCATGCAAAATTTTGCATAATAGGTCCCCTTTTAAAGACAGTCGCAGAGTAAACATTTTAAGGGATAGTTCACCCAAAAATCTAAATTTTCTCATCATTACCCTCATGTTATTTCAAAAGAAGAATTTTTTGGTAACCTAACAGCTTTGACTGCCATATAACTGTGAGGAATAGACATGTCAAAACTCACAACGTTCAAAACTGTTTTGTAGAGTTTTTGTTTGCTGAAATTTGTGGAACGGTGATTCGACAGCTGAACATTTGGCATAGTCCATTGTACACACTTGAACTTCTGTCAGTCACAGCTTTGTTTTCATTTCTGACAAAAATTAAATGTGGCACCCTGACTAAGATCTATTGTATGGAAAGAAAAAATATCTTCCTTTATGTTCCACAGAAGAAAGATTTGTTTAGGAATGACAAGATAGTAAAAAATAAAAATAATAATAATAAGATAATTTTCATTTTTGGGTAAACTGTGCCTTAGTTGCAAACTACAAAATTTCCATACTTGGTTGCAAACTACAAAATATTTTTAGTTGGTTCAACCTATTCTTTTGTTACTAATTCATATTGCAGGTAATTACTTCTTCAAAAAGTTTGACAGGAGGTGAACTCCTAAATGTACACTATATACTAAATGTACACTATATATTTGGATTTCTTTTTCAGGGATTCTGATGGGAGCGTTTATCAAGATCATTGAGTCTCAGCAGTTGGCCAACTGGAAGGTATGAAGCTCTCGCCATCACTATAAACCACAGATGAAGCTCTTGGATTTTATTTTGCCTTGTTTGTAACTGGTATTAAAGACCCCCTGTGGTGAAAATCAAGTTTTTAATGTTGTTTATATGATGTAGTGTTTTTAATATGCAATAATACAAACCATGTGCAGATTCATAAGTCAGCATCATTGGTGAGTATTTTATGTTTGAAACCAAAGACCTGCGGTTTGAAATCGTGGGTGTTTGTGACGTCACAGACTTGTAACCAATCACAACACCGTGCCAGCAGGCTTTAGCATATCATTAACAATGACTGTTCTGTAGCAGGAAAGTCTCTAGAGACTAGGTTATCCTGGTATATTTTCTGTTGATATGAAAAATTTTGTAGATTTAGCAATATAGCGAGTCTATTACGATGTTATGATGAACTATATGCCTTTCTCCTCTGACGTTCTGAGTTGTTCAAAGCATTTGTAAGGATACTGATTGTTAGAAGGCAGCTGTCTGTGTGGACTTGTACGTCAAGTTCTGAGAGAGCTATTCAGTCCATTATAAATTCTGCTTTTGGCTGCCTCTGGAATGGATCAAACCATAGATATTAGCCTACCTGATAAGTTCAAGTAAATATGCTGGGAATCCGCGCTCATTCAAGGATGTGCATTTATTTCATGTAGCCTATATCCACAACAACACAAACAACAAATTGCCTCATCACTATAGCAACACTAGACTCTCCGAGCTAGCGTGAGTGAGTAGAGGTGGGGCTAATTTGCATATTCATTAATCCGTGTATATTAAATGAGGCAAGGGTGTAGAGTTACATTCAAGCTATTTTAAGGCATGAAGAAATTTTTTTCACTTGAATTTATTTTTAAATATGTCATTTTGGTGATCAGAGATGAGTTTTATCAAATAATTGACTACAGGGGGACTTTAACATCAGTCTTTGGTAATTCAATAACACGTTGTCAGCCAGGTCCTTTGACCAATTGGGAATTTAGTTAAGCGGACACTCTGTCATTACTTGATTTCATACAGTACTTATCTGACCGAGATTTTTGCATGATGATGTCAGAATTGTTGTTGAAAAGGTGTCAAAGTGTTGCTCATGTACACTAATACTATTCAAAACTTGAGGACAGTCATTTTTTATTTTTTGTAAGAAATTGATTCTTTAGGATGCAATAAATTGATTAAAATTACCTGAAACGGCTTTTACTTTGTTACAGAAAAATCTGTTTCAAATAAATAATGTTATTTAGATTTTTGATTCATCAAAAATTTCTGGAAAAAAACGACTTACGGTTTCCACAAAAATATTTAAGTTATAGTTCAGCCAAAAATGTAAATTTCACTAAGGTGAGCATTTGTGGTTAAAAGTATGTGTTTTCTTTTCTTTTTTTTTTCTGAAAATGACTTATTTGTCGGCTGGGGTCGTGTGGAGCCCTTTGAAGCTGCCTAAATATGGATTTTGGACTGTCAAAAATGGTATACATTGGTCAATATTCACCTGCATTAGATGGAGAAAAATCCTGGAATGTTTTCTTCCAAAGCCTAAAGTCTTGTACATATTGGATGGCCTGGGAGCGAGTGATTAATCAGAAAATTTTGGGCTGAACTATTCCTTTAATCAACACACTTGTTTTCATCATTGATGTTTCTTGAGTAGCAAATTAGTATATTAGAATGCTTTCTGAAAGATCATGTGACTCTGAAGACTGATGATGAAAATTTTTGATCACAGAAATAAATTACATTTTACAATATATTTTAAAAAATTGAATTGTCTTTTAGAGCTGCAGCTGAAACAAACTATTGAAACCATAGTTTTGGTGTAATGAGTGTGTTCTAAACGAGTAGGTGGTGCATTTATTTTGTCCAAGATACTGTATGTCATGATGCACAAATGCAATGTGACCATACTGAATATGTCTATGATTGGTGATCACAGGTAATCATACAAACACACACATTAATTTACAAAAGACTAGGATCAAACGTTTCCTGTAAATAGCAAATAACTATGTTTGTTGGGAGTGGTGAAAAAAGAGACATTGCAGGTCCAAACAAAATAAGGAGTGGCCAATGAGCTATTACCATTGTGTCCTTGCCTTGATCTAGACATTTAACCTCAGGTTGCTGCATGTGGACTGTCTCTAATATGAATATGAACATTCACCTCAGGTACCTACGCAGTTTGGAAAAGTATGGAATTTGATTGTAGTATTTTCCAGGTCTAGAAAAGTATGGAAAAGGGAAAACAGAGTATGGAAAAATATTTGTGTTTCCAGACTATTTCCCCTATTCAGTTTTCTGAAATATAGAATTATAGAAATATAGAATTTCTAAAAATAAATCTATCAAACAAGCAGGTCTATGTGCAGGTTATAAATAGGGCTGCAAAAAACGATTATTTTGATGCGATTAATCTAATGATTATTACAACGGTTCATCGACTAAGCAACGATTATTTCACTGATTAATCGGTATGCTCGATCTATTATTACATTACAGTTGTGTTACAGTGCCCCACTGGTCAAACTGCATTATTGCAGGCCCTCAAAATAGGTTGTATGAGTTCAAACGACTATTCGACAACAAAAATATTTGTCCACAATTTTTTTATTGTTCACGTTGTCGATAATGTCGACTAATCATGTCAGTCCAAATTATAAAGCATTTTAGGTTTCTTCTCATCATGTTAGCGCATGTTATCACTTTGACAAAATATTTCCAGATGATTGTACTATATACCAGTGTAGCGTCTGCAATCGATCAGAATTTAGCGGGCGCACCATAAACTGTGGTTAAGCTTTAACTTCGAATTACAAATCAAAGCTTGGCGCCAATCTGGCGGACATCTGCAGATCTCCTGGACATCTTTATGACTGTGTGATAGATCCCCGAACACCTCCAGTGCGATTTCAAACAATCATGATTGTCTCGGATCACATTACCATGGGCCATGTGGCGACACGGCATTTCAATATCAAACACGCGCACACACAGAGACACACACACACCCACACACACACGAATAAGGACTTTATATACTTTATATGACTATGCCAAATTTGTACCTGAGTTGTATGTCTAAGTGCATGCATGTTTTCTTAGTGTTTAGACTTAGTTTGAATGACAGTAATGGTGCTGGTGTCATTTCTAACGATTACTTTTGACTTGAAACTATAACTCCTTTGATATGCTTCCCTTATATGTCGAGTTTGGACTCGCTGTAACATCCTTGCTCTCCTTTATTCACCCATGTATATTTCATTGTGGTAAGATGCATGGTTCTATTTTAACGGTCCCATGAGGAAATTATCCACCGATTTGATAAGCTCATAACTTATCTAGATTAACCTCGAGACAGGACAAAGAAAGTCTTTCCCCGCCAAAATGGCAACGCTATGATTGGCGGACGATTCCCCAGGAGGCGGTCTGGTCTGTTGTCTTTAAAACATCAATGACACGCGCCCCTTAGCAGAACAAGTTTTACCTGTCGTCAGGACGCAAGTTTTCCTGTCGTCAAGCTCTCGACGCTCCATCACGGAGTCCAACTCTCTTCGTTATTTTCCGGCAATATCACTTCTCAGTTTAAAACCGCGTTTGAAAACCCGCCGAAGAAACAGCCTCTTTGGGACAGGACCAATCACGCCAAGCCCGCGCACTGAAACTCTGCAAACTCCAGCACTCGAGCTGACCAAACTCATGCAAGTAACCTGTTAAGATTCGTTTTAACTGCTTTCTTTGTGGGCTCTCAGAGGTTTTATCTGTTTGTAAATTGCCACTGTTCTGATCACTCTCTCTCTCTCTTCTGCCTTTACTTTCGTTTTGTATATATATATCCTTTTTGTGCCTATTTAACCGTATAACCTTTGTAGTATTAGTTTACATATTAAATGCATTATATCCGTCAGAATTGTTCTGTTTGTTCTTTCAACCGAAGACCAAGTCACTTTAACGTTTTCGATCACTTTATGCTTTGATGCTATAATAGGAATTTATTCTTGTGGCCAAAAGAATAAACCCATCTTAATATTCTATAAGGAGCTTAGTATGCTGGACAAACGAACAGTTTCTCTAAATAATTATTAAACCAGAACTAATCATATACATAATTGATTATAATTCGTTGTAATTAATTAACCATATATGTTTAATTCCCCCTTGGGTCGGTATGTGCATAATAATTATTCATAAAACTTTATGAATTATTATATTCATATTCCACCCATAAATTGATTAATAACTGTACGAACGCGCTACTTCGTTACACCAGATATAATGCTGTATAATGAACCGTTTGTTAAAAAGGGTCTGAGAAATCTACAGAGAGGTTTGGAATTTGAGTCTGGAAAAGTATGGAATTTTGAAATTGAAAATGTGTAGGAACCCATCAATAGAAAATAAATATTTGCCTTGTAATGTCAGCTGAAGTGCAATGATGTGCATTTTATCTTAGTAAACACATAACTCAAAAGTAAAAAAGTCTTGTCCATGCACCATACGTCTCTCCACTCTCCTGCACTTCCGTCTTTTCCTTCCTCTTCTCATATTTTCACTCTCTTTCTGTGTCCTGTTTCATTCTCTCGGGCTTCACAAAGTCTTTGTCTCTCTCTCTAGTTCCCATTTGCTTCTAATGCCTGCCTCTCTTTTCTCTTCCTCTCTCCACCTTTTCTTCTCTGGCTTTAATTAACATTTTTGTCTGGGATGTGAGGTGATGCCAGGCTCTGTGAGTACAGAGCTTCCTTTTGTTTCAGGAAGTCTAAAGGTCAAGAGGGCCCCTCAGTTCTCGCTGTGTTTTGGTAACCAGAGACCCTCTCGATGAACAGCTCAACTGGAGCGTGTCTCTACATCATTCGTTCTTAACTGTGCTTCAACTCTTTTCTGTTTCTGTAGACCACTGATTAGGCATAAACGTGTATCTAGAAAGCACATAATGTACAAAACATATTTCCAAAATTGACATTCATGCAACCATCTAGTTGATTTAGAAAATATGTAATTTTGCAAGACCAATCTTAAAGACCTTTGTATATTTAGGCAGTTTTTTTGGTTCATCTGACCACAGTCAGGCACTTTTCTTAGGGCACCTTCACACAGTTGTGCTTTACAGAGCTTAAATGTATAGATGCAGCTCTCTTCTCTGGGTGGGTTTTATCATACTAACTGTTTTCAAAATTGATAATAATCAGGGGCCGTATTCACAAAACATCTTAAGGCTAAAAGTAGCTCCTAACTTGCTGATTTAGGAGAAACTCTTAAAAATAATGGGCGTGTCAGTCCTAATTTTAGGAGTCCTAAATTTTTGCTCTAAGAGTATTTCACAAAGCATTTTAGCACTAAAACTAGCTCCTAAATCTGTGAAACGTTAGGAGTAGTCAAGAGGACTCCTAAATCACTAAGATCAAATCACAAACAGTCCTAATCACCCAAAGACACTGCTGTACACCATTGAGGGAATAGCAATAGAGCCATGGGTGCTGAACCTTTTCTTCATAAATGCAATACATTTTGATTTATAGATTTGAATCTATGATGAGACGCCAAAAAAAATCTTTAACAAATAAATAAATATTGTCTGATTACCTGTGGCAGTGGTTTTCATGAGTTTACACTTACAAATGATTGAATAGAGTAAAAAAAAAAAATATATATATATAATAAGTGTATTTGGTGTGCTGTCCAAGGGGATCGAGGGCTCCGAGCTTGAAATTTAGCCCAAAAATAAAGTTCTCCCCATATCCCCAGCCGAGTGAGGAGCGGGTTGGCAGAGGGATGCAGAAAACCGAAGTAACTATAAGCGAGTCGGCTCTCGTCTGTGTATATATTCCTCCTCTCGAGCTGATTAGAAAGCATTTCTCCCAAACTTTGTTTATAAAACAAAATTTGTCGCTTGAATTCTGCATTCTCTTGAGATGCAGACATCCAAGAGGTGGACAATTAACTGTATATACTAGTTTAATTAGTGACACTTAGCCTACATTTTAAAACCTTTTATGGCAACATTTTATTTTGACTATGGCAACATTTTTATTAAAAAATATTTATTTGAATAGGGCAACATTTGTATTTTAAAACCTTTATTTTAATGTGGAAACATGACACCTCATTCTACAATATTTCTATGATTAAATCGCTGACTCCTCCCCCATCAGCCAATCACTGTGTGTCTATTCCATAGCAACGAGGTCAACCCCGCCCTTACTCTTAGCTTAAGTCTATTCCTTAGTAAAAGTTTGTCTCAGCAGCTTTGTGAATAGGTTTTAAGAGAAAACTCTTAGCTAAGAACTTTTACTGCTATTTAGGAGAACTCTTAGTGGTAAGATAAAATGTTTTGCGAATACGGCCCCAGAAATGTATCTTGAGCATCAAATCAGCATATTAGAGTGATTTCGGATCATGTGACACTGAAGACTGAAGTAATGATGCAGAAAATTTCGCTTTGTATGATCACAGGCAATAGAAAATGGTTATTTAAAATGTGATATTTCACAATATTACTGTTTCAACTTTGTTTTTTTTTTAATCAAAATAAATGCAACCATGGTGAGCAGAAGAGACTAGTTCTAAAAAATTAAAAATTTTTAGCGACCCTAAACTTTTAGTGTATATAGTAGTGTATCTAAAATGAGGGAAATTATTTAAAAATCCCAAACAATTTCTTTGCTGTTTGTGCAGTGGTGTTGACATGTTTTAGTAGTCACACAGACACGACACATTATTTTTAATGTTCACAGCTTTGAAATTTAATTTATAGTTTTTAAATAATCTTCCTCCAGGGCATAGTAGTAATATTTCATTGAAAG